>CM026201.1:26935720-27115792 GCA_014839995.1 Xenentodon cancila
GAGACAGAGAAGTAGAGACAGAGATACATAGACAGAGATACATAGAGAGACATATAATATATATATACATATACATATATACATATATATATATATATATATACATATACATATATACATATGCATACATACATATATATGAATGAAAGTATGTACTCATTTGTAACACACTATCCTTTGCAGTAACCTCAATTCTACAGAACTATTGCTTGAGGTTAATGCTTGAAAAAACACAACAACAACTATTACCACAAAGTATATACTTTATTTGAGGCCAATTTAAAAGTATCATATAAAGAAAGATATAATGTAACAGAATTTATTGCTCTAAAACACATGCACATATCTATCAAAAATGAACACATTACTGAATATAAATTCATTTCATGTGCACTTAAAAAAACTCTAAATAAAAAATCCTTTAACTTCTGATTAGTTCTACTGCTACAATGAGTCAACAGGTGATAATGCTCTGACAATTACACACTATGTAAGAATAAAAATCAGTTTTGTGACAAAATGCATCATTGTATTAAAATGAAAACTCTAGCCGTGCAATACAAGCACAGTGGTGTACCACTTTAGTTGCATTGTTCTCACCAACACTGTTCATCTTTTCAATCCTTTATCAATGTATGATTTAATGATCAGTTAAAAAAAAAAAAAAAAAAAGGTTTCTCACACAGAATTAAAGAAAACTGTTCATGTCCTCTATTCTAAAATACATACATGTATATATGTGTAGTGTTCCATCAAGTTAATGCTACCAGTTTACTATTTGTTGGCAACAGAATCAGTGTGACATCTTGCAAGGCCTAAAACCAAGGGCATGCACAGCAGGCTGATTATTCAAAGGTTACTGCAGTAATGCACAGATGTAGTCATTGTGTAAACATCAAAATAACACGACTTTGAGAGTGTTTTCAGTGTGTTGTCTCCACTGCGGGTGTAGCAGTTTCCCCAAAGTATGTAAACATGCGAGTGCTTATGGGAGAATCGCTTGCTTCTCTATCGCAAAACCTCATCTTGTTAAAAAAAAAAAAAAAAAAAAAAAAAAATCAGGGTTAGTCACTCAAAACAACCATCTATAAAAAAAAAAAGAAAAAAAAACAAACTATTCAGACGTTTCCATTAGACACTTAAAAACATTCACAAATCATCTCATTAGCTTATAAAGTTTGTTCATATGGAGGCTGATTAACAAATCACACGCTTCCTGGACTCTGAAGATGGAAGTAAAATTGTTAGTGTCATGACAAGAAAACATCTTTGGAATATGCCACAATAATTCCTGACTCATATCTGATTGTTTCTGAAATCTTCCAAAAGAAATGGAAAAAAAAAAAAAAAACGTGTTTAACTCTCAGCCGTTAGTCAAACCCCGGACCCTTTTCGCTACCCTTGACAACCTGCTTAATCTTTTTCAAACTACAGTCTTAAAAACCTCACTGTAAAACACCCGACACAGCATCGCACGGAGGCTACAGCTCCTCTTTAGGAAGACGTTTGCAACGTTAACTTGAGTGTCCTGTATGAAGCTTGGATTGATCGAAGACCTCAAGCTCCTGCTGAGCCAAGAGATCTGCCTTTTTGGTTAATGTTTAGCAGAGATGGTGAAAGCTGCTTGTGATTAACAAAAATACAACATTAATCATGTTTTTTATATATATATATATATATATATATATATATATAAAATGTACACATATAATAAAGGAAAACCGTATGTAGTAAAATCTATGTCCCGGCAGACTGAAGCTTGAAGTGTCGTTGCTGCAATAAAACTTGACCCTATTAAAAAAAAAAAAAAAGGCTTAAACTCATCTATAAAGTAAAATATAAGCAAAATGCTATTTGATCTAGGCTACATATGTGATAAACTAAAAATAATATGAAAAAGGTCAAACAAATAGTGAGTTAGGTATGGATAAGACTGAGACACAAAGAAGCTAGGGTTTTTAAAAAAAAAAAAAAAGAAAAGAAATCCCCAAATCACCTTGTGTTCATAAAATAAAATACAGGTCTGACATCCGAACACTAGTGGAATATGTGGCTGATAGTTATGATCACAGCCTGAACTGAAACTGGGTAATTGTTTGCTTTGCTCGCGTCTTAAAAATACAACTGAAGGCACTTGATCTATCAAAAGGTTTTAACTTAGACTTCCTGGCACAGCCAAGCAGCGATGTGGTCGGTCCCCAGGTTCCAACCCCCCACCCCCCAACAAAGAAAAACACCCACCCGTCCCAAAATTTCAAACCAACATGTCCAAAACTGGGCCTCGCATTACCTGTACTCCAAATCAGTATTGTTCGTCATGCTTCGAATACATCATTTTTGGTTTCTCAGGCTTGTAAGAAGGAAAAATAACTTTTGAGGCCAAATATAAAGCTACTTCACTAAATGCAATAGTCCCAAACACAATTATGTAGCGATGCTTCATGCTTTGCTGCAAGAAAGAGGGGCTCCAGAGAGGCAGTCCTCGCAGAAGAGCGCGTCTATCTGTCCAATTCAGCTTTGTTCTGGGCAAGTAAGCCTTAGATTCACTGAAAGGTCTTAGGGGACTAGATTCACGTGAAAAGGTTTAGGGGGACCCTTGCATAATTGTCTGCTCATAGGCCAGCCTTGAAGACACAGACAAAATTAAGAGATAAAACACCAGTGAAAAAGAACAGAACAATACTGCCTGAAAGGAGGTTGGCTTTACACGCTGAGAGACGCAGAAGTCCAGAGAGGCTTGCTGAAATGTCCTGTAAAAAGCATCTATGAATCCTTCACAGATTAGAGCAGGCAGAAGTTCAGAGTGTAGGGGAGAGCGGTGGAGGCTGGCGTCCTCTATAACCATGTCAGGAAGCTCTCCTTGTCGATCTTGGTAGCTGCCAGCACGGACTCCATGTCGTTGAGGATGTCAGAGCTCAGGGCCTCCTGCAGGCTGGGCATCAGCTCTTCGCCCTCCACCGCCATGCTCTCGCCCTCCAGGGTGCCCAGATCCACGTCTGTTCCTGGGATGGCGTCCAGGTAGTCAGGGAAACGGCTGGGCTGTGTTGCCATGGGGGGACCAAGTGGGTCCCCTGATGAACAAAAGCAAACATAAAAATCAAACAAACAAACAAACAACTATCCACACTCTTTCAATCCTTCTTGTTTTTATCCTAACAGATAATGAGGGTTAGAGATTCTGACTCCAACTCACCTGTGTCCATCTCATCCACACTGTTGAGGAAATCATCTGGAGTGCGAGGAACGCTGTAGCTGCTCATGCTCAAGCCGCTGTCTGTGCTCTCATCCCTGGAGTGGTAGGTCCCGCTGTCAAGGAGGGGGAATCTGGGTTACAGACTCTCAACAACAGGTTCAATAAATCAGAAAGCTGTAACAATCCCTTCGTCCGGGTTTAATGGCTTTCACTCAGCAGTGGATTTAATTAGACAATATAGCAAGCTCAGTTATTTAAAGCTCACGTGCTGAAAAGTACAAGTGTGTCCTCAGTTTCCGCTGGGACCTTTTAACAGATACACATCCAAACACTTATTTTGATTTAAACGAATCTTCCACAAACGTGACACTGAGCTCTACTTTTTTCAACGAACAGGACAACGGTGACAAAAGGAGAAAAGAAGACTTTTTTGACAAGCCTATAGTAATTAGCAGAAAAATATGTAGGCAGAGTATGGCAGAGGCAGCATGAATGAAGTCTTTGTGAGAGCAGGGGAGTGAAAGCAGCAGAGGGGGAGGAGGGGAGTTTAGGTTGGCCTGTCTACTGACTGGACCACATGTTCTCATGGCCTGCTTGCTATTCAGCTCTTTGCTCATTTTGTCTCCTCGCAGAAGGACTACAGCTGGGAACTACATCCCAGGAGGCCATGAGCAGTCTCACAGTCTGAGAATCCTCCGTTTGTTCATCATGGCAGTTGCTTCTGATCTCGTTTCACAACTTCTCTATTTAAATTATGGAAGGCTGCACGACACACAAGTTCAAATATGAAATATTTTTACAACTTGCATCACCATTTTAGTTCTGAGAAAAGTTCTAGCCTTTCTTATTACCGCCGCCGACCAGCAGAGGTCGTCATTGTGCAGTCAACTCCAGCACAGATCTGCTCCTCTGCATGAGTCATTGCCATGTGAGGAGGGTTAAGCCCACAGACTGGCCTTCTGTTTTTATAACTTGTGTAATTCAGAGCGCCATCAACAGGGCTCAAACCCCGGCAGAAAGCAGGCGGCGTCCCCCTAAACAGGACGCATTTTGAACCAGAGAGCCAGCTCTTGGCAGAACAGCTGACACGAACCGGACTGTGCTGCGATGGAGGAACATTTCCCCCGTCTTGAGACCAACCTGTTAAGGAATGGGTCAGAGCTGTTGGCGGTCATGGTCCGGGCATCTTGAGCCATAGGGGAGGACACCGGGTTTGTGCTGCCATCTTGATCCATACTGGTGGGAAGCTGGTTCCTTAAAGCGAGCTCCTGTGGACGATCAGCAAAACACACAAGCGAAATCAACTTCATCGCTCAACTTCAGAAACTGATTATACACAGCTGCAGAATCCTGAAAATGATCTGAAACAGTCCGATGCCCCTGCGGTCACCACGCAGAATCAAGGAAGATGCACACGGTGAAAAAGCGCTGCTCTCCATTTTCCCTTGAGAGGGTGTCATATTACATGAAGGACAGCTACATTTGGAGACAATTGTTTTCTACATATGCTGATTTAGATAAGATTGAGGATATGAAGTCATGTTGTTCTTTGTCACCTCCTTCCCTCTCTACGGCTTAAAGCAGAATGACAAATGACCTGAGCAGTGTCACTGTCGAGACGCCGTTTAACTACAGGAAAACTGACAAAATAAACACAACAAAAACTTTACTTAAGTTACTTCTCGGAACTGTGGAGCTTCAGTCTTGTCACTTAAGATCTGACTGTTTTAATAGCTCCAAAGAAAAGATTTGTCCAAATCAGAAGTTGAAGAGGTTTATATCACAGTTGTGACTAACAAGATCTGATTGTCAAAATAAGCACGACTGGCAAAACCGGTTGTCTGATGCAGTCGCAAGGAGGAATCGGATAGAACACCGACTTTTCTGTTTCCACAGCGGTACTTCTTGATCCAGTTTTCCTCGGTGCTTTATTTTTCTAGACTGGAAATTTATCATTTCTAATTGGCTACCAGATTTTGGATTTCCTGCACACGGATGAGCACGATTTTGACCCTGTTGGGTCAAAAAAGCATCTGTCCATCAAAGAACTGATCAGTCAGTTAACCAAGCGTTCATAACTGAGCCTGAAACGAAAACGAGGCCTCAGTGATCAGTGTAAGATGCTTATCGTCCAAACGTTACGGTTGCTATCACAGATGAACAGCTCAAAAAGCTCTTGAGTGATGAATGATTAGGCGTTTTTAGATTGGATCCCGCTATAATCGCGTGTTATCCAACGCCTGTTTAACGAGCGTTGGGTAGAATACACACAAGGCTAGTTATTCGCCACCCTGTGCCTGAAAGTGAGTTGAGGAGAGGGAAGGCGAGTCGGGAAGCGGTATCCGCAGAAGATAACGTAAGATGTGTGGGTGTGTAGAATGGCACATCAACCCTACATCAGCGGGTTGAAATATGCCGTCAGACAGGTCATTTTCAAAACACGGATAGATAAACATCGGGATGAGCGTTTTTTGGCTGGGTTTTGGTTCTTGCAAAGCCCTGGTTTGTCATTTTTGTGGCCAGTCGTTTACGGTTCGGGACATATGCTGGTTTATGGCGTCCGAGGCTCCGGGGCTGAGAAGTTTGCGGCTCTCCTCGCCTCCCCAGTTACTCACCTAGGCCCTACATGTGACGTTCTGCTGCTGCTGTTGTTACTCTCATCAACTGTTTCCTTATTTTATTTAGTAAAAAAAACAGACAAAAGAAAAACCTCCCCTGGTGGGTTGTACTCAGGTTACGTGATCAACAAATCCCTCCTACGACCCGCCACCCCCCGTTAAGTCTGTTTACATTAGACCTGACCCCTGACTCACGATTAAGTGTACCCTCGTGGAGTTTTTTGCGGGGCCAGCTCCACACCCCACATCAGTCGGTCAATGTAAAAAAGACAGGTGACCCGCTAGACCCGCGTGTTAAACGCGGGGTATCTGCCAATGTAAAAGGAGCTATTCAGTGATCCGCATTTCAATTTCAGAAGGTTTGGTATCATGTGTAATGGTATAAGCCTATTTTAACTGACAACACTCCATGTTGCAACAAATGTGATTGATCTGATGGAAATACGATGGATGTATTAGCCGCAACTGTTTTGTTTTGTTGGGATTTTTTTTTGCCTTTTCAAGCCAGATAAGATCGATTTCTGCAATGGCTAGTTTAGAATTGCTTTTAACCTAACTTACATGCTTTTGGACTGTGGGAGGAGGTCAGAGCACCGGGATAAAACCCACATAAGAACAGGGGGAAAAGTCAAACTCCGCACACAAAGAACTGCCAGGATTCAAACCAGGAACCCTTTTGCTTCCTTTACAGAAAAGGAGCAGATTTCTGATTTAACAGAATCTAGTTGATAAACTGAGAAACTGCCATTTAAATGCCAACGCCCTGCTCTAATGGAGCTTCTTCCAAATGTAATTTTCCATCTTTGTGTCCTCTCACTTTTGTGCAAAATTAACGTCCTCTACTCATACTCGTGCTTCTGTGAGAAACCAAACAAAATGCATGCACTGCAATAAGTTGTTTACATGTTTCTGTGATGAATGTGCATGTGAAACCTCTGAAAAACTAAACATCTGTTCCAGGTCCTGAAATGGCCAAGGAAAACTGGAACTCTGCAGGAACCAGCCTCCTCTAGCACATAAAAGTCTGAAAACACAGACAATAAACTGGTTGCTTAAGCCTGCAGTGCATAATCTGTGTGGACTTTCAATAAAGGTCACACGGTCATTTTTTTCCCTGCAGTCTGGTGCGTTGTACATACATAGGTCACTTCCTACACCGTGAACTTTAAACAACCCATGTGAATAGTATGGTTAACAAAGTCTCCAGCACTCTCATTTATAATCATAAAGCACTGTTTCTGGTGTTATGACACAACCTTGAGTAAACTAGTACAAGCTGCTGTACCACCCTGTGTAGGCGGCACTGACACGTCACTGTTAGGAAGTGATAAACTTGCCACAGATGACTCACAAGACTTTATGGCTCGGTGGTTGTACAATAAACGATTAAAGAAGCTTAAGATCCACCACTATACTTATGACTCATTGAAAGGACTATTGAAGTATTGCATGCTTTATTATTAAACAGAACAAGAGTCATGGCTGATGTCTTCTTTCAGAATTCAGAAACGGTTTGGGGTCCAGTGTTGTGTTTTAGTACTGATGGGCTCATGCTGAAGGAATTTCTGAGGCTACAGCTTTTAACAAAAAACGTTGAAAATTGAAAGGCAGCTCCTGACCTGTGGTCTCTGTCGAAGAAGCTCCTGCTGCTTCAGGCGGAGTCTCTCCTTCTCGATCTGCTGCAGCCTCATCTGGTTGTTTCCTCCCATGACTCCACCGTGGGTGCTGGGAGGCATCTGCCCTCCCTGTTTCACTGGAGCGCTCTGGGTGATCCTCGGCTGGTTCAACGCTGCCAAAGAAACAACGTTTAAATGCGACACTTGCATATAAACTGTGCTGTTGACCACTCTAGTGAACTTAAATGAACAGAGTAGTTATTCAAGTTGATGAGATGCTAAAATGGAAATAAAGTTTGCCTTTTTGGTGCAGACACATCCAAGCAAAGAGCAGAACTTTTAATTGGGTAAACATGAAAAACCCCATCTACATCGCAATAAGGGAGGCATTTCTGTCTTTTGGACTTTGGACTTGTTTTGGGTTATGAGATAAACGTTTCTTTGACAATGCCAGTCTTTGTCAGTCTCTATGAACTCCAAGTTAAATAACAAATGGATGATTTCTCTCACACCATAAACACAGTTGCATCCTTTTTTTATGCTTGGTTGCATTTAAAGGTGACTGAACAAGACGGGTAACTTTTGATGACAAGGTGGACGATAGGAAAGACAATCCAGCGCAGCAGGTTGTGTAAAACAAGAAGTCCCAGCACAAGTTTTTCATCAAGCCTCTGAAACGACTATTCCTGTAAGACCTGATCTCCTCCCACTCACTGACTAAGACAGGCTTTGTTAGCTTTTGTACATTGCATCAGTCACGACTTATCCTTTCATTGTGTGTTTCGTTTCCTTCAAAACAAATCACAGCTTATCCCTCAAGACCGACGGCCTCCTTCCCCTCGGCCTGATGGGTCTATGTTGGCTGATTTATTGCATGCAACATGAGCATATTGTTCTCAGTCTGGCAAATTATTTTAATATAGCCCCACCTCAGGATATGTAAACACGGTATTACTACCAAGTTAAGATTCTGTCAGACAAGTATATTTGCATTTTGCACGTGCAAGCTAAATGCATGTTTATAATATCAGAACAAATGTGTTTGTAGTAAAGACACAGCTGTTCCCTAGCGAAATGTTTGTTATTCTTTTGTGTGTATATGCGTGCGTGTGTGTGTGTGTGTGTGTGTGTGTGTGTGGGGGGGGGGGGGGGGGGGTAAAAATAAGTTTAAAAAAGCGGCAAAGTAGTACTGCATCGTATGCATGTGAAGTAGGTCACTCGTTTTTATCCTGGTGGCAGAGAAAGGGGTGTTACGGTAACGGAGCCAATGAAAAGTGCTGTTTGTGCATTAAGTAGCAACCACAACAAAGCCTTGATGGTGGCACAATTTTCATGCGGGGCTGCGTCTCTGTGCCGTCCTGCCCGCCCCGGCACCTTTCTCATCACCATTCAATCACTGTCTGTTTACACTATCGCGGGAGCTGAATGGACCCCGGCTGAGGGCTCTCCCTGGGAAGCTCTGGTGGCCCCACCCTGCCCTGCCTCCCATCTACCCCCCTTCCACCACCACCACCTCTCTCTCTCTCTCTCTCCACACAGCCTCCCCCACCAACCCCACCCCAGCACATGCACACAAACAGCCTGAGAGCCACCTACTCTCTCACCCTGAGATATCAACATGAATCCACAAGAGAGCGTGTTACTTCTCTGCTCTTCTTATCTTTTCAGAGATACTGAGGCCTTTGGAGGCTGGATCTCAGCCGCCATCAGGACATCGTTAGCTGCTCTTCTCATGACAGAGTTTTTGTGCAATGACTGATATGGGCTGAGCTTTGAAGAGGAGTTGTATTAAATTATGGATTTCAGAAAACCCAACTATTTTTCAGGAGAAAGAAAACATGCAAAAAACAGTGAAACATGCTGACTTCTGTAATCATTTACAGACACACATCAGCTAAAAAGTTCAACCTCTGGATTCAGTATGATGTGTTTAAAGTGATTTGGCTAGTCTGGAAAGTGCAATATTATCAACAAAAAGAGTCTCCGGAGTTGGAATTAAATGGAATTTTCCTTCAGGAGGAGCCGAGTTTATGCTGCACCAGCGAGTCAAGGACTCCCTCACAGACCAAACAGCAAATAAGCAGCGTTACTGGGGGAACCATGCACAAATGCTGGCGATATCAAACTAGAGAGTCACGCCCGTGAGAGGGACAGGTTCACTCCAGGGCCAGGCGGATGGTTCAAAAAAATAAATAAATAAATACAAAAGAAGTGTGTGAGAGTGTGTGTGTGCACATGTATCTGTGGTTTGGGAGGGGTGGTTTAAGTCAGCAGCACATACAGGCGCTGACTGCTGGTGGGCCAAGCAGATAAGAGTCAAGTCAATGCTGTCTGGCTTTTGTCTTCTTCACGCACTCCCGCAGCACAGCGAGCCCGCAACACAAGCCCTTTATCTGGCCATCACGCCGAGAGATCACCTGGGGCAGGTAGAGCTGAGGGTGTGCAAGCTGTGGGAATGTCTCAGTGTGACAAGCTCGGTAAATATTTGCCTTTCTTTCAATTTAGCAAAGAAAAGGCTCTTGGGGAAGGTGTTGTGTTTCTTGCACCAGATAAGTACAGTGCAGAAACAGTCTGGCAGTGATTGAAGAACAGCGTCATCTCCTCCTTCTCCGCTGGGCTCCGACTGAAGTCTGACAACACCAGCGGTGCACGGCTGCCCGATTCAGTCGATGCACAACAGCCACGAATTTTATTTAATAGTATTTTTAAATGTATTTTTTTTAAAGGTAAAACTGAAAGAAATAAATAATTTTTTCCTCAAATATAACACAGTTTAACCATTTTGTTTGGTCATATTTCATTGGATCTCCTTACATCAAAACTATTCAAATAAAGTTTATTATCCAAAGCACAAGATCCATTCATTTGAAATAACAATCCAACTTTTTCCAAATGTGATGTTGTAACGCTGCTATTAGACTGCAATAATGACCAAAAACCTTCAGATCCTGAAACCTTAAAGAAAACAAAACCAAAAAAAGGAAGAAAAAACAAAACAACCACATCCACAATATTTAATTCCCCCTCATGACGCTGAGATTCTTAAACAGTATAATCATTACTCTGCCAAACTTTCTGGTTAAGTATTCCTAACAGCAGGGGCAGAAAAACATCACATGACAAACAGCTTTAAATAAAATAAGACTTCCAATTAAACTCCCAGAGGGAATCTGTCTTTTTCAGGCAGTCGTGTATCTCGCATGTTTTCTCTCGCGGCTCACCGAAGCACATTTCCAAATGGAAAATAACATATGGTCATTAGCCAGTCCCCCTTTTGAACTCGTCACTGTACACGTCTGGCTTGTTCGCTGCTCACCACCTCTTAGGACCTTAAAAAGGAGGAATACTTATCCCATCGGCATTTTCCCTCTGTTCCTCCATTTTTCTTTCTTCCCCTTTTTTCGCCTTGCTCACCTCCCACCCACCCCTCCGCCCCTCCGCCCCTCCACCCTACCCCGTCCCTTCACACTGGAGTTCTTTGACTGAAAAGGTCTGGAACAGATTAAGAGTTGGACCACAGAATAAAGAGGCCTGGCACGGATTCAAGTCTGTCTGGAGCGAGAGCAAAATGGGGCTGTGCCTGCGCTGGGCCTCACACGGGGGAAAGCCAGCCAGCAACAACCCTTTAGTTAAAGGCACTCTGCTGCTTTTCTTCCCAAAGCTCAAATTAGCCTCCATTATCAAAGCAGCTGGCTTATAATTGGAGACCTGCTTGTCAAAGAAGACAATTTCCATGCAAAAATGAAAAATAAAACCCTAAACCAAAACTATAACAAATAAAACAAGGTTTTCCTCGCAGAACACCACCATTTGAAATAAAGTGCTGTAACCGAAAAAGCAAGGCTTGTAAAAATAAATGAACTAATTAAGACAGGCTACTAACAAGATAAGACCTAAAAAGGTAGAGCTGTGAATCACTGGATATGTTAGAGAGCAGAAAATCCTGTTTAATTTCATGTGGATCAAAATTACGTTTATGGCACGTAATGAGTTAACAGTCTCCCTTTTCTCCCTTTCACTTGATTTCAGGGCCCCAGTCTGTGTGTTCAGGACTTATAAATCTTCAAAGAGCTTTGCCGACCGCGGTCGCCATCCCTTCCCAGCTGCCCCGCTCCCCTTGCAGCTCTGTTTTGAACTTTCCAGGCTGCCCTCAGAGTGCAACAACACAATTGTTTGCAGAAAAAACTGCAATATTAAGTGCCTTTGCTCGGTAAAAATGCTGAAATTAAGTGGGATAACAGGCCACATGTCAATTCTCTCACACACACACACACACACACACGCACGCACACACACACGCACGCACGCACGCGCGCGCGCGCACGCACGCACGCACGCACGCACGCACGCACACACACACACACACACACACACACACACACACACAACACACACACACACACACACACACACACACACACACACACACACACACACACACACACACACACACACACACACACACACACACACACACACACACACACACACACACACACACACACACGCGCTGCCTTTGTGAACCGGGGTGAGTTTCCCTGGGGAACACTGCTGCAATGAAAGGATGGCACCTGAAGCATAAATGAGTCAGAGTGACATAAGCAGGAGCCTTGATCTCTGGAAGCCTTTCCGACGCACAGGCGAGGGTCCGCTCATTCCCATGGCCACGGAGAAGTCCCAGCACATGTACCTGGTCCTGTCACTAATTCACCAACCGCGGCCCAGCGCACCCTGGAAGCCAACTGTCAAACTTTAGCCTGGCCTCAGGGATTAATGGCTAACTCAGCTGTTGCGCCAACCTCGAATTGGCTGACAAAAGGTTAAGTGAGAATTTCTGGGGGGGTGAGGAAAACTGATTTCAACCACCATTTGTATGCCTAGACAGTCCTAGACGACAAAAGGAATCAAACTTGTTATAAAAAATAAAGTCAGATTCACATTCAGACAAACTCTGTGCTAAATAACCAAAACACAAATCAACCCGGAACCAAATATTCACCCTGTTATACAGCAAAATCCACTTTCTGCCAGTTTCATTTCTATTTTCTCTTTTTTTAAGCCTATAAACTTCCATCCTGCCCCTGGCTGAAGTCTAGTCCAAAAATAACAAAACAAAATTATAAAAGAAGACGCCACAGACAAATATATTAACAAGCACTTCTAGAAGGCTTTGACAAATTTACTGAGATTATTTTTGGTGTTGTCCTAAAGGTTGTTGTTTTTTTTTTTTTTTTAATAATGTGTAAGGTATGGTGGAGTGAGAAGAAGATACATGGTATTTGACTTGAATTAATAAAATAAGAAAAATAAAATCCCAGTCTAAAGCAAACTCACCATAGCGGGGCTCGAGTCGCGGGTCTAGCCAGGATGTGGTCTTGTTCTTATGATTGATATAGTAAATTTCACCCTCTGATGTAATAGCTTGTTCCCAGCCTTCAGGAAGGGGTCCTGTGGGTTGACAGATGAAAATAGGGTTGAAGCCAATTCAGTGGTGATTCACTCACTACAAGGATTTGTCTATGACGATTACTTTTTAAAATAAAACAAGATTACATAACAATGGTCAGCTGACAAGGGGGATAATTCCAGTAAAGTGTTAATGTAGACACTGAGGTCTGTGATGTATTTTCATTAACTCGTGTAAGCGTTTGTGATGGCCAGTCTCACGCGTTACTGTAATGGTACTTTTTTTTGAGCAATGAGCAGTGTAATTAATTACAGAACAGAATTTCAGTAATATTACTGCTACCACAACATGAAATAACTCATTACTGCATTATTACTGCATTATAACTGCATTATTACGGCATTATTACTGCATTATGACTGCATTGTTCTTATCGATGCGCATGTGTAGCGAGCACTAGCACTTTGATTGAATTGACGGGAGCCTTGTTACGCAACGTAAACAGTGTTTATGTACCAGGACTCTTGATGGGACTAAGTCTCTACAGCTGCTGATTTTTGGACTTCTAACCATAAAGCTGTTCTTGGTAAATGGATGTCCACTCACATTACACCTTGTTAACCTCATCCAGGTTCCACAAACTGCTGTACAGGTCATTTATCCATTCACACAAACACTCTTACATACGACACTTTTAATTTTACATGCAGCAGTGTTTTGTTTTTTTAACACCGATACCCCACTGTACACATTTGGGGTGGTTGCAGGGTTTACTGTCCTGCCTGAAAACACTTCAACATGTGACAGGAATCGGATGACCGTCAAGCCTAGAAGACAACCGACTAACCGCTGGTCTACGGGACGACATTTCATTAGATTTACAACATGTGAACAGTAGAAAAAACAGCTGTGATGTGCAAATGCGTCAGAACTTCTTATGATAATAAGAAGTGGGACTTTCTAACCCAGATGGCCGCTGTTACTGATGATTGGAAGCATGAGGATGAGGATGAGAAGGTGATATCAATGGACATTACACACGCCGTTGTAAACATGAAAACGAAGATGAAACACCCCCCCCCCCACCTTTACAACATATGTGCTTCACGTACTTTCTTTAATTTTAATGGCAGTGGGGGAAAAAAACCCACAACAAAACTGTTGTTTAAAGCCTGAAGTGCCATTCCTGCAGGACCAGTGTCTCATATGGACAGCGCTGCTCTCATTAAAGCTAGAGCTGTAAACAAGTTACAGAACGTTACAGGTTATAATATTTGTATGATGCACTTTCACAGATATATATATATATATATATATATATATATATATATATATATATATATATATATATATATATATATATATATATATATATATATATATATATATATATATATATATATATATATATATATATATATATATATATATATATATATATAAATAAAAAAACACATCTCCTGATTTAGTTTGTACTGTAGGTTCTGTGAATGTTCACAAATGAACGCTGTGCCTAAACGATGCAGAATGAGGTGGTCAGAAGAAGCAGTTCAGTCCACTTAGTGACCATAAATAACATCTACGACAGCAGCAGCCGTCATTTTTTCTGCCACGTACTTAACAAAATAAAACCTAGTAATACCCTGATTATTAATAATAATAATCATGCACCTTTGTAGGATTCTCCATAGCAGGTATAATTCACAGGCAAGCAGGTGGACTAATGATGCTACACTGGTGCCGGTATCGAGAAAGACAAAAAGGTTAAAAAGCAACTATGCTCTTAGCCAAATGAGGAAATACAGCAATAGCAGATATGTGCGTCAGGCCACAAAGCCTGCAGATGCCCAAGGAAAAGATCAGCTCCATTGCTCATCTTTGAGTAAGTCACTGCCGTTTGTCACAGATAAACAAGTTTGTAAACACTTGAGGCTATTTTAATATGTAGTAACACATTTAAAAAGAAGAAAACTCTACAGGAGAAAAACAAAGATATTTGCAAACTCTAATCTGTAGGTCACAGAGCTCCAAACCATGGCAGGTAAGATGTGTAACATTACACCTCAGTCCTACCTCACCTGGGGCAAATTCCAACTACACGGCCAAAACTGAGATGCACCAAGTAGTGACATGTAAAAGCCCGACTATACCGAGCTCTACTGTGTGCTCTGTGAAAGTAAATGTCCATCCCTTACTGAGAAGTAATTACGTGCTTAAAACACTGACAACATGTCACAGTACACGCCATGTGCTGCCTCCACGGCAAAACTATGTTTCCCAAAAGAAGCATAATACTCACCACTTGTTGGGTTCATGAGGTTCTGCTGCTGGACTGGCAATGAACTGGGAGGGGGAGCCTGGTTCATCTGGAGTAAGGCCTTGCGAGGATCCTGCCAAGTGGTGGTTTGATCAATGTGGCTGCAAGAATGCAAGGAAAAGAAAGCGAAAAAAAGTTCAGAAAAATTAACACCATTCAACTCAAACCACATCCAGGACGTTATATCTTTGATGAAAATCAGTCAGTCTAACTCAAACTTAAAGTAAAAAAATGATGCTTCATGTGCTATTATTAAATACAAACTAAAAAAAAAAAGCTTAAAAAAAAACAAAACAAGCAAAACCAAAACACCTGATGGCACAAAAGAGAAACATAAGTGAAGCAACAAACAATTTGAATGCTTCTAAGCGGCTGCGACTGCTTTCAAAATAGCTTTTGTTGTGTCAAACAATGTTGCTTCATCTATTTTCTGACCATCTTTGCCTAGTAAAGACCGAGGAATTGGGGAGGGAGCAATCTGTGCGCTCCGTGAAAGCATTGATAATTAGTGCTTTGTTGGCACTTGTTGCTTGATTAAAATGGAAAGTTAATACAGGAAACCTTCCTCTCCCAAGCAGCACCTCTCTATTGAGGGAGGGTCAGTCCCAGGGCTCAACGCAGGGGGTCCTTTTTCCTGGAAGCGGCTCGGACACTGCGCGGTGTCAGAGGCTTTAACAAACTGGCGCCACATTTACAAAGCTTTCACCTGCTCGACAAAAGCACAGGCAGACTACGGTCCACAACTACCAGTCTCTTGTTTTTGTGTTGTTTTTTTTTACCCATCTTATTAATTCTTACTCAAACAAAAAAATGCACACATCTTAAACAAATAGCCATGAAACTTGGTTATGCAACGCCACAACTCTTGTCCTTTTACGTTTGTTGTTTACTGAGTAATGCACGTACACACGACAGATGTAATTAGTTTTCCTTCTCTGCGTAATGCCATTAAATATTCCATTGAGTGATCTATTGTACTCCATGTTATGGGTGGGTTTTTTTTTTGTTTTTTTCCCACCCACTGCATTTCTTTACAGCTCACTGTTAAATTCGATCCCAAAGTACCATTAGGCCAGATTTTGGAACAGCTGGTTGAAGTGAGAGATTCATAGTTTCTCTTGGCCTGTGCGGTAATCCCAGCCTGCCTGTCTGCTCTCTATCACAGGACAGAGAGTGAGAGGGCCTGACTCAGCACTCCTCCCCCTGACACAATGAAACCCATTTTGAAGCCCCCTTGTTTATGCTTTATTGATCAAAGGAGCTGCCAAATCCCCTCGCCAAACCCTCCCCCAGCCCTCACACACACACAAACACCACAAACCAAGCAAAATAGCTGGAGCTGCTGAGTGGAGACCGTCTTTAAGCAAGTGAGTTGCACAGGAGAAAAAGATTAAAACAGTTTAAAAAAAAAAAAAAAAAAAAAGAACCTTCTACAGAAGCTATCCTTCTGAATTCCATTGGCTACACGAGTTGCTGTGGTTCTGTTACAGTCGGAGCGCTCGCCCTGCCCCCTTCCCACTCTGGAAACTATGACATTTATTACAGAGAAGGGAGAAAGATCAGGGGGCTGGGGGAGGAGACTGGGAGAGGAGAACTTGGATAAGGAAGGGAGGGTTTATTGTAAATGAGAGGCCTGCACATCCTGGCACACCAACGCCAAGCAGAAATCCTACAAGATAAAAAAAAAAACATGGAGGAAAATGTTTTTCCCCCTCAAAGCTTCCGAGACATAATTTTCCAAGCTGTGCACGGATGATAGCGCAAACACTTGCTCAGATACTATCCTTTTGTTGCCTAAATCTGTCAAAAACAGATGTAAACAAAACCTGGGTTCAAAACAGAGGAAATGATAATCCTGACGACTGATGAAATCCACATGCTGCAAGACTTCGCTACTCAGAACTGTGAAAAAAAAGGAAAAAAAAAAAAAAGAAAAAAGAAGAGATTAATGAGTTACCAGGAGCCAGTAATTCATCACCGGCTTTAAAACTAAAAGATAATCCATTCAGTAAAGCGGCTTTGATCTATATTGCCAACTATACACTGCTTCTTGTAGGCTAAACATAAAACAAAACAATGTCATGGCAACTGCTGAGACGGCTGGAGGTCACCAGTTGCTGTCAGGAATTGCTGATGATACGCAAGCTCCACAGTCACAACTGCTGTGTGTTGTCTTTACATGTTTTTGACGCCGTCACAGGCTTGGCAAGGCGGCCACGGCGCCCCGCCCCCAAATCTACATCCATAGGCGAGATAGCAGACATGAGAGGACAGCGCTTGCGGTTATGATTTTTCCATCTTTCAGTAAGCGGCCCTACGAGGCAGCCTTGGGGAACATCGGGAATGGATGTGTTGTGACCCAAAACAGCAAATCATTAAGTCAACATGTTTGATTGGATCAGCTTTCCTACACGGTTTTGATCTCCTCCCTCCATCCTAAACTGCAACAGCTGCGTTTACAGCTGAAAAAGGGTCTGCAGCAGATCAAAATGGACCGTTTTTAAGCGTAAAATTGCCGGTACAGCGTAGACGTCGGGCGTCATTTAAAGCGATATTTCAGTCCGTGACCGGACTGAATAATACTTATGAATCCCAGAGGGAAACAAGACAAAAGAAAAACTGCAGTGTGGACTGGACTGTCGCCGTGGTTAACCTGGCAGGGCACAGAGCAGGCCTCGTGTTCACCCTCATACCGACAGCCAAGTTGTCAGCTGGGTGTTAATTGAACCACCTTTATTCATAATACCTCATGGTGAAGAGAACAGAAGAGAGACATTTCATCTAAATGTGTAATTCAAAGTTCTTTCCATGTTTGTGTGCAGTAGTTTAATTCTACACCAATCCCCTGTAAAATGTATTTTTCTATACTGTGATCCCATTTCGTTTCTCTCTGTGACTGAATCCCAGATTTATTTAATTTGATCTTTTGGTTTTACTGTTCTTCATGAGATCCATGTGGATAACCTCGTCTCATTAACATAGTACAAGAAAAAAGGCTTGTTAACAACAACAACTGAACTTGTACCATTCATGTCTGGCTTCAGAGATAATGCTATAACATGAAATAAATAAACTCGGTGGTTTAAATGTAAAAAAAAGAAAAAAAGAAAAGCCGTGCTACCTGCAAAACAGCAGTTCAAAGCTTTGATTTAAAGCCAGGCTGACTGTTTACGCCACTGGAAATGTTCTTTTTCAAAAGCAGATGTCAAACGCTGCGTTTCACTGCTCTAAAACAGGGGAGTGAGGCTGTGAGCGGTGCAGCAATGATGAAACACTCCCACAGCTGAGCTGTCAAAATGTTAAAAATGGGATCCTCAGGCCACAAGGGCTCCACCCAGGGAGTATATGCTTGGAAGGTGGCTGGAGCTGATGAGTAAAGAGCGCACTGAGGGAGGCCAGATGTAATCAGCCCTCTAAGATGGGAACGGCCACCTCCTCTTGGGTCGACTGGGGATGCCTGGCTGCCTCTTTATCAACAGGACATTATCAAGAGAGATTATTGGGGTGACCTCTGTGACCCCTTTGTTGCTTTAAGTTTCTCTTTGAAGGAGGGGTTTTATCATCACACTCATGAAGAAATAAAGTAATTCCCAAACTACGGTGACTGCAGAAAGCTCAATTTTACTGACACACAAAAAAAAGCAAAACATAAAGTATTAACATCTGCTTTGGGAACTGACATGTACGATTAATCAGTGAGGTCATTGACTCTTTTTTTTTTTTTTTTTTAAACACTCTTGTCATTACCAGGTGGTCAAATATATATTTTTAGATGGGAAAATATGTTTTTGTTTTGTTTTTTTTAATTCACTCTGCACCTACAAAACATATATAAAGCTTAATTCAAGTGCCATTCGTCATGAATATGAGCATGTGCGGGACTGATGGACCCCACCTGAGAGGGTCTGCTTCTCAGATACTACGTCTCTGTGGAGATGCCCTCTGTGACAGTGGAGGCATTGATGTCTGAAACAGAGGTGTTACATCAGGACTTCGGTAAACACTCGCCTGACTTTCTCACAGTCCCGTTTGTGTACTAAGCTGAGAGGCCACAGCTGAACAGGAAGGTTCTTGTCTGTGTGTGTGGTCAATAAACCAAAAGTTTGTCAAACACAAAGTTGCTCCAAACGAGGGCTTCGTGCAAGCCTTCGGCCCAGTCTTCCCAGCAGCATCTGTGCCAGGGCAAGAGGCCTGGCTTCAAAACGGTTTAGGATGGAAGTCAATTTGTGGAGTTATCGCTTTATATAGAAAGTCCGGGTCACTTTTATCATTTTTACACAAAAAAAGTGGCTTATTTAAAGTGGCTTTTTTTTTTTTTTAAATGAAGGGTAAACACAAACAAGCTAATTAAATCCTGTTCTATTGTCAGATGCGGCACGTGTTTTCCCACCGTGCACGAGCGCTTCAGAGAAGTTTCCCAACATGGGACGAGCTGGAAGGATTCTATGACATGAAGGAATGGCATAACAAATGCATGGTGCAGGCTGCGAGGACCACAATCGGACTATTTCACAATGTTCACTATTTCTGGAAGTCATCCCAATGAACTAGAGTGAGAGTAAAGTGCCAGCTGCCTTTCAGGCGAGTAAAATGAATAAATCCCACCCCTGTTGTTTCTCTGAGTTTCAAAGCCTCCACGTTAGAGGTTACAATCACCCTCCACCTCCACAACTGTTGGATTTTACAATCGAATGACCAACTGAAAGACTTTTTGTACAAGATACAGGAGCGCCGCGGCAACGCTTAACGGTGGGTGTTTGACGCTTTGGGTTGTCCCTTGCTGACACCTTTGTCATACCAATAAATAACCAATGAAATTTCTTCCTGCTGCACAAGAAAGTCCAGCTGGCTTTCTTGTGCAGCAGGAAGAAACTTGATCAGTGATTGGTGATGATTCTGTTGGCTAGAACTAGGTTGTGTAGTCACATTTTTATTGGCTGACAGTTGCAACAACGATGATTCCAGCGCAACTCGGCAGAGCAACAATTCACTTCGGACACGTCTGATATCAAACGGTTAAAAATCCACAGACACAAGCCTTGTTGATGCTTCCAACATGCATGTATGAGCGAGAAGGCATCCTTTGCAAATGTTAGTAGGGCTGACGTAATTACCATTTTGTGGGCTCCAGAGGTTCGGTAATTGATTCCAACTAATAGTCGAAGCGTCAAGCGTCACGAGGGTTTGGCCATTACATGACACGTGAAACCAGTGCAGCCCACATACACCATAAACGTAACCAAGTTCACGCGTGGCACAGTACAGCGCACAGTCGACACCAAGAGGAGCGGCAGACTTGTCAAGTGTGTGAGACTAACTGAGGAGCGAGGTGATTTCTCCGTTGAATCAACATGTGAAACGCGATATTCTGCTGTAAACATCTGCTGACAGCTCTGCAGCTATATGGGTGGAAGGAGCTGGTAGCCACGGCTAACTTTGACATATGGTGGCCGTGTTCCCTCCCGTTGGCATCCCGGGCAACAGAAAAAGAGGCTTCAAAACTGCGGCGGTGGTGAGAAATAGTCCTGTGCCGCGGGTAAACGGAGCACGTGCATCTCTAATCGAGTTCTGCAAGGGGGCTGATTGAGACGGCAGGTCCCATTGCGTGTCACCCAACATATTGTCCAACACCGATATTTGATCACCCCGCTTCCATCTGTCGGCCTCCTTTGCCAATTGCGACTGTGATCAGCTGTTTCTTAAACAAAAAACTCCCCCTGGTAGTTTGCACTCAGGTTAGTCATCAACAAATCCCACCCAGGACCAGGCGGGGCATCAGTCACCGTAGAAGGGGCTTAAGAGTGACTTCATCACCGGGCCCTTAGCGTGAGCACTGAATGTTACAGCTGGCTATAGTGTTCAAGAGTCAACAAATAAAAAAAAAAACTATAAAATAAATAAAGTAAAAGGATAAATAATCCAAATAGCCATCTTGAAAGCCTGATGTCCACATAATGAACGACTATTTGGTTTCACGCCTAAATGTGTGCAAGTGTTTGCGTTGAAACAATCGAACAGTAGTTTTTAATTCCGTAGGACAAAGAATTGATTTTAAAATGGAATCAAATAGTTCTGTTTTGTTAAAAGTACTGTCTGCTGAGCTCAAAATTACAATGAAATGTCACATCTAAATGAGAGTTATGCAGCTACTGGCTGCACAGAATAAGAGCACGAGATCCAAGTAAACATGCATCTTTCCTGCTTAAATAAGGGGTTTGTGGCTTGTATTTAGAGCAGCAGATGTTCAGGAAACTCTATATTGGGTATAGAGAAGCAAGACTTCTGAACTAGTTATCCATTACTGAATGGACCACGAGCCATTACAGTGTCAAAGAAAAAGAAAAATGGAAATAGTACTATCAAATAATGAGAAATGTCCGGATGGTTAAGTTAAATAAAAACAAAAAACAGAAAAAAGGCCAAGTGGGTTATTCTTTGTGGGAGACAGGCTCTTGAAAACATTTAGAAATCTAACTGTGAAAAGACAAAAGTGCCCATCAACACTGAGCCGTATCTGCCCCCGGGGGTAGACAATGGCTCGTCCCTCAAAGCTTTCCTCAGCTTAGGGCTGACTTCCCACGAACTAAGAGCCCTTTCAAAGCTGCATTTAATAAGGGCCCGGAAACAGTGATTACCCCTCCTAGTTCACCGGTGTGTCTAAATTAGAAACCTTCATTAGTTTATGACCCAGCCCTGGAGACCAGCCCTGCCCCCCCTCCCAGCACCAGGCAAGGTGACCCAACCTCAGTGCCCCTGCTGCCGTAAATCAAAGGCCACAGCAAACTGCTGGAATAAAGAGGAGGAAAGGTCAACAGACTTTGTTGACAGTCTTCCAGTCTTTGTTTTTATGTAACAGACAAGACAAAAAAAATAGATTATGCTTGTTTACAGAGTAGCTCATATTTACTCCGGGGTTCTTCACGATGGAAACTAATCAGAATTATTTTAAATTGTGTTTGTTTTCACAGTTTTTCCTAGTAAATGCATTATATTTAGATTAAAAAAAAACATGAATATATATTCCTGCGCTGTTACACTGCTTCTAGGTCAATCGCATATAATCATTTTATTCATTTTTGCACAAACTACCCAGACAAGAGTTGAAGGTTTCAGGTGCGAAGAACATTTTTAACAAAGCCCCTGCTCTTCAACCACCATCTTTAAACTTCATGTCAGCCATTTGTCTATTTTGGGAAGGCTCACATGAGTCTCAACAGGCCTGTGGTCTGAATAAAGATCACTGTTACACTGCCGGGACAAAGGGAGGGCCAGCGTTTCTTTTGGCCCCTCTTCCAGTCATCTCCACATGGCTGCCATTTAACTCCACGGACACAAAGGAGGCCCCATCACAGAGCCACGGCTCCATTCATCCCAAAACTGAAGCTGACTTTTAAACGGAGTGGGACATCGGCATCTCCAGCACTGCTCTGGCTTGCAGGGATCCAATCCTTTAGTCTGACAATAAAACAGAGCAGGAAGGAAACGTGCATCTTTAAAAACTTTCACCCCTAGATGATATATCTCTAAGGACAACAGCGGTCACTGGAGTGAAATGCGAGCACCCCCCTCCCTCAAATCTCTGCTCAGCTTTGCTCTTCTAGCTAGTGACCCACCCCCAACCCCCAACCAGTCCACACACACCCACATACACTGGTTCTGACTCACTCACTCACCCCCCCCCCACTACCTTCCAACCCCTGTTTATAAATAGGGGAGTGTCTTTTCCAGCAGCTCTGCCGAGGCAGCCTTTATTCCAGATCAAGTATCTTCACTTTGATGTGGAGCATTTTTGCAATGTCTCCTTGCATTTGCCTCGACCAAACACAAACCCCGCGTGCAACTGTTGCTTTAGTTGCATAAACAGTAGTAAATATTTCAATAGAAATGGCAGTATTCACAAATCAATCCAGCCGCTTGTACAACTCTGTGAATGGGAGGAAGCTGATTCGGCTGCTTCTGGTCCATTTGCCTGAGACTTGTCTCTGTATTTTCTGTGCATTTTAACATTTATTTTCATACGAAATTGGATTTTAACACTCCTCATCTGCAGTTTTGTTTTGTTTCAATAGAAGAGCAGTAGAAAAGTCTAATCAAATGTAATGCAATTACACAGTTAGGTAACAAGGAAAACTACATTACACATAAACAAGGTTCAAACTATAGAAGGGATTTTTAAGGTTTCTGCACAACTGCAGCAATCTTATAAGTGCTGAACAACAGTGTTTTCAGCATTCAAGCCTCAAGTCCTTTTTTTCTTCAAACAATTTTAGAAGAAACCTCCTCAAAATGAAGCAGATGTTCTCCATATGTGTGACCTTAAAACATCTGGTAATAAAAGCACTCTTTTGATCCAAATAAATCTGAAGCCATCACATTTGTTCAAAGTCTGTTAAAAGGGTAACATTTTGTAGAAACGACAACATTTTTGCCATTTCTGTGCAAGAGAGAAAAAAAAAAATAATCAAGATTGGCGCTGTCCAATGTCAAACCCGCTCAAAACATGAGTTACTGAGAGTTTCAAGAACATTGCAACATTTTACAAAGAGCGGATTACATTAACATAAATTGTTTACAAGGACGGCAGTTTGTATGAATAATTCAAACCGTCTTTACACAGAGCTGCACGAGGAGAAGGCACGAAACAACTGATGAATAATGAGAAAGCACTAAGAAAGAAAAAGAAAACTTCACAACCCGCTGAGATCGATAAAATCTGCGACACCCTGAAGTGACTCTGGTAAACAAGCTACCTGCAAGTTCACTGTGGATCACTGTGGAGAAGATCTGCTGGTTAGGAAATGAGTTTAGCAGAACTGTCTGTCCTTCGCTGTCTGGGCCCAGCAACAGTGGATCATTTGTTCTACTGAAACCTGAGACCAAGAAAAGGACTACTACATACAGCAGAAGTCCCTCAAGACTTCTCTTCTTTGCAGATGCCACCAAATTTAATAACCTGCAATCTAACTATTGCAATTGTCTCTTTCTGAGTACACAAGCCACTATTGTCCACGGCAGCAGATTTGAAATTTATCAGAATACCTTCTGAACAGAGATGTAGTAAGAAAAAATGATCATGAGAATTCTTTTCTGGTAACTTCAACTTGTGCGAGTTTGTTAAAAGTTTTCACTTTTGGTTTTCTCCAACAAATTGAAACCAAGTTTGGACAAAGTGCACGTCAAGCTCGACATGCTGCAAAATGACAGCTTTCCTTACATCTCCATTTCACATAAGAAAAGAAACTGAAGAATAATTTGAGTTTGTTTTCTTTAATATTACACACTTTTATCAATCACATTATGATTAATCAAGTTGGAATGACTCTACTTTGGGAAAAAATACCAACATTTAAAACATTGTTTTACTAGTCACATTAACATGACACCACAAATCCTCCATGATTAATAAAGTATTGGTAAATTGAGCAATATATATTTTCCAGTCAATAATATGAATTAACATGTGAACATTTGTAATCTGAATGATCTGTTTTATATTTCTTGATATTCAGTGTTGTGAGAAAAAAACGATTAATTGGTGTTTTTATTCTTTGTTTAAGTCACAAGCTGCATATTCCTTCAACCATTTCAGGTGTTTTCAAGGACCAAAAACAAGGTACCTGCTGCTAGAATAGGCTACTTACTTGAGAAAGTATCTCTGGCCAGAGGCAGTCTTGGCCATCTCCCACCCTGGGGGCAGGGGCACATCATCAGGAATCTCATAAGAAGATTGACGGAGATGCTGAGGAGAGGCCCCTGCTGAGGCCATGCCAGACAGGGAGCCAGCAGAAACAGCTCCTAACTGCAGGGAAGCTGGGGACGAGTGTGCGCGGACATGCTGGGGGGTGAGCACCCCTCCGCTACCAGCATCAGTACTGGCCTGTGTTGGGGAGAGCCAACAGAGTTTGGTTTTTTTAAATCCCCAAATCATGCATTTCAATGTTTATATCATTTATACACTAGTATATACACAAGTACACTGGTATATATACACACTATATACTAGTGAGGATTCAAACTACAAAAAAAATAAATAAATAATGCACCACTCATTTTTTTTTTACCTTTAAGGACTTGTTTATAAACCTTATATCAGTTTAATTTTTCAGTCACTTCTCCAACATTAGCATCACTTTTATGTTAAGTACTTAAATTCTATCTATGTATCATTTAGATGTGCAGGGAAAGTTTGAGATGTTTAAGGCCCAGGGAGGTGATTCAAGGCCTGAGTGGGACGAGGAGGCCGCACAGCGCATGCGCACCAACATTTCAGCCCCTTCAGACTCCAGTTTAAGAGGGAGATAAGAAGTGTAAAAAGATGGGACGCAGCCAGAATTTAGTCATCGAACACAATCTTTTTACAAAGTTATACTCTTTTTGAAGAATCGATGTAACTGTTTATCTACGATTGTTCATTTCTCTATAAATAATAAAAAGGCAAAACAATACATGAATGTTTAGGAATGTTTTCTTGATAAACACAGCCATAGTGACTTTGCTGTAGTTTAGTTTGTTTTCAGAAGTTCAGAGGAGGATCAATAAAAACATTAAAAAACCATTTGACTCTCGGTTAAAAGAGTCAATATAACAATCAAAATAACGCACTAAAAATAAATATCGTAAAAGTGGTGATATTCTCAAGGCTGGTACGGGAATAACTACTTAAACAACAACAACAACGACAAAAAAGAGTAATCTTGAAGTAGATAAAGTAACTCTTAAGTAAAGTTTTGTAGGCCGGAGCCTCACAGGATGGGCCCCGATTTAATGGTTATATCCAGTTGGGACTTACTTGTCTGGAATGGGATTTGGGCTCCGGGGGGTGGAAGAAGGACTGTGGCAGCTTCCTCATCCTCATGGGCACGGACTGGGGCACAATGGTGCTTTTTGGGTTCATCACGGCGTTAAAAAGCGCCTCCAGGTCCGTCTCCGAGTCGCCCCGTACGTGGACGATCTGGTGCCCCGCAGGAGGGTTGTGCTGGCTCGGATCCATTGTTCCACAAAAGTCTGCGAACTTTTAAGTGTCCGAAAAAAGTTGCGTACAGAAACTTTCAAAAGAAAAAGAGATCTGAGCCAATCCCAAGCCTTAGACACGCAGCAGGAAATCTGAGAAAACTCAACAACAATCAGAAAAAGTTATCCCGAGTCATTCTAACTTTGCAGCTCGATGACTTTTCTTTTCTGTTAAAGTGTGTTAGCTGTCAAAATATGCATTAAAAGGCAACTTTTCCCCGTTTTTTCCTGCTGGCATACTTGTAAATGTAACAAAGCGCATATCTCCACACAGGAATCTATGTTGTCGTCCGGCCTCGATTCCCCCCGTTCCCGAAAAAACCGCAACGCCAACCGCAAAAGACGAAAAAAAAAAAAGAAAAGAAAGAAAGAAAGAAAAATCACCGTAAGCGTTCGGTTGGAAAAGTTCCACTCCTCTGAAGTCGGAGACGTTGAAAGAGTTGTCAATAACCTTTACAGAAGTTTCATAGTGAAACAAATCTCCGCAGCTCACTGTCCCGAGGAAGAAAAAAAAAAAAAACTTTCCTGCTGTTGGGTCTAAACTTTGGGCAGGACATGAAACTTTACTGCTCATGGGACGTTCAGCCAGGGGCGGGGCCACTGTGGAAAGGGCGGGGTCGGGCTCCAGTTGGGATAGGGAGGCTTTAAAGGAACAGTTAAAGGGATGAGGTTATTTCCTATTTTGGTTTCATAAAATCATGAACACAAGTAAAATGAACCCAAAAAGACACACACACACGCACACACACATATATATATATATATAATTTTAATTCATTCATCTCAAAACACCTATTTGATTCTTAAATCTCTATATTAAATGTTTTTTATTGTCATTATATTTATTTGCTTGGACAGCCCATTTCTCTTTTCATTCACTGATAACCTGGTTTACAACCGCTGAATTAAGAAGCCTATTCTAGGTTTTATTTAGGACCATTGAATAACTCATTTAGTAAGTGTTGTAAATAATTAAAATATGCCTGTAACATCCAGGTGTCTCTAATATTCATTCACAGGACAGCCTACTACCAGAACCAATATAGAATAGTATTACAACATACATTAGGTGAGTTGTCAAACTAATAATTACATCTATATTTATTGGATTATCTGTTCTGTTTTGTGTGGTAAGTACTTTAATAAAGCCTTTTACTAAAACCTTTTGTTTATTTTTGTTGACTATAGTGCTCCTGTAGGTTTTCAGCACAAATGACAATGCAGCACAGATTTAACTAAGAATCTTATAAATATTTCTCAACCATTTTCTCTCATCAGTATGTGTAATGGATATATTTATTCTCTCACACTTTATACGGGGCTCATGAAAAGTAGACCCATGCAGTTCCCACAATTGTCATGCTAATGAGACCCCTCTTCCATTGAGAAATCATTTTGTCAAGACCCTCGCTCTCTGGATACACAGGCTCTGTTTCATCATTTCCTATACATCTACTGAATAAACGATTATGAAGCTCTATTAAATACCCACAGACATGGTAAAGTTAGGAAAAATTTAAAGCGCTTCCCTTGTCCACCATAGTTTAAGCTGGCAGTTCATGTTTCTAAACTAATGCAGTCCTCAGGTTTGATTTGTTAATTTACCTTAACAATAAGAACTAGAATACACATTCGTTTTCAAAATGTTAACTGAACTTGAAGATAGAAACGTTTGGAAATAAATAAGTCGTGGCTTTCCAATAACTCACCCACCTACTTTATAATCTACTTTAATGTGGGTTATCTAATTAATATAGCTGTGAGTTTCCCCAGATTTATTTGCTCATTTCTGAGCCCATTCAAGGCGGATTAAAGGATTAATAGGTTATAATAAAATCACCGTTGCTTTGAATGCAAATGACTGTACTACAAGATCGCGTGTTTTAACAAATGAAAAGAACAAACTGTGCACACATACTGTCAGTGAAGACATTTGCATTGTGAGGGTGAAAACGGTGGTTTTCTGCTGCACACGCAGATGACGGGATGGGCCTCAGTGTCCCGCAGCTCCCGAGGAGACCACCCACCTAGTCAAGCTTGACCGCTTCTGGTCAACATCTTTTCATGCTTCCAGACGCGTCTCGTTCTCTCTAAAATGCTGCAGGATAGCAGGAGAAGACGTGTGTCGTGCTCTATTTATCAGAGTCATTTAAAGCTCGGCAGGGAATTACTGCCATTTCAGTTCACCTTGTTTAAAAGTATTTATCTGGTGTTGTTGTCGGACAAAATGACGTACTTTTCCACAAGCTTTTGGGGTTTATGAGCAGACGTGAGCTGGGGCGCCCCCTACTGAGATTAATGGGTGGCTACAGTTTGTATGAACAGATACCAACTCATGAAGTGCTTCTTCCCGTTTTTTCTGTCTTAAAAAAAAACAAACCAAAAAAAAAAACTGTATCAGACAAGATTGTTAATAGGATGGTAACGAGTATGTTAACTTCTAGAGTTTCCCTCCTATACTTTTCCAGTTTCATGATTATATATGTTTTTGTTAATACATTCCTATCCTCTTGTAGACTGTTTGCAAATCTGTATTTATTACTTATGAATAGATAAAAGAATGACTGAATGAATTCATCCTAAATGCTTTGAAATTAAATACTGCCAGATCAGACACCAATCCCTGTCTTGTAACTGGACTGTTGACAAAACAAGACTTGTGAGATTAACTTTCATAACAGACTACAGCACAAGCTTGAAACTGCATCTTTGAAAACCTCTTCCCTTATTCTCATACGCTTGTCCTTTCTTGTCGAGTTTCTGGGTGTTGTGCTGGTTACGGCTTAAATGTCATTATGTGCACCACTGTGTAAAGACTCAGAACATTCATGGAAGCTGGCCAACAGGAAACGATTTCGGGGCAAACGTCCAGAGTATTCTGACTAAGCCTTTCGTCATTGCTTTTCATGTACAGTGTTTAAACAGATGAACACTTTCTGATCTAATGATCTTATTGTTTTATGTATCTGTACGTGTCTTCACATCCATTCACTCACTACTAATTACCCATGTTTTCTGTATTTATTGAAATACAGTGCATTTGTTGTGAAATCCAGTTGATACTAACAAAGGAAGCAAAGAAGCCATTTAGTGGGTTTAGTTATTTCTACTGGATAATGTTTTGACTCATTAAGATTTTAATATTTACCTGCCAGCCTAAAGCTTAAAGCTGTCTCTCTGACCACCTCATGCTCGTCATCGCATCAATGTCCCTTCGCAAACAGCCACAGCGGAAGTCATTTACCCTTTTTCCTAATCTCTTTGCACACACTTGTCAAAGTGCTTCTGACTTCATCGTTCACAGAGGCTGAAAATGCATCCTCTCTTTGTGTCTTTTCTCAGCTGTGGCTTTAGACACAAAAGAAGGAAACGTACATAGCAGTGAGACACCACTGTCACATCATTGTTTATGGCTCATTCTTGAAGCGTTCAAGAAAACTGCAGTTAGACCAGAAGAGGTTTCACCACTGTTCAAATGAGCTTGAGCTTCCTCCACCTCTCTGAGCAAGTTGTAACAGGTTCACCAAGAGGCAAAACCAGACATGCTGCGGAAGGAGGGGCAACTGAACTCACATCAATAATCCCTGCAGCCATCCATCTATTGTTCGCCAAGGGAGCTAGAGAAGCTTTTAATTAGAAGCATAAAAAAAGTATTCTTTAAAATTTCTCTAGAAACAGTATCCTGGCTTCAGTTCACTCACACTGCAAAACATACTGAACCAAATCACTCAACAGCATGTTGACAGGAGCTTTTACTCAGTTTACTGCTACTTGCATCACAAAATCATTTCAACAGTTTCACTGTACAAAACAAAATTAATGAAGAATTACACAACTTTGGAAAAATGCAAAACAAAACAAAACATAGTAATATTAATTTAACACACATTCACATTTAGCAGGCAACGCCAGAGAGGCTTAAGATGTAAAACAGCATTTGGAGTTATGAAATAGATCAAACAGAAGTCCGTATCACTTTCCCAGACAACTGCAGTCTGATTGATTGGTAGTACATGTGAATTAAATAATCCCTTTTTTGGCTTTGGCTGCTGGACTTCAATATTTATGAAACTCTAGAAGGCACCTTGGGTAAAAAAAAGAAAAATGTTTGGAAATAAAGAGCTTAGATATCAAGTATGATGCAACACAACGTGCACTGGCGAGAGTGAAGACCACTGTGGACTAAACTAAAGTCAGAATTTCTTCTGGGATCGAGTGCGGTTAGCTGAGGATGCATGGGCCTTGCAATCATTTCTAACTTTCACTTCTCTTGTCTGAAAGCAGAGGAAGAATGTGCAGAATAAAACACTTAAGCAAAAGTAACTTTTAGTAAAGAGGATAGCAGAGAATTCTTCACACATACTTACAAAGGGTGAGTCAATAAGTGAAAACCCCTGTGTGCCAGCATTAGCCCCAGCTTGTCCCTGCAAACCTAATAAAGAATACACGGGTAAGAGTGATTATCCTGCACTAATGTAACATCTATTGTTCCTCTTAAACACAGATCCTGACATTTCTGTTGATCAACTGAGGCCACAGCAAAATGCTCACAGTGCAGTTGGTGGTTGAGTTTGTCCAGAGAGAGCAGGATTTTCTTCTCCTCAAAGGAAATGGTGGCGAGCCCCTGCTGTTGGCTGTGCTGCCTCACTGTTCCACGCGTATGTGTTTGAGCCGCGTCCATGGCAGCCGCAGTGGGATTCTCCTCCAACAGCCCTCCAGCATGCACTCCAGCAGGGTGTAACTGGGCTGAACCCTTCAAACCTGGATACACACACAATTATATTAAAAATTACAAAGCATTTACTCTCACTTTAATGATGATTGTTTAATTTGGCTGTTTTTTTCCCCTTGTTGTTATTGACATTGTAACATGTTTATATGCATGTTTAAGTTGATGTATACCTATCAACATTAGAAAGAAAAAGTTTGTTTCAGCTGTCACACAGGTACCACAATACCTTCATTCGGAAGAGCCACATTGGTTGTGCCTAAACGTGGTCTGACCGACTCAGTGGTCTTCTTTGTAGGCTGCACAAAACAAAAAAACACAAACAGAACTGTTGGACAGGCTCGCCATTAAAATCATGCAGCTGTGGTTTTTCTTTTAAATGTTTAGTGATTTAGAAAAAGCACTATAATAGAGAGTAAAATCCAAATTCTTCTAGAATAAATTATTGCAACTGATCAATTTCACCAATTTGGACCAATTTGAAAGAAACTGAGCTGCAAAATCAAGTTCAGACAGCCCTCTTGAACAGTCTAGTAACTATGCTCTCTCTTGGATGTGCACAAACGTACCTGAGAACTTGGAGGAAGTCCTCTGGTCCCTGAGCTAGAAGATTGTTGGCTCTGCTCAGTACAGGGTTTCCTTAAAACCTGCCCACTCTGCAGAGTTTGGCTTTTAAGGATGCCTTTTGCTAAAAGAAGACATTTTATTGGAGTCACAAATCCATCAACAACCAAACTTAAATAGAATATACACAGAAAAAGCTAAGCAAAATTGAAAATTTTCTCTGTACCGCACAAGGTGGCTATTCCTGTTCATGTCAGCGTGTTACGGACTGCTGCATGCTGAAGCCAAGGCAGACGTGTCAACCAATGAGGTAGGACGTGTTTTGTCTACTTTTCTTACATTTCAGTCTCAGGAAATTAGTCTGACCATACTTATAACACTATCATAAAATCCATAATTGTATAACAGTGCCACAAAACAAAGAACATTAATGCAAATATTGAAATGCTGCAGTCCAGTGAAAGTTCACTTTTGCAGAAAATATATGATAAGTGTAGAAACTGGCAGTCACGCAAACATTGTGGAGCCAATCCACTAAATTTCCCTGTCACTCTAATTTTATGCAAAGGTGAAAGGCAGAGTCACTGGAACCCAATTGTTTTAAAGTTTACTGTGATTGCTGTCCTGCTGTTCACAAGTCAAATTCATAATTTAATCGCTAAAAGCTGCAAATAACTAATGGTGAAATAAACTGCATGTAAATGTTGATGACATCTCATCCAGGCGTATTATGTGAGGGGGCTGGCAGCCTTGTACATTACCATCCTTTGTGTTTAAGGCCCTGCGCACACCATGCCAGAGCTGGGAAATCTCTTCATCAGTGGGAGTGCAAGCTAAACAGAGGCCTTTGTCACTGTTCACCATCCCTCTTCTTCTGCTGTCCTCAGTCTCTTGATGACCTGAAATGGGCATGCGTTTTGTGTTGTCCTCGGAGAAGGGGGGGCCATACGAGGGAGGCAGAGCAGAGTAGATAGCAGTACTATCTGTTGTGATTACATGATATGTGTTTGGTAAAAATAATCTCTTTGAGTTGTTCTTGCGCAGGGCCTTCTCCATAACTCTGGCTTGCTTATAGCCGACTCCAGCGCGGCTCACGCAATATGCGCCTCTGGTGATACACGGCGTCTTTTCTTCAATTAATTCTGTCCGAGGAGGTGGGCGCGGCTCCATGACCTTCCCTTGGGCTTTAGCAATCTGATGTACGCCGGCGGCAGATTGAGCTCGTATAACAGTCCCCCTTCTAGTTTGTGTGGAGACGAGACTTGGTCCAACTTTGATAGAGCGCTCTCTCAGAGGGACTTTGGGACCAGTAGACCCAGTGATGCTCTGGGGAACCTTGACCTCATCTTCTTGTTCCTGGGGCAAGTTGACTTGAACCCCAACATCTGTCCATGCTTCTTTGGTAAACTGATAACCAGTGGAGGCTGCAGGGGTCACACTGGGTCCAGCCACTGGAGACCCTGAGTCTGTAGTGAGTCTTAGCTGGTGGTCCTTTGGATTGTTTTTTGGATGAGGTTGACTATGACATTTGTCTGTCACTTGTTTAATTATATTCTCCTGCTTTGCCCTTTTGTCCTCACGTACCTCATCAAACCAACGCAGCTTCTTTGTGATGGGGTTATTTACCGGCATATCTTTGCTTTTTGCTCTCATTAATTCAACACTATCCCTTATGGTTAAAGCTACATGTTTTGCAAAGATAAAATGCCCTAAACCCTGCATGGATGTGGTATCTGCTGATATATGCTTTTGCTGCTTTTTAAGGATTCCTTTAATGAATCTGACCTCACACACTGAATGAGATGTTGCCACTGAAAGGGGTAATTTCGGTTCTTCCTCCTCAGTAGAGTCAAAGTGCTCGTGTGTGTCTGACTGAATATTAGACACGCTCGTGTGTGGCAGTGATTCTGCATTTATGGGATTTTCAGTTTTGCACTTCAAGTTTGAAACCTTATTGAGATTATTTATGGAATCACAGGGTTCTTTCTGTAATGACAGATAATGGTTTTCTTTTCCGATTTGCTGGAGAGATCTGTCATTTGACAAATTATCAGTTTTGCTATCCTTTAAGGAATTATCTGGCTTTGGTGGAGCCCCATACAAAATGTCTTTGCTGCTCCAATGTTTGGAAGGTAAAGGAATATCTTTGGCTGATAGATAACTCAATCGTTTGTGGTCTTTGGTACGCTGTTGCTTGAGATCCAAATGAGCTTCTTGATATGCATATGAAGACTCAGCTTCTGCGGTGCCAAGAACGACTCCATTTATAAAACGGGTGCTGTCACTGGGATTGTTTTGTGAGGAGTTTACCTCAAAGTGTGCCGGCTCTCCAGTAGTCATTTTACAAAGAGTTAATAAATCACAGTCATGCCGAGCAGGCTGACTCTCTGTTTTAGGTGTTTGCTGAAATGACGTGAAATCCCAGGATGCTTTGGAAATATCCTTATCAGTCCATTTAGAGTCCTCTTGTTTCTCCATCTGGGCTTCATGCAGTTCACTGGACTGGGCTACGTTTTCATCAGGAGACATCAGCGAGAAAGAAGTTAGGTCCAGCGTTGGACACAAATCATCATGCTTTCTCAGGTCTGAATGTGATTTCTCATAGTTAAGAAAAAAAGATGAGTAAGAGCACAGGGGATTTATTGTGCTCTGGTTTGGGTCTTCATTCTCCAAGCTGTCCTCACTTGAAAGACTTTCGGACCGTTGGCTGCCCTGAAATATGGGAGCGAAAAGGAGCTGATAAGTAATAAAAATGAAATAAAATCTGACAGAAAAAAGAAACGGCGATGGCTGCAGTGTGTGGCGCATGGTGATTAAGGCAGCGTTTGTGTGCTGTGTTGTAAATATCATTTATGCAAAACACTAGACTTCAGACTGCAATCTGGTTTTTGATTTACACACATCATTTTAGTTTAAATCGTTTTCAACAGGTTTTTATGTAAACAATGGCATGAGCGTAGAGCACTATGCACTACACCTGAAAATTGCTTATTGATATTGTATTTAAAATCAAGTATAAAAACATGTACTGCAGTAGAACATTTCATTACATATTAAAGTATGGTTTTTAAATGATTTGGGCTAAAGTTCTAAATTAAGGTGTAGTTCTAGTGCTGCTCGTAAGCTCTGAGAAGTAGATGTTTGTCTTTTAAAATGCATGTTAAAAAATAAATATAAAAATGTAAAAATGCAATTGTGTAACTAACGTTATTAATGTTGGGTAAATGTTACCCACATCTTACTACAGAGTAATTGAACAACTGAATAAATATGAAAATAAATAAAATAACAGTAAAAAAAAAGATTAAACAAACAAGATTATTTCCCCCTTGTCTGCACACTGTCTAATAAAGATCTGGATGATGATAAAACTTTAAGCAGAAAGCAACACATAAGCTGACTGACAGCTAAATAATAATAATCATAAATAATAATAAAACAGCTGACTTGAATAACACATTTAACTGTTCACTCTCCCACTGACCGTGGGATTGTGAGAAAAAAACATTTTAGAGCAGATGACACTTTTGTTTTGATTTAACACCTTTTTTGTGGTTGTTTTCAGTATAACCACAAAAAAGTTCTTTTAGTTTGTCATTGTGGTGTAATTAAACCTGTTAAGTTTTCAGCACTTACTAAAACCCCAGGCCACCACCTACATATGTGCAGAACAGGCCAATGCCGGGTCTCCCAGCAGGATTCATGCAGAGCAACGGGCCTGAATGCCCGAAGATTTCAGCTGGCTTTCAGTGTGAACTGACGAAAATGAGTCATCAAGTTATTAAGTTAAGTTTCCACATTAGGCTGCGATTCTATTTTTTTAACTCTTATGACCGAAACCATCAGACCTCTCCCCTCTCCTATTTTCTCCATTCACAAAGGTTGGCCACTTTTAACTCTTAACATTAACTTAATTAATTGGTACATTACAGCCTGACTTCATAGCGGGTAATAAAACACAGATTTCAAAAGATACAAGTGATCTTTAAGCAGAGGACAAAATGCTTTTGTGCTTGTGAAGTACAGACAGAACAAAATAGTATCTGGCAGCAGAAGCATTCCCAGGAAAATGGAAATATAATGTTTGTTTGTAACAATTATAACCTTAGGAGCAAAAAAAAAAACAAAAAACATCTTTATCACAACAAAAAAATCATTCAGAGAAAATAAAAATACCTGTGAACTGGTAGCTTCATACATCTCTGTCGTGCCCTCCTCCTGAAGCTGTTTAGTGTAGGACTCCACAGCAGCGAGCGCTTGGCGGCTCGAGCACCTTGGAAATGTCGAAGGTTTCGGTAATGAAGGGCTGCTTCTTGAAAAGAAAAACACAATTCTTCCAGTAATCCTTCACCGTCATAAAAGCTATAAAAAATAAAATACAATAAATAAAAAACAAAACAATCTTTAAACTCTAAATGACATAATGAGATTCTGATTTAATCACAGCAAGGGGCTGCTTTTGATATGTTGTCTGTATCTCATAAGAATAATGTCATTTATTATAGGCACTTTTACCTGCTAAGGTTAGTGTTACTGGACAAGAGGGAGGACTGCCTGGCGTATGAGCCCAAAGTGCCTTGAATTTGACTGAGTGCATCTTCCATATTTGCAGGATTTCTTCTAAAAGCTAAGACCATAAAGGAAAACGAGAATGTGTCAGGAGTTGTGGTAGATTATTTCTTGCTTCTATGCAGTGTAGGTAAAAACACACTTACATGGTCTGTATCTCTGTGACGGAGGCAGGTGGGCTCTTTGGAACCGCTCGGTTGCATCTTGTACTTGCTGTCTCCGTTGCTGCAGGATGAGCTCTCTCAGGCGTTGCTCCTGCATATCCCACTGTTTCCGTCTTTCATGCAAACTTCTGCACCATGAAAAAGAGTAAAAGATGAACCCGAGATTATACATACGTGTTTTTGATACAGGAACCTGTTTTCAACGTACTCATTAATAAATAAAGCAACTGTTCGCAACTGTTGAGCTGAGCAAGCCAATAACAATAGCAACATCATCAATTAATTTAATTTTTTTGAATAAATAGTGTGATAATTAAGGTCAGTGGGATTTTTCTGTATTAAACAATGTTGAGAGAACAAACAAAAAGAAGCTCAAGATTAACTTTTTGTTCAGTTAAAAATATACAGACTCTTTTTTACCTTCTATATTACTTACAGGATATGATTTATTTCTTTTTTGTTGTTTTAATGTTGTTCACAAGATTTTTTTTTTAAAGATCTGGATAGTTGAAAAAAGACATAATCGGGCACAAAGAAGTGCAGTGCTGGGCATTTTTAATTTTAACATTTAAAACTTAAACTACAAAATAAAGTTGAAGGTCAGCATTTACAGTTTGTGCTCACTTTATCACTTTTCTTTATTATACACACTGTCTGCATTTTCTTCGCAGCACTGATTTAAATTTTATCTTGTACTTTTTCATTTTTAAACCGTAATTTTGTATATTGTTTACAGGACAACCTTTTATTTGTCCAATAAATTACTATTAAGCTATTCATTGTTATTTTCTTTTCTTTTAACAGATATGCTCTTCGACTACCTCACTCATAATAAAGAACAAGTAAAGTAAATAACGTTAAAATGTTACAAATAAATGTACTTCCATCTACCTGCCAAGTCGTCACTCAAAATAAGAATTTGGTTCTCAAATGACTCACCTGGTTAAGTAAAGGTTAAATAAATAAAATAAATAGACAACGGTTATTCCCTCTGCTGACAGTGGATCCCTCATTCAGAAGGGTATTAGGGATACATGATTAAGCTTCAGGGACAACCTTGCAGTGTCTTTTACACTGACTAATAGCTGACAATACCCTTGAATGATGGATTGATCACATTTGGTACATGGATTTTGGAGGCCACTGCAACAAACCATAAAAAATAAATAAATAACGTTTTTAGTTTCAATATACAATTAACACTTCAAATAAGAGAAAAAACAATGGATTTCCTGTATATCATTTTATATGTCAGACTTTAAAGGTTTAGTCACCATCACACATTTAAAGTTTAAGTTATAAACATTACTTTTAATTTAATTGTACTTCACACCGTTAAATACGGTGTAAAGAACAATTAAATGAAGTCGAATAAAATAAAAGACTGACCTTTGGCGTCGATTGGTTTCCAGAGAAAACTTGTGAGCTCGAGCTTTGCATAACTTCTGCTTGTCAGCCAGACGCCGTCTCTCGTTTTCCAGACCTCCATCCGCTCCTAACCCGGACTTTCTGGAGGCAGGTTGCTAAGGAGATAAACATCACTGGTGCATGTGCTCACGTAAACCAGGCTTCTGACCCAACACGTTTGGTCTTCTCGCTGGATTAACCCTGTGTTTCTGTTTCAGCCCAGCTGTAAATGTGTCACGTACACCGAAAAATTAAATGAATATATAAAATACGTGTAGGATACGAGTAGTGGAAATCGTTGTCCCGAAGAACTTGCATCTTCCTCCGTGGATTCCCGACGAGCCCAAAACAGACGTAAAGGCGCAAAGTCGACGCAAAGGTCTTAGCTGCCACCTTGAACCGTGGCTAACGTCAACTGCTCAAAGTGACCGGTTAACTCGTCCGTCCGTTTTCAGGACGAAAAGAAACTCGTGAAAAAATGGTATTGGAATTCACATGGCAGCAGCGTTTTCAGAACTGCGTCTCTACACTTCGTTTAAACCGATAAGAAAAGTTAAATCGACAGAGGAGCTGAAAGCGCATACGGACCATATATGTTGGAGACAGAGGACGCGGTGCCATGACAACCAGATCCCACCCGCCTTGTCCAGCAGAGGGCGTAGCCCATAGTGCACGCTGCCTTCAGGAGCACATGGGAGTGTCGTAAAATATCATTATACGCGCTGTCAAATCTAAGCGGTTAATAGGATAACAGACGTTCTTATTCTTTTATTTTGGAGGTTTCAAAGAGGAAGTATGTCCCTCCGGGGTTGCCGTAGAAGACTGTGTTTTGATGGGTTTTGTAGTTCAAGTGTTAATAAAGAAGTGGCGGGACTCGCTGAATGGCGACCTGGCTGTCTTGTCCCTATTTATTGTTTTGTACACTTCTTTCAGTTAGACTAACCCCCATGGAGAGTTAACAATAAAATACAAAGTATAAAAAAAATAAATCAAACACGTAGCAATAAAAAAAGAAAAGAAAAAACATTGTAGATGGTGTTACTGGATGACATGATATACGATGCACTATAATAAACCAGCAATGTTGAATGAGTGAAACAAGAGCCGCTATGAATCCACCTATTATTATAAACTGTTATAGACTAACCAACTTAATTATTACAGGTTACTTGATCACACTAAATTGCCCGTAGGTGTGAATGTGAGTGTGCATGTTCTGTCTTTCTATGTGGCCCTGCAACAGACTGGCAACCTGTCCAGGGTGTACCCCTGCCCTTTGCCTAATATGTGTCAGGATAGGCTCCAACAGACCCCTGTGACCTGGAGACGGATTGAGCAGCTATAGATAATGGATGGATAAAATATAAGCAAAAAAATTATTTTTAATGTTCGTAGATAAATAGCTATAACAGTATATAGTGTGTGAAGTCGTCTTTGTAGGGTATATTAGTGTGGGAAGTCGTCTTTGTAGGGTATATTAGTGTGGGAAGTCGTCTTTGTAGGGTATATTAATGTGGGAAGTCGTCTTTGTAGGGTATATTAGTGTCTGAAGTCGTCTTTGCAGGGTATATTAGTGTGGGAAGTCGTCTTTGTAGGGTATATTAATGTGGGAAGCCGTCCTTGTAGGGTATATTAGTGTGTGAAGTTGTCTTTGTAGGGTATATTAGTGTGGGAAGTCGTCTTTGCAGGGTATATTAGTGTGGGAAGCCTTGCAAAATATGAAAGTGTGTTAGTCCACTGTGTTTAATATTTGATGGCAAATGGAGTTAAGAGGATTTGAGAAAATCCTCTTTTGCCCAATTGCTGACCTTCAGTCAAAGAAATGTTGCGTAAGCTGCATCAAGTGTTAAACAAAGGCCCGTATGGACTTCAGTAGGTATAAAAGAGGTCCTGTGTAGTCTGCACTTTGACAGATTCATGAATGTATAAAACAATAATCCTTTAGCACCCACCTTCATTTTGTGCAACTTATTAGTCTGGGTTTGAATCCTCTTTCATAGAGTGCTTCAGATTTATTTATTTATTTATTTTTATTTCGAGGCTTAGAGGCATAGCTATTGAAAGTCAAGGAAATTAAACATAATCCCCATTCCAGGACACACCTTAAAAGCTATCTGAAAACCGCCCACTACGTGCGCAAACTCACTGAGCACGAAAACCCAAGCTGGGAAGCATTGTGAGAGTCAGGTGGACAGAGACAGGTGGTCCTGAGGCAAGCATCACTTGGACATAATAGAACATATGGTGCAGCTGATCGTGTCTGGACACCGTTTTGGCTCCTAACGGTCTAGGACTTAAAATTTTCTGAAATAATTTGGTGAATGAGTCTTCTCTGAGGTGAGTGAAACACTATTATGTTTCCTTAATAGACATTGCTTTAACACTTGCAATGTTTTTATTGCCAGAAACCAATCCTATTATACAGTTCAAGATAAAAATTAAAGTAACTGTATCTGTTAAAGGAAGTTTTGCAAATGCAACCTTTTCTTTACTTTTTCAGTTTTCACTGATGCATCACTTTCTTTGACTGACATCCCGGGTGCATCATGATGCAGAGATGCAAAATATCAAGGCATTCTCTGAAATCCAGGCAGGTTTTCTTTCTTTCTGATCATATTTGCAATCATATCAATCGTATCAGTTCCATTTTAATTTATGATTTTGTCACCTTCTCTGGCTGAACAGCGGGGCACCGTCTGCAGTTTAGATTGTCCCAGTTGAAAGAGACTACATGCTACAGATGAATAATTTACTACACTAGAACGAATTCTAGTTTTCCTTCATGCGCTCATCTAATTGTTAATTATGTATAATCTTGTTAAACTAATTATGACTGAATAAAGGAGCATTTAAATCATCATGCATCATCTGTGCAAAAGCAATTAGCTCCTAAGATAATTATGTTATTCAAACTTAATTAGTGAACAGAAAGAAGATGTACTCATTTGACAGTAACCGAAGATATGATTAGAGGAAGAAAAAAAAGCCACTGTCAATATGATTCCTGTCTGATACGTATTTGACACAGCACTTCAAAAGTCTCACATGATCAAACAGTAATTTGTAATGTTTCAGAGAGCATTTGTCTGTTATGTCCCAAAAAGGCAATATAAATTTGACTATTAGGCAGAGGCTGGTGGATAGACAGCGCCATGCCATGGAAGAAGCGTGAGCAGATGATGAATCTGTGGGTGGCGTCACACATGTAGCCTTGTGCCAGATATAATTCAGCTGACACCAAGTGGGCATTTAAAATTGTTTTCCATTCATTTCTCCTGTCCCTGTTGTCCAATCTCCAAGGACTTCTCTTTTTATTCTGGAGCTAAAGATGAACTGATCTTATAAATAACTTAACTAATTAATATGGATGCTGAGTGGGAGTTAACTAGGAAATATTGCTTATTATTACAATGATAATTTCATAGAGTTACAATCTGCTGGCAGTCCTGTAAGAATGGATTTATGACCTAACCATATTTATCTGTGTTTAGATGGTTCAGTGAATTGAATACCATGACGCCGGGGCAGATTCCGACCAAATCCCGGAGACAAGCTGTACGGGGAGCTGGTTACCTGTTTCAAGCTCAATCGTCCTCCTCTCTTTCTGTGACCGAGGAGTATTTTTTAGAAGCTGCGGAGTATGGCAATGTTCCTGAAGTGAGGCGGATGCTGGAGGAGCTTCCTCATCTCAATGTCAACTGTGTGAACTATATGGGCCAGAACGCGCTGCAGCTGGCAGTTGCCAGTGAGCATTTGGAAGTCACCAAGCTTTTACTGAAGCAGAGAGACCTTGCTCGAATAGGGGATGCTTTGCTGTTAGCCATCAGTAAAGGTTACATCCGTATCGTCGAGGCCATATTGAGCCACGAGGCCTTTGCAGACAGTCAGAGACTGACGAACAGCCCCAGCCAGGCAGAGACACAGGATGACTTTTTTTCTTATGATGAGAATGGCACGCGTTTTTCTCATGACATCACTCCTATCATACTGGCTTCACAGTGCCATGAGTATGAAATAGTGCACATACTTTTTCTGAAAGGGGCCCGTATAGAGCGGCCCCATGATTTCTTCTGTCAGTGCAGGCCCTGCAGTGAGCAGCAGAGGCGTGACTCTTTTAGCCATTCACAGTCCCGCATCAATGCATATAAAGGTCTAGCCAGTCCGGCATATCTTTGCCTTTCCAATGAAGACCCTGTGATGGCAGCTCTGGAACTGAGCAACGAGCTTGCAGTTCTGGCCAACACTGAGAAGGAGTTCAAGGTGCAATACTTAGATGAAAATATGCAATTTTTTTGTTTGTTTGTTTCTACAAACACAAACATTAGCAGATTTTTTTTCCCCAAAGAGACATTAAAGTAGAGTAATAATGTCCTGCATACTGTACGTTGTCGCTGTGTTACAGAATGATTACAAGAAACTGTCTCTGGAGTGTAAAGACTTCGTGGTGGGACTCCTGGATTTGTGTCGAAATACAGAGGAAGTGGAGGCAATCTTAAACGGGGACAGCGACTCATGTACCAACTCCAAATTCTCTGGCAGACAAAACCTCATCAGATTAAAACTGGCGATAAAATATGAAGTAAAAAAGGTAAGCACATGACCACAATTCCATTTTTAAATTGCCCCAGCCTGCTTTCATCTATAAAACGTATCGTTGGCCATGTCTTGCATTAGTCCTTTCAGTCTTCCCCTCTGTCCATTTCTCTTTCTCTCGAATAAACACACGCACCAACCTTCCATCTCCTCTGGAGCAGTTTGTGGCACATCCGAACTGCCAGCAGCAACTACGCTCCATCTGGTATGAGAACTTATCTGGACTACGACAGCAAACAATGGCAGTAAAGATTCTTCTTGTCCTCGGTGTAGCTGTTGGGCTGCCCGTCCTGGCTTTTATTTACTGGATAGCACCATCAAGCAAGGTTAGTTCTTATTGTACATCCTTTTAACCAAATAAACATTACTTATAGAAAGCATTTTATGCTCTCATAGTAGATTAAAGAATGTGATATTGGGATTATAGTTAGTAGTTATACAATACCCACATGCTTACTGGTTAAACATATCAACAGACTTCACACGTTATTAACAAAAACGAAATATGGAAATATTGTAAAAAGCAGTAGATTTATCATTTTGGTGACATACCTGAAAAGGCCATTGCTTTTTGGTTGGTATTTGGCTCAAAAACTATGTTCTATCAGAGTCGCCACCCACTGTATATGAAAATACAGTTGGAGGCATCAGACAACTCAAAATAACACTTTTCTTTTCACCTCAGTTAGGGAAACTTATGTGCGGACCGTTCCTGAAGTTTGTGGCCCATGCAGCTTCCTTCATGATATTTCTTTGCCTGTTGGTCCTGAACGCGGCAGACCGCTTTGCAGGAACGTCACTTCTGCCCAACATGACAACCCACGATTATCCCTCACAACTTTTTCGGATGAAGACCACTCCCTTCACCTGGATGGAGATTCTCATCATTTCATGGGTCATAGGTCATGAGTATACGCTATCTTTTCTCTGTTTTCCAGATTCTTTTGGACAACACAGATCCATCCATCCATCCATCCATCCATCCATCCATCCATCCATCCATCCATCCATCCATCCATCCATCCATCCATCCATCCATCCATCCATCCATCCATCGCTTTATCAGGTTCAGGTTTGATCATCAGTTCAAGTCCCTTTTGGGATATTCACACATCACATCAGCCAATCTTTATCATAATGAGAAGCAGTGTGACTGTCAAATATTTTTGATAATAATGTATTAATTTTTCTCCCCCACAGGGAAAATTTGGGAAGAATGTAAAGATATTTGGTCACAAGACATCCGAGAGTACATCTCAGAACCCTGGAATCTCCTTGACTTTGGTATTTTGTCCATTTTCATGACCTCTTTCATTGCCAGATTAATGGCTTTCTGGCATGCACATTCAGCTCAGTGTTACATTGACAAACACTACGAGGGCCTGTCCAACATGACGTTGCCCTTTGAGATACAGTATTTCCAGCTGGGTAAGTGTTACTTGGTTTTCTGGTTAATTACACAGATTAATTACACAAAAACACCCAGGTTGTTCCGTTATTTAAATTTGAAATCCTAGCACAAGAAGGGCTATTCACAGAATCAAGGTTTTCTTCAAAAAGCTGTACTTACACTCAGCATTTCTGTATTTTCAGCGAGAATGCACTGGATGCCCTCAGACCCACAGCTTATTTCAGAAGGCCTCTATGCAATCGCTGTGGTGCTGAGTTTCTCTCGCATTGCTTACATCCTGCCCGCCAACGAGAGATTTGGGCCTTTGCAGATCTCTCTGGGAAGAACAGTGAAGGACATCTTTAAGTTCATGGTGATTTTTATAACAGTTTTTGTGGCGTTCATGGTGGGAATGTTCAATCTATACTCATACTACCTTGGAGCCAAGCACAACGACGCCTTCACGACGTAAGTGTTGCAGTGATGCAGTTTGCAAGTTGTTTTATGTCTTTGCACTAGGGCACAATCTGTAAACATGTAAGATCAAAACAAAAAATGTACCTCAGCTAATTTAATTCTTTTGTTTTTCATTCTTACAGTGTTGAAGAAAGTTTTAAAACACTATTTTGGGCCATCTTTGGACTGTCAGAAGTAAAATCTGTGGTCATTAACATCAACCATAAGTTTATAGAAAATATAGGCTATGTTCTGTACGGGGTGTACAACATCATCATGGTGATTGTCTTGTTAAATATGCTCATAGCAATGTTCAACAGCTCCTTCCAAGAAATTGAGGTACGGCTTAATCTTCCACATTTACGTGCCTCCTTTCTGAATATTCTCCCGCTGCTCATCAAAGGCTTTCTCTGTTTCCGTCCCCTCGTTCAACCCGTCCTGTCTGTTGGTGCAGGATGACGCCGATGTTGAGTGGAAATTTGCTAGAGCCAAACTGTGGTTCTCTTACTTTGAGCATGGCAGCATACTGCCTGTCCCCTTCAACCTCGTACCCAGTCCCAAGTCTGTAGTTTCCCTCTTGCTTGGAATAAAGAGATGTCTCTGCGACGTTCCAGTATGCAAAAATGGAGACAATTCAAATGATGAGATGGAACTTAATAATGTAAGGAATCAGCCTTCATTAATGGAAAATAATGATTTTTGTTTCATTAAAATCAATCTTTTAGTCTTGAACAACAGTTACTCACCAGGTCTTTCTCTCTTCTAATTCTGAAGTTAAGGCAACACGAAGGATTAAAGAGGGACTCGACTCTTCATCCGACTCGTCACCAAGTAGAGCAATTTTCATTTCCTAATACTCATTAACAACTGAGATGTTGGGATGACCACAAACTGTTTATTTTAATTCAGGCTTGTTAACTTTTACTGTGAAATGTTTGCTTTAACATTTTAAAAATCAAACCATCCATTCTTCATTACAGAAGGTAATGAACTGTCTCATCAAAAGATACATATTAAAAGCACAGACAGATAAAGACAACGGTGAAGTAAACGAAGGTGCGTTCAACAGTTGTCCCTAAATGTCCTGCTTGGAACGTTTGGAGTACTGTATAAATCAAAAAAATATCCGATATTGTTCACTTACTGTCCCACAGGCGAGCTGAAAGAGATCAAACAGGACATCTCCAGTCTTCGTTTTGAGCTGCTGGAGAGGGGGAACCACGACATGAAGACACTGACGGAGCTGGTGAGGCAGCTGGGAGACGTCATCTGTGTTAAGCAGAAAGGAGAGCAGAAGCATGAGCTTAAAATACACAAAACCTTATAGATTCATTTCTTGCACATGATTTAATCATCGTATCAACGGGGCATAGGGTCAAATGATCCTTTGGCCAGACTTAAAACAAGGTTTTAGTTAAAAACATGATTATCCAGAGTAATTGTTCTGAATTTGCTACAAATATATATGCTTGTTTCTTTTCCATGAGTGTAAATACGTAACTTCTGACCTACAATTCATTAAATTCTTTGTGGCCCTGTTGCTGTATTTGTACAGTCAACCACATGGTGGCACTGACGTGTGTGTTTTTAATTTTTCCTTGTCGCTCAGGCCATGTTACACTGCTGTGCACATCTGACAGCTCACACAGAATGGGTCTGCCTGCTGCCACCTGTTTATAAAGTATGATTTAGAGACGATTTATCCATGTAGGGTAGAGGAGAAAAGCAAGGTACAGTTCAGTGAAAAACAAGAACATTTTGTTTGAACATGTCAGTGGTAGGTTTGGCATGAAATCAAACCTTTACGCTACTAACTAGCTTTTCCTTTTAATATGATGTAATCTTAGACTCGGTGAACATGACTTTGGGCTAGATTTTCAAAACAAGACATTAACTTTTGTTTGCTCCCTAATACTTTGCATCATTAAAATGAACATTACTGGAGTGTAATGTTTAATTGATGTAATTAAAACTAATGTTGGTTGTCTTCTTGGAATATAATGGGTTTATGTGTTTTAAAATCAATGCAGCAGATGCCATCATGCTCTGTCACAGTTGAACGAGAAGTCGGGGAACCATAAATAAAAAAGAAAAAACTCCCGATGGTTGAGAACTATAAGTTACTTAAAGACAATCCTTAGAAAAAGATACACAACACCGGTAGTAATACAGAAAAAGAATCCAAATAAGTAAAGAAATATTGAAAGAACAGAAAAAACAGGGGACTGATGAAATGCTTTTACTTCATGCGTGAGCAAAAGTAGACATTTGATCAAAATAAAGTAGGTGGTGTTGAACAAGAATTTCAGGGTTGCTGTTGGCTGTCATGTGCAACATTTACAGACTAAAGTCTCCTGAAAAAACTGGGTCATTAGAGCACTTGAAGAGCACATCATCCAGATATGAATATGTGATTGTTATCCAAGAATATGTAGGCCACAGCATGAGAATCCTTTCTGATGCTGTCAAAAACATGACGCAAGGAGATAGAGCCAAGGACTGTATGTACATCATGACCACATGCATCAGCAACATCCATACTTGAATGATTAACTTGAATTTTAAAACCAGTTACTTTATCTGACTTGGATAACAGAAAAGTAAATTAGATGAGTCAAAGGAGGTAAGAGGCACCACACCATGAAGGCCTTGAGAAATAGATGACCACCATGAAGAGGATATTCCTGATTTTTCCAAAGCCTCATCACATTCTCTAAGAATAAAAAAAAAGTGTTGGTTTAATAGGAATCTCTGGTTTTAAGTTGCACTAAATAAATGCATGAAATGACAAGGAGCTGAAAACATCTGAGAAGTTGGTCATTATCTTTGAAATAAAAATAATTTACAACCAGTGACTTTTTTTTAATTTAACATCTTACATAACACCTCATAAGCTCACCTGAACAGCTCACTGATCATGCAGACAAGACGACGTCTGAAAATGTTACAGCTTTAAAGCACAAATAGATCTGACATTTCCACCTCTACTTTCCTGCATTAATTCACATGGCTGTACAGAGATAAGTTACGGAGATACGTTTTGTAGGATGCAATTTAATAATTTAGCATCTGTTAGTCAGATATATGCCGTGTGCTCTCATCCATTGGCACCTCATGTATAATTCTCTAATTACACCAAGATTAGTATGTTTTTTTTTTTCTCTCACTGGTGGACTGTAGGGCGGAGACTTACAGTCCTTACCATTGAAATTCTCCTCACTAAAATACTACTCTGCAGGGCTGCAATGAGGGCAGTGTTAGGCTGCTTCAAACTTATCACTGGACTCAGCTCATACTTTCCTTAACTCCTTTTAAAAGTCTGGATATTTGATAAGAATGAGGACTGGTGGATTGGAATATCTGAAGGGAGAAGAAGCTTCATCAAACTTTTAAAAATGACACTGACAAACATAAGGACATATCGGCTCTATAAATGTTTCTGGTGTAGTTTTGGAAAGAGAACATAAATGCTCTCCAACTAATATACAGTAATTCCTAAAAGCTTGTTTTCTCGTCTTTTTTTTTTGTTTTAAATTATTAGGGGAAGATTTTATTTATTAGAACCTTTGGTTCATGTGACAGACAAGAGAGTCACAGACCATCTCGACAAAGGGCAGGATTACAGGAAGGTCTCTCAGCTGAAAGTTATCAAACAGCCTTCAGCCTCCAGGAGTTCTCCAGTCACCACTGCGCGCGTCAAGCTTTAAAAAAGATGGAAAATAAAATAAACGGTAAGGTGAGCACCATCGGTACCACTTCGATTTCCGATTCAGTTGATTCAAGAGTAAACGACTTGACTGAAGCTGGCTACAGCAGGTCCAGTACAAAATTATCTGTGGACGCGCGGTCTCTGGGTTGCATGTCATCCGTGCGTAACTTTGGCACCGCCGGCACACCGATCCACGGTCTGAATTCCAGCGGCGACTGCGCAGTTTTCAAAGACTGTAACGTTATTGATGCCTCACTCGCTGGGAAACAGTTTTACGACCGCAATAGCGAATATTTGAAGAGTGAAAACGTCCAGTGGGACGATTTTGTTAAAGTTCAGCGGACTGTTGGTGCCACGTCCGAAAGTTTACCAGGTGCAAGTTTGAGCCTGTCCTCGACCACTGCGCCTTGTAAGTTAATCAAAGATGAGAAGGAGCCCTCTGTGATTATGGACAATCCCGGTTCAAGCTTCGATCCATCATCTGAGATATCTACTCTTGACATCTGCTGTGACACTGACAGGAAGCTGGGGCTTGGCGAAAGTGAATCGGCAAGTTTCCCCCCAGCCTCAGCTGTCCCTCGACCTGGGATGGAGGGCTCTCCAAACTTTCTCATCGACCTGAACCAGTCGGAACCGCTGGTAAACCCGGCAAGGACAGACTCCAGGTGCTCTATGGCCGGGAAAGCTCTGATCAGTTTCGATGCCAACACGCAGCCGACGGCGCAACAGGCGATGTACAAGACTGAAGCGTCTCGTTGGCAGATTTCTCCGGCTGAACCCCAGTTCTGGTGCCAGTCAGCCGGGGGGAGCGAGGACCCGTTCACACCTGGCGGCTACGATGGTATCCAGAACCAGAACCTGTCTCAGAGGAACCCCTCACCTTTCTCCACGTTTCCAGGGTAGGCTAATTAGTAAATACGCATAACTCAACCACTGATTACTGCAAGCTGGAGCCTTATCTAATAGGGAAAATACATGTAGGCTACACACAACTTTAATTTGCTGTGTGATAAAGTCATAAGTCCACATATATGTAGGATAACTACGATACAATAACTAATTGGAAGGCTGAAAAGCTGAGAAAAGTTAGTAAAGAAAAGAAAAGAAAAGAAAAGAAAAGAAAAATAATCAACAACAACCATAAAGAATCTAGCAGCATGCAGGTTTCCCAGGTTTCCCAGATGACTTCAGCCTCCAGTAATTGTTTTTTCTCCAATAGTTTGCAACCCCAAAGACTGTGTGTGATCTGTGGGGACGAGGCATCCGGATGCCACTATGGAGTCTTAACCTGTGGGAGCTGTAAAGTCTTTTTCAAAAGGGCAGTTGAAGGTGAGCAAATAAAAGTTTCCAGATATGTTCACGCGAATATGTACCGAGTTTCCTTTTTTTTTTTTTTTTTTTTTTTTTTTTGGCTTTGCTCCTTTTGCTTGCTTCAGGAAATTATCTTTATCCAGTACTTCTTCTATTTTTTAAATTGATGAATTGTACTCATAAATGATCTGTACTCATAAATCTTTAGAGATGATAAGACTTGTCATGGATCAGACTTTTTGGTGTGTTTTATTTGCTTAGGAAAGACATTTCACAAAATAAAACTAAATTCCTTGAACTATCAAATTATAATAATCTTATGACAATACAAGTTTTTTTTTGTTGTAAAATAGCTCTTGATGAAGTCTTGCTTTTATGAATTCAACAAAATCTGAATGCACCAGTAAAACGTATTTTTTAAAAATCCTTTTACTGGGAAAGTGACCATATTTAAGTCACTTCAGTACAACTATAGTGTTACTATGGTTATTACCAAAAAAAGTTATAATGTTAATAGAGTTACAATGTTAATATTGTACAATAACCTGCTAGAGTTGAAATTAATAATAAGTATTTTATTGACTGCTTTATAAAGGGTTAATGAATCTTAATAAGGTAAAGATTAAATCGATGCCTACATGTACAATAAGCTTTCACCTAACACAATATAACCATTTAAAATTAGAAAAAAATAGCTTGAACTTCTTAAACTTTAAAATGCCTCTCATTGATAGATGACGCCTCGATGTTGAATGAAGTTATCCTCATCCTCAGTTCCTTGTTTAGTTGACCTGCCTTTCCTGAATATAATAGTGGCTTATTTGGCAACACTGCTGCCTTTTTGAAGGCTGTTGCAAAGCTCAAGTTGTTTAGCAACTGAATCCACTCAGATGGATGAATCTCGACTTTACGTCAAACACAAACACCAGTTTACGTGACCTAAGGGACGTTGTTGCAGCGCTGGTCTGAATTGCTGTGTAAAAAACTGGCATGTGATCCATTAAGTTCAGTTTGGTTCGATAATGATGAAAAAAAAAACTGCTTATCTCAGCACCACTTACTCGTTATTCTTAAGAATAGTTATTTGTGTAATACATTTATTGTTAAATACATTCGTTTACATGCGCTTCTTCTAATCTTCCTTCTTTTCTGCCTTTTCGTTGGTAACTTGGCTCATTAGCAGATAACACATTTTGTAAAAAAGGACCCCAAGAAAGTTCAAATTCTAATGTGTATATTACAGAAAACTTTAATGTGGGTATAAATCTTTGCAAAGAAAAAACAAATCCACTCCTGGACTTTTCCTGTCCCCAAACATCCAGCTGATTCCCAACTGTACATAGTTGTTGGAACTACTGTGTTTCACATCACATATCTGCATAAAGTGTAATATTTTCTCTCTTTTCTGATTTCTTTCTGTTAATCTGTGTTCACTGTACCAAACAAATAACTTGAAAGTAGAGTGACGTCACAAAGGCACTCTCAAACACACACACAACACTTTCCCTGACCTTCTTTGGTAGTTGTTAAAGGCTATTAGTAACAGTATCACATTGACCAGTGTACAACATGTTCTTCATCTTGGACTTTTTTTTTTTTTCTCGTTATCTTGCAATGTGAGATATATCAGAGCCACTATGTCTCACCATGGCCGTGTCACTCTGTCCTCACAGCCTTGCCTCTATCTAATTTGCCTCTTTAGATCTTTCAGGATGCTGCCTCAGTGTGGAGTGGAGTAGCCATGCTAATATTCGAGAGCCCTTCACTGCTTCTCTCCTTCTCATTTTTCTCCCCCTCTTCCTTATATGTTTGGAAATCAAGCACTGTTGAGATTGTGTGCATTGTCTGTACCCACTCACTCAACAGGCCATCACAGCTATCTCTGCGCTGGACGAAATGACTGCATTGTGGACAAAATACGGAGGAAAAATTGCCCCGCATGTCGTCTGCGAAAGTGCTATCAAGCAGGAATGATGCTTGGAGGTACTATTTGCTTGGATTTCTACGTGAACAGACCTACTGCCAAGCATCCATATGGCAGATGTTAAATTGATTTATGTCGTAATAAGTAACCCAACTAAATCAGTCTAAAAGTCAAACGAAATACTCAAGGTACTTGGATTGAAAAGACAGAAGTGAATTAAAATCAAGCAGGAACCATAATTCAAGATAAAGTTTTTATACTCTTTCAAATCTATTTTAGCCATGTTACCATTCAAATGTAATTTGCATCAAAGAAAAAGCTTGGAGAGCTTGACTAGAGCCTTCCCTGATTGGAGCTAACCAGTCTATGAATTTGTGTTTCAGGCAGGAAACTGAAGCGTTTTGGGGCCTTGAAAGCGTTGGGTTTGGCCCCGTCCCTCATGTTCCAGTCCCACTTGAGCATGTCCAATGACGGTCAGGCCTTGGCCTCCATGTCTTGCATTCCAAGCATCCATGAGATGCAGCTCTCTCAGCAAATAATTAACATCCTGGAAAACATTGAGCCTGAGATTGTTTACTCGGGATACGACAGCTCGCAGCCTGAAGTTCCCCATCTTCTGCTCAACAGTCTCAACAGGCTGTGTGAGAAACAGCTGCTGTGGATAGTCAAGTGGTCCAAGGCCCTGCCAGGTAACAGCCCTCTGCATCTCAGGGCCAACACATTTGTTGCCATGGAGATCCACTGGCAGGCCTTGCTGAAGGTCTCAGCCTCAAAGATAGAATGACATACAAGGCTTGATTATGCTGAGAATATTTGATATGAGAGAAGTGATTCCCATTGGTATAGGACATTTTTAAAAATAAAAGACTTTCAAATAAAAATATCACCACAAATGTCATGAATGTTATGACACAGGTAAAAAGGTAAAAATCGCAAAAGGGAGACAGAGAAGGTGGAAAAAATTAAATGTTCTCTGATGCAAAATTTATTTATTTGTTTTTCTCCCCCAAAGGGTTTCGTAATCTGCACATTAATGACCAGATGACCCTAATCCAGTACTCGTGGATGAACCTGATGGTGTTCTCACTTGGGTGGCGCTCTTTTCAGAATGTCACCAGTGAATATTTATACTTTGCACCGGATCTGATTCTTAGTCAGTAAGTAACTGCCTTCAAATAGGCAATCTAAGCAGGCTTTTAAATCATTATAAGTCATTATTATGTAATGCGACTAATATGTTAGTCAACAAATCAATGATTTTTGAAGAGGATGACCTTGGTTGTTCAGAAACATGTTTTAACCCCCCCCCCCATGTTTCTCTCCGTCAGAGAACAAATGAGAAGATCTCCAATTTATGACCTCTGCCTGGCGATACAGTTTATTCCGCAGGAGTTTGCAAATCTTCAAGTTACTCGTGATGAATTTCTTTGCATGAAGGCCATAATATTACTGAACACAGGTAAGATTTAATTGTTCATGTTCGGTTTTTTTTTAAGCGGGAATTGTCATTATACAGTGTTGCAGAGATGTGGAGCTTAGATAATCATCTGTTGAGTGAGCAGTAAAGGGAGTGTTGTCCAAGATTACAGGACCTTGACCAGAATTAAGTAGCAACTGCTATCGAGTTCTTCCTCCACACTCACTGAAAAATATATGCATTTTTCAAACAGAAGAATGGCTCTTCTAAAAAAGAGTTACTACTGACAGGGGATGTTCAAGAAATGCCAGTGTCCTTTAAAGTAGAGTTTTTGTATGCATATTTGGGAACGTTTTCGTCAATTTAAAGCAAGGGTTTTATTCGCTCTTAGTGCCTCTTGAGGGACTCAAAAGTCAGGCGGCGTTTGAGGAAATGAGACAAAACTACATCCGGGAGCTCACCAAGGCCATCCACATGAAGGAGAAGGGCGTGGTGGCCTGCTCCCAGCGCTTCTACCACCTCACCAAACTGATGGACGCCATGCACGATGTAGGCTCCTTCAAAGATCTGAGTACAGCAGTATCAACTTGAGCTTCCTTAATGAGTACCAAAACAAACACAAATGCATTTTTCCTGACAGATAGTGAAGAAGGTCAACCTGTTCTGTCTGAGTACCTTCATCCAAGCGGACGCCATGAAAGTGGAGTTTCCCGAGATGATGTCGGAGGTCATTGCCTCCCAACTTCCCAAGGTTCTTGCAGGCATGGTGAGACCCTTGTTATTCCACACCAAGTGATGACACCGGCACAGACACTGCAATTCCGTGGAGGAAGCTTGTGACTGGATCATTTACTGCAGAATACTGGATTCTTTAACCCTTTGTAACGTAGCCAGGAATTTAAACTTTGTTAAATTCCTCTGCTTCCCTTGAGGTGAAACAGAATGAACATGTTTCTTTCAAAAACAAAATTAACAGAGACATATCATGAATATTATAAATTAACAAGCATCAACCAATAAAGTTTCCCTGTTTTATTCTTGCTTATCAAACATTTCACATCCTGCATCTTGTGTATAAATTTTAATTACCAGCATATGCATGGTAGGTTTTGAAACCCAACAGAAATACTATTATTTTTGTATTGAATCTGATAAAAAGTGAGACGTATAAAAAAGATCTAATTAACCTATTCTTAGTCAAGGAGAAATGAAGAATATATTGAAAACTACTGTTTAAACTCATGGAATTCTTTTAGCATATCAGCAGAGTGACTCAGTTCCTCCCGGGAGGAGAAGCTGGCAAGATATTTATCTTCAAAAACATTTGACAGGGGGGAAAAAAAAAAGAAAAAAAAAGTTAAGCGTGGTCCTAAGTTAAAGAGAAACGACACAAATCAGAATCCAAGCTGCAAACTGCCATCAAAGGTTTCCTTCCAAAACGGAAAATATTTCATACGTTTCATCTGCGTCCGGATCTAAAGAAGAATAAATAATGAAGCACGGTAATGGGATGCGTATGACAGATTTTATTTAAGTCAGTGCAGTTTATAGAAAAAAAACGTCAACAGTGTTGCATTTATTTAAATCCATTTACATTAAGACAGCGGCTAATTATATGATCCTTGTCCGATGCTCCCAGCTTGACAGCTGATGTCTTTAGAGACGTTAAGGTCCAGCTACCAGGCGGAACAGATGGGACTAATAAAACATGCCTCAAAAGGTAAATAAGAACTCATCTTCAGAACAGACCTGTTCATTAAATAACTAGGCAAAAATAAACTATCAGCAGCTATATTATCACTCAGTAAACATAAAGGAATTTGGACAACAGTTTTAATGAATTACTCTGTTTATTTACCAACCTGTTTATGTACAGATACAGTAGATGATTGCAAGGAATCATATATATATATATATATATATATATATATATATATATATATATATATATATATATATATATATATATATATATATATATATATATATATATATATATATATATATATATAAAAAGGGTTTTACATGTTCAGGATATGAATATAATTTCCGTGACATGCCCCTGCAGATTCCGACAGTAAGGGAGTACAAGTCCAGCATCACTGGTCAAGGCCGTCTTGCGTTCTCAGAAACATAAATGGAAAAGAACACCCTGATCTTGGCAACAGCGCAATGTCAAATATACTCCCAAACGCATTTCAGTCAACAAGGAAAGTTTAAACTTTGGAGTTTCCTTTCAGTTTGTAATAAGTGAAAAGCAAAAGTGTCGTGGATACTATTGCTTTTATTTTATTTTTCCAGAAACAGTATGACTTAAGTTAACTTTTTAGATAAGTTTTGACTTTGCTGTATGAAAATATTGTGACAAAAAGAGTAAATTAATTATTAAATCTCATCTTTAAACACACTATAATCTGATATTTGTCTGCTTGTCATTCTGAGTACTCCAGCGTACCAGCGACGACCAAACACGCTGCCACAGTCACTCCAGGCAAAGGCCTCATCTTTGAGCGTTTCATACATTATAAAATAAAAACACATTTTACATGTAGAACATACATAACGTGACAACACACTGTAAAAACAGTTATGAGCAGTAAGTAAGTAAGTAAAGCCTAGGAGCAGTAATGTACAGTACGGTGTAGCTGATTGGACAGTGCGCTGCGGCAGTGAGCAGTTTAGTGGACAAACAACGATCAGAGTCCAAAAACAAAACTGCAAAGAAGCAAATCTATTTTTCTTTCTCTTATATTCATATAAATCAGATAGTTTTTCTTTGAAATCACAGCTTGTTTTTGACAGCTAAAAACAAAATGGTGATGAAGCAACGGATTAATTTGATGAATATTTTATGTTGACGTGATGGGAATTGAAGAGGTGACATATTTGTGAGAATAAACTGTCTGATAAGAAAAAAAATATTGTTTTATGATTACAGGACTCAGTGCAGTCAATGGGTTATATATTTATATTCAACAGCAATGCCATATTTACCTTTGCCAAATCTCTACAGATCCTCTGCACCACATCCATATTTGCAGAAACGGAGGTATATTTTTCTATCACTAAAAAGGCAATAATTGCCTTGCTTGATATCTGCTAAACATGCATAAAAATGCACGAATGGCAGTTATAACCATAATATAAACATAACAATAAACAGTGTTCTTTTTTTTGGTCTTTTCTTTTTTTTCTTCCATGGATACCATGAAGGAGATGGCAAGTTTATGACCTGTTACAGGAAAACAACGTAATTCTCTGGGATTAAGCCTGTTTTCCCCTCATATGTTGCTTGGAGCCAGCCTGGTTCAACAGATGGGTAGACTGCCGGAGAAAGTAGAGAAAAACACGTTTAAGTCCAAGAGCAAAGAGAGTCAGACTCCTGACGTAGGATAAGCTAATTAAAATCATCAAGCTTGTCTTCTATTACATTATTTCCAAAAGCATATTGGTGATTCGAGGTCAGACTGCTCTTTCAAGTGTTTTATTATTATTATTATTATTTTTGCATATTTTTATAAAGCTTAAAAGCAACACAAAGACTATATACATGTATATACACATGAAACAGAACAGCATTACAAAGCAGGCTTCCTCAGATATGCTGAATTAGGATGTCGAGACAAATGGCCCGTTAACGTGCAGAGCAATAAAAGCGGCCTGCCTGCTTGTAAATGGTAGGAAGCATTTGTTGACGTTTTTGCATTTGGCTTCAGGCTGCCGGCTGTGTTAACAGGGAACAGGCACCAGTGCCTTCCATCACTAGGTTACAGTGACCTGACTGCACTGGTTATGGGCCAAGCCATCTCTTCGTGGACAAAAGCAAGAGGCAATAAAAAAGAAAATCCTTAGACTGTTTGGATTTTAGCTGTGTTTGGGGGTGTCACGCTTAAAGGAAAATAATTTCATCCCTCGACTTAACACTGGGAATTTGCCAGGTCCTTGCAGTGAGCTGTTAATATAATACAGACGCAACGCCCAGTCTGTCAAATGTCCAGTCAGCTTATTCTTGGACAACTGTGCTGACGTGAACACTTCTGCAAAAAAGAAAAAAAAACAACAACATATTTTTAGGAATAAAGTAGCCATATACATCTTTTTACTTACCATTGGAGAATTGCGCCCCCTGGGGGAAGCTCAGTTCGTGGCTGTGCTCCGCTTCGCAGGAATACATAGCCTTGGCATCTCTATAAAAACCAACAAAGGAAGCAATGTCAGGGCACATACAAAGAAGAATGCTAGTATGAAGGGTCTTAGATGGTGTCCACATCACCTTGCAACTGGTGCAGGCTGCGAGGATGAAGCATTTTCAAAAAGCAGCGCTCTGGCAGCAACCCTAAAACAATAAGAAAAACAATAAAGTTCGCTGCACAACATCGTGCAGTGGGTGAGACAGCCCCTTATAACATGTAATCTGGCTCTAACACAGTTACGTTACCTATGGTTTCATTCCAAGTTTGTAAATTCAGCAGTCCTGCCTCGGAGAGAAAGTTAATCCTGTCTGACCTTTTTTGACCAACAAGTCTGCCCACTTAGCCTTGCTGAGTGTTTCTCATTGTTTGGAGTAAAGTATAAGGCGTGACAACAAAATAGGGGAGTCTTCCTTCCTGCAGGCAGATACAGCTGCAACACGATGCTGAAGCAAGTTAACTTATATAACACAGTGACACTTGACTCTTGAGTACAATGGGCTCGGAGTCAAGGGCACAACGGAGCCTAGGGCAAGCGGGGTTGGGTGTTACACAGGGAACATCTCGAGGGACTGAGTGACTGGCTCCTCAGACATGACAGCTTAAACAATCCATTAGTCCCAAGAGAACGAGCGCAGGCTGCTTGCTGGGTCACATCAACCCCAGAGCAGACAGAGCGTAATTTAAGCCAGATCTCCCACCAGTGCAGAAAAGACATAAATCTCTGAACACATACCCATCTGATTTTAGAAACCTCTCAATGCTCATAAGAGGTAGGAGACTGACGGCCGAGAGGAGCGAGGCAGAGGAAGGGAGGAAGGAAGACTGAAAGAAATGCTGCTATGTTATTGTGCTGAAGACTTACTGAGCTGTGGCAAATATGTGGGAGCAAATTAAACCGCATATTTTCCTTTTATGCAACTGTAAAACACTAAGGTAAACAATAAGCTGAGTAGATTTAGAGAATGGCTGACAACATTTTTAAATATTTTTTGGAGTTAATCATCTACGCACTAGGTTTATGATAAAGTGAAGATAGGATTTAAGAAGTGAAACTAGATTTGATATCACTGACTGATTTCTAATTTGAGTCATTACACTGAGCCAGGCCTCTGATAGCCGTTGCTGACGGAGGTGTCCATCCTGCGCCGGATCACGTTCTTCGGTGGAAGGTCTGGGTGCACAGCAGACTTTAGACTCTCTTTGGACTCCTGTGTTGACAAATTCTGGACAGATCCAGAGCAGCTCCTGTGGCCTTGAGGGTGACATAAACACAACGTTTGTCTCCTTGTAAATGACACAAAGAAGCGAAAGTCTGATACTAAAGCAGCAGCCACCAAATAAGTCAGGAATAGAGATGTAAAAACAATATTTTCACACTGTTCAGACCGTGTTTGTGCCAACTCGGAGCTGTCAGACATAAAAGGCTTCAAACATTAAATCCGAACAACACTACAGTTCACAATATGAATCCTGTACACACGATTACAGCAGAAGGAAACAAAGCCAATTATCCTACCGTCGGGTACGTGCAGCGACTTCACTGAGGGAGAGGTGGAGCGTTTCATCAGCACCGGCCTGAGGTCAGTATAGCAGTGGGGGGCTTTTTTGGGCGCGGGAGACAGCCTCGGTGTTGAGCTGAGTGAGGACAGGCTGAGAGTGTCCTCTGACTCTCCATCTGTTCGTCCCGCGTCCTCCTTGGAGCTGGATTCGGGGCTGCTGACACACGCTGCACTCCCAGGGCCATTTGAGTGCTGCGACGGCGTCCGGCGGAGGTCTGTGAGCGACTTGCCCTGATTTGCCCCGACTTGCCCAGAGGAAGCCGCTTTGGAAGAGGTATTTTGCTCAGAGGAGTGGGACGACAAGGACTCCATGCTGCCCATGGGGGTGCTGCTCGGACTGCTGCTGAAGGTGTCACCTATGCAGGGACCAGAGAGGAGGCACGCAAAGCCCTCATTAAAACCTGATTAATTAGTAAATAATTAATGAGGTGTTATTTATGAAGCTATAAATGTGTATATGACATGGTTCTTTAATATAAGATGGTTGAGAGATTTTAAAGTCCACAGATTTTGGCAGACAGCGGTGTGTGATGACCCGTGGCAGTAATTAAGCAGTAATCAGTAATGTTTTGGTACTCACTTTCTGCATCTGCCAGGCACAGAGTTGGGGTGTAAAGGCTACGGGGTTTCCGGGGTCCTTTGGTCAGGCAGATGGCTCTGCTCCTGCGAGAACCGGGCCGGCTCTGCGGTTGTGGCAGCGGCACATTGGGGTCTGGCGGCTGGTGGAAGATCTGTAGGCCAGGGAGGGGCACATAGCAGCCTACTCAACACAGCTGCTCAATATACCGACTGTATTTCAGGCTAGAATTCCCACTGCGTTTTCAAAGTTAATTAGAAATGTGACGGTGAATGAAAGAAACAATAATCATAAGATGACAACGTTTTTTTTTTCCACAACATTATTGAAGAAGTGGTTTCAATAGCACTCATGCAGGTATAATAAAACCATCAAGAGGAATGGGATGCTCAACATCTTCCCCAAGGAAGCAGCGCTTTAGAAACGCTTTCCTATTTTGCTAAAGAAGTTATTGCTGTTTGAGACAGACAGCTGCTCTCCGTTGAGTCCGATTGTGCCGGAAGTTTCTCCCTGTCAAACTTAGATGTATTTATTTGTTTTCTTGCCCCCGCTGCCGAGCCCTTGCTCAAAAGAAATGATTGGATTCTCAGCATATTAAGCTCCTTACATTACCGTTTCTTTGTGAACTGCTGCTTTAAAAGTAAAACTGAATGAATTGAACTTCGATTTTCGTAACGAAAAGACCTTTAAAGCCGTTTACAAAATTACACGCATCCACCGTGCAGCTACGCTGAAAGGAAGACAACGTCTCACCTTGATGAAGTTTTCGATAAGTATCTCAACTACGATGTTCTGGAACTTTATGTTCATCATGGCTGCAACCGTTTCCTCTTGTGACCGCATCAGAGTGGGCCCAAAGATCACCCCGAGGTTCGACACCGTCATCAGGTTGGACTGGTTTTGTGCAGAAACCCTACATGCACAAGATGTGCGTTACACAAGTGTATGATACAACCGCTCCTCATGCTCCCATCATTCACATCAACAATGGTGACGCTTTCACTGTCCAACAGACACCGACAGCCGCAGTGAAACCTACAAGTGCACTTTGGTGCTCCAGAACTGGAAAGAGAATTTAATTAGTTGGTTCACTTTTTACACCTTTTATCCTCTCTTATGGACCGCTTTTCTTTTTCCTCTGTCCCCTCAAGGCTGCAGTGTATCTGACTGATTACAAAAACACATACGTGACAAGATGTTTTACTAGTAACTCCAGCATCTCCCTGTTCTTCTCAGGCATCTTGTGAACCAAAGCATGGACAGCACACACTCTGTAGTTCTGGTCATCGGACTCTGAAGAAAGGAAACGAGCATGAAACAATCAGAAAGTCAGAAATGACGTCTTTATTCTGAGCGTTTGAAACAACAGTTCGATGCCTGTGACAAGAGGGAATAAATATTTTTATTGTAATTAAGTGTATTTCCTGACATCAGTCAAATCAAACCTTCCTAGATACATGAAACAAAATCATCTTTTACTTGTTCCAAGATCAGTCTTTCATACTCATACTTGAGAGACTACTCAGACATGCAGAAAGATGCAAATTAGCCCAAATTAAACCTATTTAACTTGTGAGTTTGATTTGATGCAAGGCAGATGAGATGCACACAGCATGCAGGCATTTTCTCAGACAGAAACAGTTTAACTGCCTCAAGCTTGTGTTTGTGTGATTTTCTAAGCATCGGGGCTGGATGTAGTGCCTAGAAAGCAACCTTGCTTTAGAAACAAATTCTCATTATGTTTCATAAAATTGTTAGTCTGGTTCAAATAGGATAACTCTGCATAATACAATTTAGCCACACATCGCTTAAACAAAACAAGTTACAGGTATTGGTGCAGAACCTGGACAAAACCGCTATTAATGTATGATGATAAAGGATAACACAGCAGTTAGTAAAACGTAAATTATAAACTGTACATTTTCATAACTTACTGACAGCCATGATGAAATCTTTGTGGAGCTTGAAAGTCATCAGAGGCTCAGACAGACACCTGATGGAGAAAAGAAAAGTCCTAATTTACTGTTATTTAGCAACAAGGGTCCTCTAGGGAAGCCACCGCGCTCTCTGAGTCATCGGCGGCGCTGAATGCATGACTAGCAGCAGGGAGGTTTCAAAAAGGCATTATGGAAGCAATTATGACTCCTGACAAGCAGCGAGCAGGGCGAGCTGACCTGAGGTAATTCTTCAGACCGCTGGTGATAGTTTTGTTGTCCCACATCTCTGGATCCACGTCCATATCCACTGGTGCCTTTGGCGCTGTTGGAAACACAACTCATTTTTATGTCACTGTGGCAATTCATTTCAATAATAGTCCGAATAATCCAATACAAGCAGACACAGCTGGGCAGGACGTGTAAATGAGCATTACCAAAGTTTATATTTTTATGTAAAGACTGAAGAGCAGAATCTATAATAAATGTGACTGCCAATAAGCACGAGCGTGATATCATACAGAGGTAGAGCTCAAGCTATTGAAGTTTCACATTTCCTCTTAGGATGTATTTAATGTATGTAAACAAGATTACTTGGGGATATTTCATGAGGTAACGACGAGGTATTATGAAGCCGGATGGCTTTTACACCGTCACACCACAAAGAGGAGCTCTTTCCTCATGCTGAAGCATCCCATCATGTTCACAGAGTCTTTTTTGTCAGGTATGTTATGTTATAGTGATCAGACAGTAGGCGCCCTTTAACTTTGTGTTTGTGACAGGAAATCTGCATTGGAGGACCTGGGAGCCGCTAAAGAGAAATGTGATTCTGACTTTGTAAGAAATAAATGAGAATCGACCCCCACAATGGTACGAGTCTGTCATCGCTGGTTAAACATAGAAGGAGAAATCACTCATGAATAATAGTAATAATAAAACTGTCAGTCTGTCTTGAAACAGGACATATAAGAATGTCCATTAAAGATTCTTTAAATTTCAATTACTTACAAAAGAAAGTGGCCATCAGCTTCTGTACTTTGGAGTTAACTCCTCCAATTCTGTACAGTCCCATTGTGTTTATGCCTGCGTGGCAACGGGGTTAGGGTGGGGTTGGGGGTGGGGGTGAGAAAAAAGGAAAATGAAGGTCTTGGAACAAGAGCAAAGATTTTAATTTCTCTTGGAATCTGTACTGTTGCGCTGAGTTGTACACTAATTAATAAAGTGCACCGATAAACGTTATCAGGCTGCATTCAAGTAATCTGACACGAGAACGCCGAGCGAGTCAAATGCCTTACCTCTCGTCTCGACCAGGTTAATGCATTTCCTTATGAAGTTAAAACCCGCCTCATTAAGATAAGCTGCAATGCAACACAAGAGCAGGGATGACAGGTCAATTACATTCTGGGTTAACTACACATCCTGTGGGAATAATCAGCTTTCCCTGATGCATGTCGTCAGACTAATAAGATTAGAAAGATACAACCCATGTGCTGGAAGGCTCTGCTACGTCAGCCGAGTGGGCGCATGTCAAATAATTGTGTTAATGAGCAGCGACAGATAAAGGTAACAATGCAGCCTGTTTGACAGTCTTCAGATTTACGTGCTGATAATCATACAATTAGTGCGAACAATATGATATGATGAAAGTGACTTACTCTCCTCCTTTTTGCTTAATATGGCCGGCAGGTTGTAAATCTGGAGAAAGTTTGGAAGAATCATTGAAAGAATCATTGAACATTCTTCAAAACACAAGAAATTGGCAGTTTTTATATCTATTTTTCATTTTCCACACTGTATGTAGGCTTTAAGTGATTGTGCTATTTTTAGCAACGGTGAGGTCATGCGTTTGTTGGTTTTTGTTTTTTCTTTTCTTTCATTTTTCCATTAATACCCGACCACCAGAAGGGGGTGCCATGCACACATAAGTCAGGTATCCTTTACTATACAAATTAAAACCAAACAAACAAAATAAAACAGCCTGGCCAGTACAAAATTCATATTTTAGATTGAAGAAGTCAAACGTCCTCACCGGTTCCTTGCCATCCATGGCCTCGAGCCATAATCTTCGGTTGGACTCTGACAGTGCCTGCAGTGTCATAACACCGTGCCTGGAAAGATTGAGGAGAAACGCTGGTCTGAGTCTGTCTCGTTGCCCTCGGCCCCCTAGACACACCATGTTTACGCTGGCGCAAACAACTTTAAAAGGACTAAACGCAACTGAAACAGCTTGTGTGCAAATGCTTTACTTCAAACCGTGGCCTTGTTTGGCGCTGTGCTCCACATTCCACCCCGATTAAAAGCTAGATGTGCTTATTATTAATAAAAGGGTGAATCAAACTCTGCACTCAACATGCATACGCCCCTGTAATCTCTCACCTAACCATGTGCTATGAAGCTTAAATCTGCCCTGAGATTTATTTGCACTACACCTTCAGCTGGCTTCAACATGAAATATAATCAAACATAACTGAGGAAAACAAAACAAAACAAACAAAAAAACAAAACAAACTTCACCCCTTCCAGTAGTGACAGTTAGTACTAGCGTGAAGCTGTTTGCATTTGTTACAATTAGAGGTCATCTCAACCAAATTACAACCCCCACCTCCCCACGCATGTTTTAACGTTCTCTCGAGAGAATTATTTCACATTTACATTTGATCAGATTCGTGGCTTTCAGATGTCAATTCCTCCAGTTTCACGTATTTGATCTGGAAGTAGTCACACGTCCAATGTTCAACACATTAGAAAGATCTAAAATATTCATCATCTATTTCCAGAAATGATCACTTTGCTGTTATGACCCATACTGAGTCCTTTTTAAACTATTTTTACTGAGACTTGTGAAAACTGTTGACATTTTGCTGCTCTCTCTCTCTCTCTCTCTCTTATTTAATTCTTTTATTGGACTGTTGGCCACAAATTAAAATTTAATTACTGCCCATCTCAAAATTTCAGGTGACAAAAGCATTTCTATGAAATGAATACCCCTTTTAGTAATTTGGAAGAATGAACCCTTAGGAAATGAGAGGGTGGCTTGATTATGGCTGGGCTATAGGTGTAACAGCATATTTGCCTCATGCTGAGGATAAATGGATGAGCTTGAAGCCGACTGGAGCTCGGCCCACATCGTATCCCTGTGGTTTGAAGATACCCTGTGGGACTCTGTACTATATAATAAATGAGTTGCCCTGCAAATAAACGGCAGCCATTGTCCAAGTGCTGCAACTCTTAACAAGCACGAGTATGAACTTTGCTGGGCCTGCTGCTGCAGTGCAGGATTCATACACAAACATCTGCCCGCGCAGGAACTTTACGTCACCATGATGAGCTTGTGTCAAGTCTGGTTAATCTATAGCTTGTTCACTTCAGCTCACGATGTAGCTCTTGACAGGTTCCTGATTTTAGGCAAGTCCCTTATTCTATTTTTGAGCAAGTTTTATAGGGAACTAAGAATAAAAATTGGCCTGAAATACAAATTAATAATGAATCTTCCCACGTGGTTAGACGATTTCAAACTTGTAAAGAGAAGCTGAATATTCAATTCATTTTCAGCTGAACGTCTGCATCCTTTAGCCCATTTTGACAAAGTTATGTCTGATTTTGTGAAGCGGTGAGACGGCAGGAGCAATCATTACGCTCGGACTGGAGGTTGAGTGAATAGTACGATTAGCAGCATGCATGCAGCACATGCAACTCCTCTGACAGGGCAGCACTGATCAGTTCACATACCGGACTTTACAGAAAAACTGAAGCGGTCTGAAAAGAGTTCCACGATAGATGTCATTTCTACAATGACATGAAGACACAGAAAAGATGGAATGGCTTCAAAAAACTAGAATAAATATTGACGTTGCAGACATACAGCAAAATACGGGCTTGATAGGGAGGGGACACGAGGAACATGCGGGACACACACAGAGCTGGAGACTTCTAACACCGGGCAAAACCGAGTCTTTGAAGATGTTAATCCAACCTGAACTGCTCTCCCAAGTTTAAATGTTTGTGTATCAGCTGGGTCCACAACATCACAGTACATGTGAACAAAAACATTCCCCATGCAGTTCATCAATCTTAGAAAGTTAGTTGTAATTGGAGGAAAAATGAACCGTTTTCCTCAAGCCAGCATACTGTACAATTTATTAATACCACATGGAAGGGAAAAAAATAATAATCAGAGTTTGACATTCATACATCATTAAAAGTTACATTTTGTTTAGTGCAAGAAAAAAGAGATAGTGGGGATTATGAATCACAGACCTCTCCACCACTTCAATGTCGAAGCAGAAACGCTTGTCAATGGAGTCGGTTTTTCTTCGAATGCAGGACTTGAGCTTGAACATCTCCGGCTGATTCAGGACAAGTCCATTCTTGCAAAAACAAAGAAAGAAGACAAAGACACACACGAACACAAAAACAAGCAAACAAGCCACAATGTTACTTAATCATGCGTCACAAAGAACGGCAGAAAAAAAACAAAAAACTAGCAGCAGACATGAATTTACGAGTCACGGTTTCATTTCTAATTCTGTGTAAACAAGACCAGGATGCTGGAATCTAAAACATTAACACGATCGTCATTTAGTGTGTGAAAAAAACAATATGGCGGCTAAAAGTGAAACGATTATGAGATGATTATGATGTATGATTTCTTAACGGACACAAACCTGTACAGGTGATCATATGCAGTCATGTAAGGAAAGAAAAAAGCAAAACAACGAACAACAACAACAACCCTCTGGAAGTTTTAGAGTTTTATAATATATAATATATATAATAATAATAAAAATACCATATTGTCATTAACAAGTCTTAAAATTAGGCAAATGGGACTTCAAATAAGCAACAACATATGACAGCATATCTTTATATAACAAAACGAAACGAAACAGAAAGCAGCGTGTGGAAAAACTAAACGGAAATCAAACTCTTTTCCTCGTTGACACAAACAAATCTGGTTCCTGTGGATTCGACTCTGATTTCCAAGGGGTGTTATTAACGGACTTTCCACCACCAATCAGGGGAACGAAGCCCATGACACCGGCAGAGCCACGACGAGACTAGTGACGAAAGTCTGAAATGTCTGAAATGTCTGAAACGTCTGAACGAATGTCTAACTGGTTTTGCAGTAAAAACCTGCTGATGCAAGATGTTGAAATTAAGTTTTGAGTAAGTCTTGGACGAGTCAGCCCCTGGCCCGCCGTGAGTGGTTCGGTATCTTCTGTAACCCATGCAAATGGCTGTGATTCTGAGGGGCACCAGGCATTTCCCCGGAGAGGGTTTTTACAAAGTGAATGGGTGTAGCTTGCAAGGCCTGCCTCCACGGGAATTAAAAGGGAACGTAGCATCCAAGCTCCACTAAATAAATACACTTTGTAGGATTTAGCTTTCATTTTAATCACCACTGTCAAGTAGTGCATTGGGAAAACTGTAAAAAAAACAAACTAGGTTACAATAACTTCAAGTAACCTAAGGAAATGTGTATCAAACAACTGCAATAGGCCCCCGTCTATGGGCTCTAGTGCAGACAGCCTTCACCCTTCCTTCACGCTTGAGAGCAAGCTCTTAACTCCAGACGTTATACCGCAAGCTCCTCCTATGAGACAAACCAAAGTTAATTCACGTTCACACCATCTACATGCATATCGCTTTACATCACTTGTGTGCCTTTAGAAACGCCGTAACCTGGGCGTCTGAACCGAGCTCAGCCAGAAACGATTCAGGCATGCAGAACAATGGCTTTGAAAAGCAGCAACACGTGGCAGACTGCCAGCCGGGACTATTGGATTGTACTGTTTTCGGTACTGACATCTGTTGACCCCCCACCCCCACTGTTTGTTTTCTTTTTTCTTTCTGTCTTGGTACTGCTGTTGCATACCGTTCTTGCACATTGTTGTCTTGTTATTTCAAAATAAATAAGAATTTCTGATCATAAAAAAAACACCGTAACATTATACATCCATTTTCTATATGCACATTATTCCTATGCAGGGTCACGGGGGTCTGCTGGAACATATACCAGCAGGGTACATCCTGGACAGGACGCCAGTCCATCACAGGCCCACAGACAACCTTACATGCTCACACTCGTGTCTACGGGAAATTTGAAATAATCAGTTAATCTAAAATACGCACATGTGTTTGGATAGTGGGAGGTAGCCGGAGTACCTGCAGAAAACCCACACAAACATGAGCAGAACATGCAAACTTCACAAAGAAAGAGTCCTGCTATGACCCGGGAGCCAAACCAGGAGCCGAACCAGGAGCCGAACCAGGAGCCGAACCAGGAGCCGAACCAGGAGCCCAACCAGGAACCGAACCAGGAGCCGAACCAGGAGCCGAACCAGGAGCCGAACCAGGAGCCGAACCAGGAGCCCAACCAGGAGCCCAACCAGGAGCCCAACCAGGAGCCCAACCAGGAACCGAACCAGGAGCCGAACCAGGAGCCCAACCAGGAGCCCAACCAGGAGCCCAACCAGGAGCCCAACCAGGAGCCCAACCAGGAGCCTTCTTGCAGTGAGGGAACAGTGCTAACCACATGTACAAGTGTAAAAAATTTGAATTGCACATATGCACAGAACTTGTTCTACAAATTTTCCACCACCTATGTAGTCCCTTATACCTGGTACGTCTCATACTTTCTATTCACAAGCATCAGAACTCTTCCACCTCCTGGCTTACCCGAGGAATCAAACCGCTGCATTACTGGGAGGAGAATGAGCAGTCAAATGTGAACCAACGCTCCAGACAATACATCAGATCGAGTCCTTGTTAGTAGCTCATATGATCAACACTAGTCACATACAGCATATAGGAAGCTGAGTAACTTAGCGGTTTTATATCTTTTATTGGCACTAATAGTATCAATAATCATTTCTGGAGTAGTGCAACACAATAAGCAGAGAATAACACAAAAACATAATTCCATAAGCCAGCCAGCCAGACACAAATATGAGATAAAACTATATGTACATTCCTGTGTGTACTAAACAAAAGGCATGGGCTACCCCGAGACACACGATAAACTGATCAGCAGCAGCAAAATGTGACCATAAAAGCAGGAATTTGGCCAGTTTACAAGTCTGGAGCATTCCCAGTGAGAAAGATTATTCAGACATGGGAAACACTGCCAGTCTTTCCAGGGGTGGATGTCTCAGCTATACGCCGTTGCAGACTCGGTCATCCACGTCACCGGGAAACCTCAAAGGTTTGGTTCAAGACAACTGGACTTCTCTTTCTTGATTTTCGAAGATGCTTCACCTTCAGTCCAGATCAAACCGAGTTGTTGAAGTCATATGCAAACCCCTGACCTTACTGTCCCTTGGTCAGTCGTTAGAGCAGGGATCAGGGACGCTCTTTTGAAGACAATAATGTACACACTAGACAAAGAAGACAGATAAAATAAGCCTTTTTCAAAAGGGGAAAACTAACATTAAACAAAAAGGGGTGGCCTGAGGCTCCACCTAACAAAGACTTACAATGCAGCTTTAAATCTCCTCCCTGGCCAGTTTTATAACCATGCACACATTAAATCATGTGACCAACACCAAGTAAGCACCCGCAGGAGCGCTGAAGAAATCCTCTGGATGGAATGTAAAAGGTCCAAGAAAGGAAGTCCAGTTGCTTTGATTCAGAGCACCGCATTGTCTTTGGTTTTTGGCATGTTGGTGAAAACCAATGCCAGCCCATCATAAACAAGTACACGGCGGTGGAGAGGCGATTCTCCAGACTTGTCTTGCAACGACTAAATACTAAATGTTCTACAGTCAAACCCGAGGCCATATATGCGACAGCTAGAGCTTGGCTGAAATTCAATGGTATAACGGGGCACCGATCTCAGGCACATCTGCAAATCTACAACAGAACGGGTCAAAAAGACAAGAATTGTGGTGTCAACCTGATTGATATGTTGCGATGCGACCTTATGAGAGCTCTGCCTCAACAAATGTCTCCAACACCAAGGAACTGAAGCAGAGAGGAGTGGGCCGAAACAGCTGCACAACTAAGTCAGAGACTGACACTTTAATGGATTAAACAATTCATTCAGGTTATTGCTACTAAAGGTGCTTCAACAATCTGAAGACATGTGATATACTTAGCTTTTCACACATTTATTTGTAAGATAAATCCAGGCTCAGTGTAATATGTCATGCTGTTGTTTAGCTGAGGTCATATTTCCCTAATTTTAAGACCTGGAAAAGGACCAGATATTTTCACTGTGTTTTGATACATAAAACCTTGGAATTAAAAGAGGTTACTCGTTTTCCTCCCCCATGACTACGCAAAACAAATCTGCCACAATCTGTTAAAAGAGCAGTTTCATTCCTTCAGCTTGCCTTTCTTGTTATTTGGGGATTTTCTTATCTTTAAAAATATTCTGTCTGCCTTGAGCTAACAAATCTTTTGTTTTCTGTGGCAGTTCAGTGACTTTGACAGTTTCCCTTTTTTTCGTCCCTGGGGGAGTTGAGCATTTATAAACGGGTCTCCGTTTCGCCCTCACAGATTACCCCTGCCCCCGTCTTTTATCATGTATACACAACCAAGCTAAAGTAAACTGAACTGAACTACCTGCTTCCCAGCTGACTTGTTTTCCGTGTTGATCATGGAGAAGGTCTTGCTGCTTTTGTCGTATGTGCAGTAGTGACGTGTCCAAGTGCATCCCAGAGGACCTGAGACAGAAAAATGTGGAAGAAAATGGTGGTTGAGCCAAAATGGTTTTGCTCTGAATCACAGCGTTCTGGAAAGACTTCTGAAAATCAATGCACAAAATCAAAAGTTGTTTATTACTGCTGATAAAAATCTACTATTTGTGGTAACACCCGCTACACGCACGCACGCACGCGCGCACACACACACAAACACACACGTACATGCATGTTTAAAAGAAGATCAAAGTGAATCTGTAAACAGGATGAATTATGAGCTTTGTGTGAGAGGATCTCTTGTGCAGAGGCCTGGGAGAGCTCAAGACATGTTTATAGTGATGGATGTAGAACCATGCACTCATAAATGAAGGGGGGGGTGAGAGAGCCTTGGAGGCAGGGAGCGCTGCTTGGACGACTCACGTTTCTCCTGCACGTACAAGAAGCCCTCCATTGTCCACTGGCCTGGAGGTTTATAGTCCTGATCTGCAGACCTTATCCTCTTCATCAGCTTCTCCACTTCCTGCTTGGTACTCACAAAGTTGTTTCGGGTCTATGCAGAAAAATGCAGGAATGAACTTTCGCAACAATTTATCACCTCAAAAACTGTGCCGACTTTAAAGGTCTGTGACAAACGCCTGAAATTGGTTTAGCATCAGGAAGGAAATTATATTTTACAACACTTTTTAAAACTTAATTTTTTATTTTTTTTTACTTGAGTTGATCTATAGTTGGGTCCAAATTTAAAAATTAAATTTAAAAGTAAAAAAAGTTTAACAAAAGGGTGTTTCATGTCTCCAAATTGTACATTACTGAGACAGCCTCATCTTCTCCGGTGCATATTGTTATAGTGTTGTTTGCATCTGAGGACATGGAGAGGGTTGTAGAGCCCTGGCATTTACATTGAGCCAGAGTGATTTTTTGTACCCTCAAGCTTAAAGTATTGAAATCATAGAGATGGAGGTATGGGCCATGGCAGCAACTGCAGATTTACTCCAGGCTCTTAAGTGTTTTTTGACAGTGCCATTAAATGGCTTGTAGTAACCGCCTCCAATGCTACACTGAAAACACCAGTCCTCAGAGCAATCACACAGCTACCCGATGGTGAAAGCTCTGCTCGTATCAGGATATGATGAGCTGCAGGATCTGATTACCTGCCTTGTTGCCTTTGTCTACAGTCCTTGATGTAATGAGACTTACGTTTTGTAGGTTGAACTGAAGTTGTTGTTTGTATGGATCAAACTCGTGAGCCAGCTCATATCCTTCATGGTAGAATGTAAACAAACCCTGAAGAAAGGCCAGGAGCTGGAGAAAAACACCATTTATTGGTGATTTAAGGCGTTAATCATTACAGAGCTTGATTAAAAAATTCGCACCAGAGAACAATCACCTGTAACATTTCAAGATTATATTTCAATCTATTAATGAAAAAGAATCCAGTCTGTAGTGAACTTTCATATTTCAACTGCTCCTTTAATTATAATGCTGCTTTGTAAAAGCTGCATAATTTATTTGAATTTCATGCCATCAGTCCAGTTCTATCACCATAAATGCCATTCTGCAGAAATCCATGCTTTCAAGTCAAACTTTTAATGCTCTTAATGTGCAATGCATTTAAACAAATTATCTTGTCATCATCATTCATGAGTACATTTGATGAAACGAAACACTTTCACGTTGATGCACAAGATCAGAAAAAAAAAAAGGAACTTTCAGAAAGTTGTAGCTACTGCAGCTGACAGATATTGATCTTATTTTCTGTTTAACATGCAGACATCCTTGACCACTGCAGGAAAAAAATAGTAATAATGGAAGTGCATCCGGAGGAAAAACTGATCTCAACTCTGGCATAGAGGATCCAACAAACACAGAGTGCTCTCTGTCGAATCCTCAGGCGCAACCACCGATTTCATTCCTAGACTAAGGCTCCTTATATCAAACGTTCAAGGATGAACCGCCTTATCTCTGCCTAGATTAATCACAGACAAGGTTGAGCCTTTTCATTTTTCCCACCACTACCTGCGGTCTTGAGATTTGCATTTCGGGCATGGACTGCGGGTGAGTTGCCTGTAGATGTAATCAAATGGAAGCAGTTTTTAAACACTTTACACCCATCTCACGTTCCCAATCATTTAACACAAAGAGTATCTAAAATTCTTACGCTAACTTCTGCTCTAAAACATCCATAGGATGAAGGATTTTAAAAAACTTTCCCTGAGTGGATCAATGGTACTAATCATCACTTAATTTAATAATGAAGACATAGATTTTGCTCTTGCCTTCATCAGTAATAGGAGCTCATTCTCATTTATAAAAGCCGCTTGTAGCTGAAGGAGGTTCAAAGATCCATTTCTGGACTATGTGCTACACAAACAAAACCAAAATACAGCAAATATGGCAAAATACTCATTCCTTTCTTACGCACGCAGCTCTACAGAAATATCTAGGGATGCTACTTTTCTTACCGGTTCGACAAACTCAAACTTCTTCTTTTCTTGTACTTCCTGTATCTTGAAAATATACTCAAGGGACGCATCGTAAAAGAGTTGTCTCTCCTTATCAATCTGTGCATCAGCCTGAGGATGAGCAAACAAACCAGGGTTGGTGCTGTAACAAAGACATGGGTCAACCTGGTACACTGCAGCGGTAATGCTTGTATTACCACAAGGAAATAGTGTGTGCTTAAACAAGCGAGGATCAAAGAGTCATGCACAAGCACAACAGCTTCAGAAGACACTCAGCCAACCGTAAAACAGCATTATTCTAACACGAGCATAAGGGATGGGGAAATTTCTTTTGGACTTTACCTCTTGCAGATACGCCTCCTTCTTCTTGGATGACAGGTTGAGGTGCCTCTCGAGCGTGGAGTAGTATTTCTCCGTTTCCTTGTCAAACTTCTTCTTCACCTCCTAAAAACATGAAAAGCATATACATTAGATGAAATGTGGTTCTCATCCTTGAGCTGAGGTGTGAGACTGAATTGCCACTAGGTGGAGGTCTAACTACATTTTCAGATCCCATTTTCCACTTGGTATTTAAAATTCTCCCAATAGATCACCTTGGATCATAAATGTGGCATAAGACATGTGTAGTGACAAGCAAACAACATCAGCATGACTGTGCATTATCAATAGGGCTTCAGAGAAAAATGCACCGTTATTTTTGTGGTTCCCCAGCTGAGCGCATAAGTTCAAAGCAAAATACAAAACACTGTAAATCACAAACGGCCTAATGCATCTGGCACAGTCACAGACGGGACTGGCTGGAAGCTGTTTGCATTTTCCCTTTATTGATATGCTCTACTGTCCACCTGCAGGGATAAGTCAAGCTCAACAGTCACAAGTTTCCAGGATTCAGGAAGCCACAGGAAATGGACTTTTCATGCCAGATGCTCATCGAAGAAGCTGACCGTTCCACCAAAGAAAAACATCCATTTTACGGGCCTTAATCAAACTCTTCCTGACCGGAGAGAACAGACCCAGATGAGGGCATTCAAGTGTCTCATCTGAAAGTCTGACCCCTGAGCCAAGCTTTGCCCGCTTCACGCCCAACTCACTGCACATATATGGATGGCAGAGCTGGGGAACAGACGCAATAATGGGGGGTGGGGTTTGGGTGGGGGGTGGGGGCAGTAACGTGTGAGGAGGGAGGCCACAGAAACCAGATCCTGCTTGTTTGTTTTCATTCCCATGGCCCTGAAATTTAGCAAGTCTAATCTACCAGCCACTGATATGACCTAGAACAGTGTTTCGTCTCAACAACTCCCACAGTAGTTAATTGTGGAGTTTAACACAAATCACAATAATGCTCCTGCATGACTATTGCAAGTGCAGTACAAAATAAATCAATAGATAATTTCATGTTGTGGCATCTTATTTCCATCTTTCTTATGATGTCTGGCCCAGAAATGATCTTTTCTGGCGGTGGGAAAAATAAATCAATTCCATATAGGCCTTCTTTTCCAAAACAAAGAAAAAAATATAAATGTGGGCAGCAAAACAAACATGTGATTAAAAATGAAAACATGCTGACCGGAAACAAATTTCCCACAAAGGTGAGCCGACTGTCTGTGCTGCCTCTGCGAGTCCCGGTGACAGGACGTTATTTTCCAACCAACGCCCCGGGGAAAACACTAACACGTACAGGCACACACACACTAGAGATCACGTTAAATTAAGAGCTTTGGGTTTAGCTGAAGCCCACAGTCACAGCAGGAAACTCCCAGCGCCGCTGACCAGTATGAGCATGCCGGTAAACTCCTGGCAAAAACTCTCCACGTCTGGAGAAACTCTGGTTCTTACAAAAAGCAGCCAAGTGACTCAGTGCTGCAGTAAATTTGTGAGTCAGCCTGATAAAGTCACCTGAAGCGTAACGCTTTGTTTTGAACCAAGCAGGATGTGCACAAACTCGTACGACTGTAATGATACCCTTGCAGTGCAGCAGGTGTTTCGTGGCTCACACACGTGTTTGGTGAACTCCACCCCAAACATATTTGTGTGCTCAGACTGAGATTTAAGTGAAATAATCTAAAGAAGGCTGGCGCAGGGAAGGAAAAGGCTTTGAAGCCTAACATGTGAGGACAGAAGATCTCAGTTCAGACAGACATATATACCCTGAAGTGCACGTTAGGTGGGGGTTTCTGACACAAACTAATGCCAGCACCAGTCAAAGCCACAGCCAACACCCCGCAGTGCACAAAACACACATGAACCTATCACTTGGCAGATTTATTCATCTGATTGCTTTGTTCACACTCATGAATAAATCAGATACAACAGGAGGATATCCTGACGCAGACTGCTTTGTAGTAGAGTTTCTATCCGGTGAAGTCTGGTGATGCTGGAGAGCTTTAATGGCAGCTGGACTCTGGGTAACTTTGCCACTCGCTAATATAGGGACCAGGAAGGGAAATTAATGAGAAAAAAAAACAAGAGTATAGAGCTTTCCTCTGGTCATCATGACATTTTGAATTTTTTTTCTTCTCCCCCCTCAAGAGACAGTGCGCTGAGTACAGACATGACAACTGCAGGCGTATTTTTTGGACACTGGTGCTACATTGCCAGTGTTGACAGTGGCCCTAACGAGCCTTAGGGCCATCATGTCCCCAATCACCATGGTAACAGATGTAAGTTGCAATAGATGTCGAGTGTGTCTGTGAAAAAAAAAAAAAAAAAAAAAATATATATATATATATATATATATATATATATATATATATATATATATAAATCAACAACAAAAAACAACTTTTTCAACACCTGATGCAAACATCAATGGACAGTCTGGCATCACGTGAAGCATATTTCATCACATTTTCACATTAAACTGATCCTTTGAGCAGTGACATGAAAGGGATATCATTACAACCTATCTCTAGAAGCTCATTAGAGACAGCTAATTGGGGTATGGGCCCGGAGCGGCAATTATATAGTAATAGCTGTACTGTTATGATACTCCGCCATACATGAGCTGGTCTTAGATGAACGAGAGATCCAGGAAGAATAGAAGACTTCAGGTTGAGTCCTGTTACTTCTCTACAAAGCCAAAAACGTCTCATTCCTTGCATGAAATCCTACTCATCCAGGAGACGTATATAGAGAGCAATAAGTTGTCAATTTAACCAAAAAAAACCCCCAAAAAAACAAAAATCTTCTCTTTGAATAATTCAAACATAAATATTGGAGTGACCCACAGACTATTTTGCAAACCTGCAAATGTCATTGGAAACCCTTAGTTTGAGAATAAACATTTATCATTGCTGCAGTGACATGATTTAATAAAAAGAGAGACATTTAAATACTAAATATCTTCACATTTGATCTTCAGTGGACTCTGGAGGTCTAAGTGTAGATACACAAAGAAAAAAAAAGCTGGTATCTATCGTAAATCAATCTTCAAAACTCTCTTCACCGTTATGTTGTCAGGAAGTCTGTTGAAAAATTGTGTGAAGTTCTGTTCTGTATAGGGATGTCTTTTACTTTCCTCTCTGAATCCAACCATAAGTTAACACCTTGAATTGTCTGGAAGTTTGTAACTCTGAGTTAAATTAAACAGTCAGATGACTGTTCATCCGTAGAATTCAGTGGTGATTCAGACCACATCCATGACAGAGTTTTCTCAGAAAACCTCAATTTATTAAATATCACTGACTTTTAATCCAACACATCCAGAATTTACAACAAAGATCAGCAAAATGTGGTTGGTTTCTCTCTTTCATTTCAGTTTCTGCTTTAAAAGCTACTCAGTCCAACTGTGAAGGTTAAAGATTGCAGCTCTTATTGAACCTGTGAGTCATGTGTTTATTTTTTTTTTATTATTGTAAATGTTTTCACAGCAATTTAGCTTTATTAAACCAAGAGGCACTGGGGGACAGTCAGATAAAGTTCATTATGAGGAGGACAGAGAGGAAAAAGAAAAAAAGGCACTCTGTTCTGTATACAGAGTCACCAAAGAGGAGCCAATACCAAAGCGGAGTCAATACAGGTAAAGGAAATATCTCTCAAAATGATTCCTCGAGACACACTGCAGACATTATTGTTAGTTAGATAACTCCGACTATGTCCAACTTACAACCGGCAATGCGGGCCAAGCTCTAACACCAGAAGTGCAGGAACCAGACAGCCCAGATAAGGAATTCCGGCACCCCATACTCCTGGAGAACGCCCCAAATTTGACAAGTCAAATGCCTTCTCCAAGTCCACAAAGCTCGTGAAGACTGGTTGGCCCAACTGCCATGTCCCCTCCGGGACCCTACTGAGGGTGTAGACCTGGTCCACCGTTCCATGGCCAGGACGAAAACCCACACAGCTCCTTTTGTCAGTTTTGCAGATTATGTCAGAATGTTTGCAACCAGGACATCAGACAATGAGACATGACAATATAACGTAATGTCATTCAATTTGTGGTAAACTGCTCTTTTACGGTGGAGGGCTCCAGAGTTCAAGCAGGTCAAAAGTAGCATCTAAAAGTCCAATTTAAAATGCCTCGTGAAGTTCAGGTAAAACACATGCACTTTCTGAGTTTTCTGAATTAATTTCATTCTTTACAAGTAAAGTCACCAAGATTTATACATTTCTTACTTTACCATCTTTTTCTGGTATTTGTTTTTTTACACTTTCTGTAATTGTTGGAGACCAAAAAGCTCTTCACAAATTAGTCTGTTGACAAAGAAAATATAAGATTGTTTTTTTTTTCTTCTTAAAATCTGACAAAGGTTTGCTCCCATATGCAGGCTTTTGTAGATTTATGATCAATATGATAACCAGTCCTGACACAATTGGAAACTTTCTTTCATAAACACAACTGCTCTGTGAAAACATAAAATATAACATCATCTAACATTTACATTTGCTTGCTCAGTAAAGTAGCATACATTTTGCGTTAAGTGGTTGCATGCTTAAAAACAAATAAATCACATTTTCTATTTTTTCACGGAGGTATGACACAGTATTGCAGTAACTCCAAAGATTTGCTGTTTGAATGATATCAAAAACCCATCTTGAAAAGAGCCTGGATGAGGATCAAACGTTTTGAGAAAAATTACCACGATGTAAACAAATGAAAACGAGCACTTTCCAAGATGTAATCGTCTGTATGGTTTGACAGCTTCACTTATGAGAGATGGATAGAAACACAGTTTCTCAGTCATGTGCATTAAAGAGACGCTCATCTTGGCCTAGCGCCGGATCATAACATCACAGGTTTAACAAAATAAAAGCACATTCATGTCTGTAGAACTGCTAAAGCTTTGGAAACTGCTTGAAAGCAGTTCCCTTCGCGGGGCGTTTACTCCCTACACTCTTGGTCTGTACATTTTAGGGTTTTACTAGCATAAATGAACACTGCACGTCTTCCTTTGGAAACCATATCTGGTCAAGGATATTCTAGTTTGTTAAATCCAACTGTCCCAACTGTCAACAGTCTGTGAATGCTGGAGCCTACTGTGTTGAAGAAGATCCTCGTGTATAATTACATATATGCACATGGTCAAAATTTCAGAGGCCTTAAAAAAATCTGACTAAGACAATAAAAAAAGCTCAAATTTAATACATAATTTTAAAAACGCATTTCCTGCTGTGATGATAAATGTGGACAAATTTTCATTTCTTTTTTCACTTCTGAATGTATTGCTCAACACCTGGGAAGATATCAACTTTATATCTGAAACTAAAAAAAAGAAGAAGTGCAACAACAGTCTCAGCCCCACATCCCCATCTGGCAGCAAGTGCATATGCTGTTCCAGTAAAAACAGCCTACACAGTTCCCATTTCTTTTTCTTAATGTGTATTTGCTGTAGATTGTGCAAAGTTTGAGAGGCTTTATTCCAAAGCATTTGCTCCAGCCTTGTGCAAAAGCAGACTGTGCCTAATATGTCCTGTAGCGCTGCAGTCAATCTGCTGGTGCGTCTTGGCCACGGAAGTGTTGTGCTTGTGCCTTGGAAGTTGATACACTGGTACGTAACCTCGGTGGGATTACTCCCAGTATACCCATAAAAGGCAAAAGCTTCCAGTTTGTCCATCTGATGTTCTCAGACATCATGCAGTGCAGTAGCTGGAAGGGTCAAGACAGCCTGCAGATCCTCCAAATTCTTAGAACTGTGGAAAGTTGCTCAGCCTCTCGTTATGTCTGCCTTTTATCTCACTCTAGTTGGGCTAATGTGTAGTGGGGGGGTAGGCTGTAGGAGGACAGAGCCATTAGAAGGAAGTGGTTGGAGGAAATGAGAGGTAGTGGGAGTGATGGGATCTGTGGCTTTTAAGAAACCATTTTATAAACATAGACAGTCGGAGCGATACAACTGAGCATGTTGATATAGTAATGTGAAATGGCAGCGATGTGCGATTTCATTATGGCAGATACATGTGATGCTTGAGGTAGGAAGCAACAGCGGTTAGTCAGTCTGACCAGACAAGGAGATGATGTTCACACCTCAGCACAGAGAAGAGAAATGGCTCCATTATGTTGCAGGTTGGCTTGTGAAGGGACCAATGAAGTGCATCAAGATGACTTTTCTGCAGACCAGTGGCTGTTGAGTCATGTAAAATGAATCAAAATGAGAGAGAGTATGACTTTGAGGTGGCGAAGTCCCTCACAGGGGTAAGGGCTATGTTAAGATGTGCAAATGATTCATAGTGTAGGGTCGGGTTTGCAGTGGAGTCACAAACTCAGTGGGAGGGCTTTGAAAAAGGCTTCAGTTATACCAGCTTGCTCATGTGTGTTCTCACCGAGGGAGTGACCACAGACAAGCTGCAGCACTTTCATATTACGCCTTTGTGTTTGCCAAAAATGAAAGCATGGCTTGTAGCAGAAAACCCACACTGTTCTTTACAGTCATCTCCACCCTCAACAACATGTCCACTGTGAAACCAGGATGCCTTCAAGCAACACTGCGCAGAGCTCCAGCTGGCATCAATCTCCGATGCCCAGTAAGTAACAGAAAACTGCGCCACATGCAACAGGATTACAGTAATCTGATTACAAATATGCATTTTATGTGGCTCGGCTTCAGAGTTCACTTTGAAGAAAGAGCACTTGGTAAATGTGACACTTGACATCGTCTTTGTCTTTTTTCAAAAGGAAATAAAGAGTGAAATAGTGCAGCACAATCATTAATATGGTTTTCAAAACGTTCAGTAGGCAAAAAATAAAGTGTGTTAAATTACTTTTGAAAAAAACACAGAGACCATAAATAATGAAAAATGCCTCTGTCGAAGACAGTTAAATGTAATGTTTAACATGCCACCTGCAATTAACCAAACAAGCGACAAAAGAGAGCTAGGAGGTCCTAATATCTTTTAATATCAAAACAGAGACTGGTGTGTTTGTGCACCTCCTACTAAGCTGATTAATTAGGGAAAAAGTCACTTCTCTTGGCTGTGTCAGGCTTTACATTTAATTAATGATTTACATACTGTGGGAGAGACACGAGGGGTGGGGAGAAGGGGCGAGGGTGTCAGAGCACATGAAATCTCCAACGCTGCTCAGCTGCTAATTGCGTACGTGGGTGGTCTCTTACCTTTGCCGCACCAATTTGCTCCTTTCGAAATTTTTCCAAGGGAGTAATCAAGACATCATCTGCATTCTGAATCTGAAAAAGAAAATCAAAGAAAACAGAGAAGGAGAGACGCGAGATTCAAGTCATTGTTACCATCTAAAATGACTCAAAAGAAAAATATCACAGAAACCCGATCCGGCAGTCAATCCGTTTGATTACAAATGTGTCACAGAGGAAATTATGACTAAGAAAATCGACAAGCTCCCGTCAAATAGGCTGAAAGATGCACTGGATGCAAACAGATGTGGAGGATAAATTAATCATGTTCATTAGCATCTCTCACACCAAAGAGCCAACCAAAGAGAGAGAAAGCATTCAACAATAGTCCTGCGGAGAGAAGAAAACTGAACCTTTTTGTGTGATCGGCGAAGCAACAGTGTTGTTATACCTCGCTGAAATATGACAGAGCGCCATAGATGAGGCGGCTTTACATGTACAGCCCGCGTTGCATTTTAATTTTTCAGGTTGTGTTTTTATCTACATTTCTCTGGAGACCTCTCGAGTGTGTGACGACTGGAGTAAAACGTGCCCCCCTCCACCCCCACCCCACCCCCATTCTTTTTTTTTCTTTTAATACCAGACAGAAACTGATAGGATGAGATATATTGTGCCAATTACAGCCCATGCTCAATCCTTGCGGGTGAGCGGTTCAAAGAGGTGCCATTAAGGTGCTTCTGAATTTCACGTGGATGGGCTTTCATCCATCGGGATCAGACGACATCAGGCTGGTGGAGCCGCTCAACGGGAGGCTCCGTCATGAATGACACGGCTCTTAGGTTGATTTAAGGTGTGATTCTGTGTAGTGAGTGCATGCAATAAACTGTCGGCCAAGCTCTAATACATCTGTGATACATGCACTAATTTAGTGGCGTTGGCTCAGATGGGCTCTCGGCGCCCGAGCCACAGTCCTCTGAACACACCTTCTCTCATGACAGAGTTTCTTTTATTTTGAACCATTAATCAAAATGCATTTTCTTTTTCCAAAAATAACCTTGTCAGTTCCACCCCACGAGCACAAAGAGCTGCTTCAAAAGGAAACTAACATCTCTCAGAGCCTGCATTGTTTTGATTTTGTTCTCCTTTTATATGCAGGAATGAGGGATGCTCTAAGATCATAGTTAAAAACCAGCAGATTTGCTGTAATGAAGTACATTAATTAAAGTGTATTAGGTGCCCTTCAGAGACAGATCTTCTCACACTCATAACCACGATGCTTCTCAGACTGTAATGGCTGTATTAGATTATAAATCCAAATATTTGCAATCAGTAATGTTACAGGCACTGACTCTCAAGTCCCAGCGAGCAAAAAACATCATGAACCATTCACAGATAGATAACACTAGTTATGTTGTAACAGTGACAACCGTCTCTGGCGAGACACACACACACTGAACGTTTGGTTCTTGTGGCTGTGGTGGAAATGGGCAGGTGGGCCAATCTGTTATTGCCAGACTACTGGGAGCATCTCAGAAATGTCAAGGACAGACGAAGAACTGGCGGTAGGGAGTTGGGGGATGTGCTGTGCCTGTAAGAAGTGTGGTATAAGGCAGCTTCAGCACGCAACTAATGGCTGAAAGGCTGAAAGGCTCTGCTGCCGTGGCCTTGGTGTGGGACAGGCGGCCGAGCGCTTATTCACTCACTTATTCAGCAAGACGGCGTTTCACCTCTATGCTGATTAAGACGGTTCATCTTAACAGCTAAATAAACGTCATACAATTGTTTTTCCACATCAAACTATAACTAGTTGTTTGCAGTTGGAAGTAAAGTCATAACTCAGACTCCTATGGATTTTTAATTTTACCGGAACGTGCAATAATGGCTAACTTTTATTTATGTGTCTGTTAAAGACACAGCAATTGGATTTTTATAGAGAGAAGTAGAAGTCTACAGGCAGTGGACAAGAGTGCATTTCGTCCCCCTTACTTTATTTTTAGACTTTTTTAAAATACCTAAAACATACACAAACTAAAACAAGCTCAAATATGAGGATTTTATAAAATGAATAAGTCAAAATAATCATGCTGAAAATATTTGGTAATTACTGGTATTTAAATGGTAAACAGATTGGAGTTGAATTACAGCGATGCACATCAGGCAGACAGGGAAGCAAGCAGAGTATTTCACTTTTTCATCTTTAAACGTTTAACAATTAAGCAGCAAATAATAATCATAAAACTGGTCTGCTGTAAATATTGCTCAGTAATGAACTGTTACAGCACATTTACACAAGCCAACGGAGAAAAACGTTAAGTGGGACAAGAGTCTGTAAAGGATGATTTTTCGCACGTGTGTTGACACTCCACTCTCAGCTCTCCACAATAAAAGAATGACAAATTTAGATAAAATAAGATCAATGCTTTCATCAGTGCTAGATGACGCGTACGGCTTCACCACAGAGGCCGTGTAACGAACACCTGACTAAAAATTATCAAGGGACGATGACAAAATCATTTGAAATTAAAATAATTAGAGGTTGTGTTTAAACAGGAATGTGTAACCTTCATTTATAATCAGCTGCTTGTTAGAAATTTGAATGCAAATTGCTTTATAACCACTCCTAACCTGTGGTATGATCCATCACTAAATGAGCTTTGGAAATGAGTACTTCTGTAAAATAAATGAAGGTAATTTGGTTGCAAGTGACACTCGAACACTGGACGAGTGGAGGGCATTTGATGGTCATCAAAACTAGATGATATAATCCTCCAATCATTTCAAAGTCATTAAGTTATCTGCCATATCAACAGCAAAACTCATAACACTGCATCACTGTGGAGATGTTATATTCTCTGCCTCTCAGCTTGACTGAGCGTACTATTATCGTGCTTTAAATATAGAAGTCTAATGTCACACGCATTTTTCCAATTTGAGCTAAATGGACTGTACATTCAAATATATAGCACTCAAACATTTTGAGATTATGGTCTATTATTCAAAAGTGAGTAAAAGCAAGAATCTGTGTGGCACTGGGTGAAGAGTTGAACGCTTTCTAAGATGTCCTGACTGACAGCTCTTTTCTTTCAAAACGATAAGAAGATAAAGGATGGCATCCATAGGTAAAAACATAATCAGCATTTCAAGAGTCACCCCTCCCCCCCAAGATATCAGATTATTAATATCCAATACGTTGATACAGATATTTATACTTGAAAGCAGGCAACTTATTTAATACTCAATGGATTACTTTCAAGCTGGCATTGTGCCGAATGCCCTCAGCAACAGCCTCTCTCAACAGGATTAAATCCATATGAGCGAGCACAGTGTGATGCTTGAAAGGATGCAATAGCGCTAAGCAATTTCATTACCAGATAGGGGGAGGAATGTCAATGTGCTGCATTTCCCTTGCTCCTGATTTCCCCAGTCCAAATATCAAGCGGATCAAAAGTGTTACTCCGAGGTTAATTTGCAGAGAGAGATCAGAAAGCCACCAAGGCCAGATCAAACCGAAAAGTGAAACGCCGGCCAAGTGAAATTTACCGCTGTCAGAAATAACTTTGAAACTGGTTAGAGGTGGCTATCTGCTCTCGATAGTTTACAAACATGCCTGTTCTTCTTCCGAACATTCGTCTGCCGAGCCATAAAGATGCCCTTATGACAACAATAGATGGGAACAATAGCAAAGATTTGCAAACACACATCATATCTACTGTGTTTTATGTCCACTGAACGGCTGAAGTACATAGTCTGAATTCACATTGATTTCTTGGGATGTGTTTGTGTATTTTAGCTCTAACATGCCATTGGTTTTAATCACTGAAGCGTTAAAGTGTGAAATGCTCAGTCTCATAATGTGCAAGTCTGTTACTGGGTAGTAAATAATTTTTATTAGCTTTTTGTCTGTTCTGCTGTGATGGCGTCCCCACAATGAAAGGCCAACTTAACACGAGCAAAAGTCCTGCATGTTTGCAGCAAATCAACTGAATATCTTTGTAAAAAAGGAACACATACACAACAAACAGTGTGGCCAATTTTGCTGGCTGAAGAGTGATCATAAAAGCCTACTCGGTCATAGCGCTGCACTATTGTTCAAAAGAGAAAGCATATTTTTGTTTGCCGTCTTGCTTTTTCACCCTCGCATACATATTCCAAGCAAACGTGGCTCCAGGCAGAGAAAAGAACTGTGGAAGAAGAAGAAAAAGGGAAAAAAAAGAAGAAGAAAAGACACCTGGGCTTTGACAAGTGTGCTTTTTATCGGGCCCTGCTTGCCAGTTTAAATCTGCCAAGTGGGACAATTTAGCAAATGTGTCTGACAGAAACAGGTCAGAATTTTAACACTTGGACAGGAAAATATATATTTAAATAAAAATACCCAACTGTGATTGATGCGAGCCACACAAATGTTTTTAACATACTGTTAAAACACCAAGTCAGTTTTAATGGATGATCAATGAAATAAACAACTATGTTACATCCTGGGATTTTGGCCAAGACGTATTGATTTTATCTGAAGTGTTTCGTGGTCAGCACAAAGAAAATAGACGATAATGAAGACGGTGGCAAGACAGCAGCAGAAGACGCATCTAAAACCTCCGACATATGAATCGGATGTTTAAAGCACTGCTGAACAGATCGACTTTGAGTAAAATGCAGGATAAAAGGTTTGCTGTTCAAATTTGTCAATCGAAGATATTCTCACTTTGGAATCATCCTTGGGGATAAATAAAAGGACATTGCAAAAGGCCTTTATTGTTGAAAGTGTTTCTCTTTTTTCCTCAGTTTGGTTATTACGTTAAAAGTACAAAGTACAACTTTAATGAGTGTGCAATGCAGGTGATTTGAATAAAAATATTTATAAAGTATTACGTGTGAAATCAGGCAGCAGTTTGTTGTCAGGGGGAATATTCATAGGTGCTTCTGAGTAACAATGAAACAACATGAAACAGACATGAAGAGCCTGACATCTGCACTTCTCGGTCCTGAACTGTGCAACAGCTAATAAAAGCCAGCGGCATCAAATGAAAATAGCAGCAACACTCGCATCATTAATAACGGCAGCAGCAGGAGCAACCGAAAGGAATTAGGCGAACACATTAATGTAGGTGTAAGCATAGCCCCACAGAACAAATTACCACGTTGAATACATAACGAATGTTCTCATGATCATCCCGACAGAATTAAACCTCCTATTTCATGCCGGTGTTGCGATCTGACCTTTATTACATTAAGAAAACTATACTTGTGTGTTTCCGTTACCCCTTTGCTGTGTATATTATGTGGGTGAGATTAATCAGAGATGAATCTTTGTGCGCTGCAGAACCATCTCCTCTAACTTTTACGACTGTTAAATGAAAACAAAGAGAGAGAGAGCCAAGTTAAGCAGGGGTGCGAAGAAGCTGCTGAAATGGAGACGGCAGCCGGTTTTTTGGATCCCAAGATGGTTTGTTCCCTTTATTTTAAGTATAGCTGTGCCGCTGGTGATTTTATCTTAACTGAGGATGGAGTACATCTGTTGTTATACTCACGTGTTAAACGTCTCAACTAATACAGAGCTCCGTAATGAGAGTGTTTCCACATAAACACATAGAGTCCAATTCACACCGGACTAAAGTAACCTGGAAAATTACACCCCGACATCTGCGTTCAGTTTTTTTCTTTGCGAATTACAGAAATTGCACATTTGAACTGGATTAAAACCACAGATGTCCTCTGTAATTTTACAAATTTCCACGGTTCCCAGATCATTTGAATCCACTGCGAATCGAATCCCACCAAATGTAGGAAACTTTTAAAAACCAACTTTAGCCAGGAAGCTTGTTTACATTCGAGTCTTTAAAACGAGTCCAGCGGTAGTAGCGTTTGCTGCAATAATACCTGGGTGCTGAAAGTAGCTGTGAAAGTACCGCTGGCTCCATACTTTAGTCTAGATGCACTGACATTACACTTACAACACTAAACTCAATGCTGCCATCACATACTAAGAAAGATCCTTAAAAGACAGTCATAGCTGTCAGGAAGTAATAAAGTTTACAGTTTGTCAATGTGAGATAATTTGCTTTATGTCATGTACAGTTATGTACATGACATGCATGCATGGTGAAATGCCAGGATGATGCGTCTGAGGAGAAAAACTTTACCGTGGAGACATATTTTCATCATCTGCAACTCCTCCTCACTGGCGCCTTGATATTTTTTCATTAAACAAGTTGCTCACAAGCAGCAGGCTGCAGGAAACCGCTTTCTGTCAGAAAAATCAGCGATCTTTCTTTAGCGACGTGACAAGTAACATGGTCAAAGCATGAAGACAACAAGAACCGGAGTAAACATCGGCTTCATGTGTGATCAGGCTTCATTCATCAGCTCCACCGAGCCTATTTTTTCCAGGTTCGTCTCTGCACGATCCGACTGCGCTCCTGAAACGCGGAAATATCAATCAATATGGCTTACTGTGCCAAAAGTTAATTTTGGAAGATATATTTATAACACAGAACATGTTTCACTTTTAACTGAAGGTTGTATCATTTTAAGGAGGGGGCGAGAGAAGAGTACAGTCTCGATCTGTACTTCAGACGCATAAACGCTGCTTTTTGATTTGAAATCTGCGTCCACAGAATATTAATTCAGCCCGCAGACCTATGAATTTTTGAGGGACTCATCCTTCAACCAAAGAAAGAAAAAGGAAGATGCAGCATTTAAGGGCACGCTCAAATCGTGTTTCACAACAGACCTGGTTGTGAAATGTTTCATTTCCTTTTCTGTGAAGAAGGAAGTAGTTTGCAAAGTGGTTTATGACTGCAGGAACAAATCAATGAAGGTGGATCAGCTTAGAGGAAAGCTTTGGATCCAACTTGTTGTTTCTCATCTGAATTTCTTCTGTTAAACTGAGTTTTTGTGAATCCTCTAACAAATTAGCTGAAAGGCAAAATTTTACATTTGTTATATTAACTTTAAAGGTTTGAGGAAAGAATTTTTTTAAAGCATTAACCATGAACCGTAGATTTAGTCGCATAAGAATATTATTCAGCTCGAACACACAGGAGCCATTGAAAACTAGTAACGATAGTTTCTGCGGTGGTTCAGCGCCCTCGTATGTGTTTACTTGTTAACAAGCGCCTTCTTTGCATGAGTTTAATATTATGATTTTAGTGCGATGGAGGTGAATAATGATATACTCAGTGGAATTTCACGTCGTGCCAACTGGTTTACTTAAGGTTTACTTCAGCGGTGGGGCAGATAGCAGAAACGCTTTGATAAAGCTCATTCCAGATACTCGCCAGACTTTCATTAAACAAGCCACCACGGATGTGGCCAGGAACAATGAGTGCCTTTATTTCACAGCGCTGTTTCAGGGTCAACGGGACATTCCTCAGTTCACAGGCCAGCACACAAGGTACCCACCGAGCAAAGTTACCGTGCTGTTAAATCCTGAGAAAACAGCAGCAGCGCACGCCGCTCCACAAACACAGATGCACTTTGTACCGCTAGCTTTCAGCTTTATTGCAAACAGTAAAATTATATGTAATCGAGAGTGTTTAAAAGAAGATGTAAACCAGAAACTGCTCAACATGGGAAATAAATGCAGCCGCGAGTCAGCACTCGTGGGAGAAGGAGGTTTTGTTGCAAAGCAGGAGAAGCAGAACAGAACTGAAAGATGCATCTTTCCCTCATTACTGCGAGAAACAAGGATGCAATTACAGCGAGCTGAATATTCCTATGCTGTCTAGGAGTTGAAAGATGGCTCTCACACTGCTTCTTCTCTCGTGTTTTAAACAAGAATGAGAGCACAATAAATGGGGACTTCATGTTTTCCAAAGGTATCACTTTGCTAAAATTGTTACATTAGACTTCATTAGATAAGATCCACTACATTCAATTTGTTTCCTTTGATGATGCTTATTAATGTTTACAAATGCTCACAGAAGCTCTTTAATGCTTTTCAAATAAAGTGAAAAGTCTCTCAGGAGCCACATCTGTCATGCTTTTTTTCATCTCTGTGGTCCCATGTGACCGATGTTATGCTATTTAATGTAAATATGAACAAATTGACATTAGGACTTTATTTTTTCTGAAGTGAATTGCAGCATAAAAAGCGGCTGTACATGGGAGCGTTTCTCTGCACTCCCTTTCAGAAGAACAACAAAAACAACGGCAGAACTCTATCTGATTTTGACTGCAGCCATAAAAGGCTCCCTCCCAGGGGGATGCGATCATCTCTCTAAAAGCCACAACATCAGGGCACTGCCCTTCCACTCCTAAATGCCAACCACGCTTCGCAAACCATGCAGAACTTGAACCACTTTCACTCTTTTATGCAGCTGAAAAGGGTGATGAACGGGGGAATTAAAGGTGGAATCTATTTTCATTTTTTTCGTCATTTTTAGAAATAGAGTTTCAGACGCATTCAGGTGGAATAACAGGCTTTGGTAGTTGGCAAGCCAGCCGCAAACCACAAAGTCAAAAGCAAAAAGATTTTAGGCTCGACTACCCACCAAGCAAAAAGACAATATAATGCTTCATGCTCGAGACTTTGACTATGCGGCTTAGGCACCTTAAACCATATGGCGCTTAACATTCCCTTAAAAATACAGCTGTATTTGGGATGCACAGCTTTTATCGCCGTCTAATTGGTTTCAAGTGGTTCTTATCACTGAGTGTCCAAACAGATTCAGAGAAGTGCAGGTTTTATTAGAGGAACAGCTTCTGAAAGTTGACACCTACTCATAATGAGCATTTCCTTCTCCGGCGTGGCCGCAAGCAGCACATCTGCTCGCTGTGATGTAGTGGGAGTAGCAAACATTCAATTAAAACACATATATCTGGGTGCAAATGTGGCTTCACGACGCACGCGTGCACGTACACACACACACGCACGCACACACACTGTTTCTTTGGCAGAGGTTAGTTGTTTTTGAACATCTCAGCTGAAATGACAAGATTTTACAATTAAAACGGCATCATGAAGAGACAACCATGTGGAGACTTTCAAACCTCGAACCCATTTCCACTTGAGTATTTGCAGTGTGATTGAATAATTACAAAGCCTAATTTGCACCGCGAAGCCATTGTACAGCTCGTGACAACACTGGATCTCCCTTCACAAACGCGGTTTGTAGAACACGGAGATTACGCGGCAGGTCAACTGTGCGTAGGTCATTGAAACGCCTTTTCAGAAATGTAAAAAGAAAGAAAACTTTACAGTTACCTAGATAAATCATTTAAAAACAGCGCAAAATGCGTTTCAAGCCCGTTAAGCAATCGTGTTCCGGTTAAACATGCATGATAAAAAGATAAAGTAGCAGGACTTCAAGTTTCATGAGACAAAGGAGAACACTTCTGTCTGACAGTGAGATGCAGGATCGGAAACAACGTTCATATTCCAGCTAATCGCATCTCATAAGTCTTCATGGGTGAAGCTGTGCAATAATTAAAGGGGACATATGCTCTTGTTTGAAAAGTTGACGTCTTAATGAAATATCTACAGCGGCTAAACATTCACAGGGATACAAAACAAGAGCTGCTTTTTCCAACCATGAATTCACACGTCTGCTCACCCAGCTCCCCTCCACCCCCGCTCCCCGGGGGGTGCTTCATTTGAAATCGGTGTCACAGCTCTGCACTACTCTTTCCTGAGGTACAGCAAGATATGAAGTTGTCGACTGAGATCAGGTGGAGACAAAGATGGGGAGGGTTGGAGAATTTACTCCGAGCTGGTTCTGTCATTGCAGAACTAAGTTCCGTCAGAAAGCTTTCATATGCTCTCAAACATAGAAAAAAAAAAAAAAAAAGTCACGCTCTTTTTATCTCCAATCTGCAGTGTAAACGTTAACGCATCGGTGAAAGCAGCGGGAGATACGTGTGGTTCTGGGCGCTGAACCACCAACACTCCAACCGCTGGAAAACTGCTCCACCTTCTTGCTGTACTGTGTTCATGTAAAAGGTTTATTTTAATTAATAAACGGGTATCACGAAGTGAAAAAGCAAGCTGGGTTACACTCTAGTGCTTTTATGAGAGCTTTTTTTTTTTTTTTTAACATTCAAGAACAAGTGTTCACGTCTTCAATGGGACCAGCGCTCAACTTCTAGTCTAATGTTTAATGATCATATTGGCAAACAAATGCAGAACAGAGCTGAACATTCCTACCGGACTGATTTCCCACCTCATCTTCTGAAAATGAAATTTCTATAGGGGGAATACAGTAAATTCAATACACATTTCATTGGCAAAAACTTTGTTGATCATGCCTTGAGAAAGAGATGAGCAGAAGTTTTTATAATTTACGTTAGAATTCAACTTGGACCACTGTGACACTGCTGTGAAAACTGAGAACAGGCCCAGCTGAGGAAAATGGGTCCCAGAAAGATGCACGGTAATAACTGTGGTCCTGGCACCGTGCCGAACTATCAGCTCGGCAGATTCAGCCCGTCCCCGGATAACTGAGCTCCAAAATGAGGGCAGCATTTGCTGTAGCTCATCAAGCAATGTCAGTGACAGCTTAAAACCCCCAAGTCATGTAAGTCACAAGCAGCGCACAGTTAATTTATAGAGGCAACGACGAAAAAAGAAAAGAAAAGGCTGCTTGGATTTCAAAGCAGCCACCACCCTATTACAATTTTCTTGGAAAACTATATCAAAAAGTCATTTTTCTTATCATGGGGATTTAAAAGATGCAAGGTTTACACATGACAAATTGCTGGCAGTTGTATTCCCAGAGATTTAAAATGCACACAAGTAAAGAATAATATATTCTCCGTGCATCACCAACATTACGATGAGAGTGCAGAGATCAGAGCCATGTATCTTGCATTTTCCAGAAATCTGATGAGACGCAGGCTGCTAGGTGAAGAGAAAAAAGATGATGCAAAGTGGATGCTTTTCAAGTAAGTAGAGATGAGGGGGAGTGTGGGTGTTATGAATAAAATTTTTCATTAAAAATCTATCATAGATGAATGAAGCTCTGCATCCCATAGCTTCTGTGAGTAGCCGTAGCCGCCTTGATTTATTAAAACTTTTTTTTTCTTTTATTACTTAGCAATCATGCATTTTATTGTCACAGTTTTCTTCCTTCAAGAGTGAACGACTGCATTTCTTTTACTCAGTTCGCCCTCTCTTCGCTTGTCATCTTGACTTGTTTTTGTTTCTTGCACTCTTTGAAGAGAGTTGATTCTAAATAAAAATAAATAAATCTGCAAACGCACGCAGTAATGTGTATCCGACTTCTTCCTTTGTTTCTGTTACACGTGCATGCATATGCGGTAAACACATGAAGCTGTAAACTTCTGTTTTCCTCTTTGTGCCAACCACATTTCTGACTCCGCTTGGTGATTCTCCTTTGGGACATGCACTCAAAAAAAAAAATACAAAAACTCGATGCGCCTAAATCTGCCCTGATTATCTGTGACAGCCATCAGATGAGTCACAACAGCATGCAAGAATATTGTTTGAGGCCCAAACAATAGCAACAAACATTTAAACAAATAGTTTGCCACTTCTTTATTTCTTCAGTAGAAGAAGTTTCACAGCAGGTACAAAACAGATCTAAGGGCAATAAGATATCACCACCTCGTAAAAGAATCATACCCATCTATTGCACAAAAAGCATTTTTGTCAAAAGCGTGCCTGCAAAGCTTTATTTTCTTTATCTTTATTTTTTTGGCAAAGTGCTGCTAACTAGACAAAAAAAAAAAAATAAAAAAATAAAATAAACTCTCTCCCCTCCTCTGGCTCCATCATAGACCAGATGCAAGACCAGATTCACTGGCATCACAGACCTGGTTATCAATCCTGCCCCTCAAGTTCCAACTCTGGCTTTGACTGCGGTCGTGCCGTTACGGCCCATCGGAGGCCACCGGGCGCTGATGAGCCATAACGCACTCGGATCAGAACTGTAAGCCTAAACAAATAAAATTGAAATCCAGGGCGACAACTATGGATGAAAACGTTTCCAACAAAAAAAAAGAAACTGCAGACAATGTTAATGAATAAATAAAACAGACCTATGACGATCAGAAGTAGATGTGACTATAAGGCAAGTTTATTTTTCTAAATCAGAATTATGAAGGCTGTTTAATGAAATGAATGAAATGTGGGTGTTTTGAGGCACTTTTTTGTTTTGCAACAGAACAGAAGACAGAGCATTAAAAACTACTTTATTTTCCCAGGGTGAATTTAAAGTTTCTTAAATTGTACTGTGATTTTAGTAAATCTTTTAAAGCGTCAATTGCAAATCTTATAAGGTCAACAAGTAAAAAGCTTTAGTGCTTTAATCCATCTTTGTTGCAGATAAGCAGTTCCCTCCGCTGAGATTTTAAGATTTCAGTTTCTCATCAGGGGAAGTGAAAGCATTACGAACGAGATCCTCTCACAACACCCCTACCGCCTCCACCCCAGCTTGTTTGTTTGTTATTTTTTTCCCTTTCTGTCCGGGAAATCTGAAAACTCTCCCTCCCGTGATAATTAACTGCCTAATAGTCAGTGCTTTTATGCCTGTTTATCTCTAATTTCAAACAAAGCCTGCTACAAGCAGTTTTGGTCTGCAGCAGAAGTTACTACGTCGAAGCAAATCACCTTTATGACGCCAAAAAACTAGGATTTAATCTTTAACCTGCTGAGAAACTACTCCTGCTTCATTGTACAAGCCCCAGGAATTCCACTTTTATGCTACCAAAAAACCTCTTCATATCCAGAAAGTCACTCGCACATTTTGCAGTATTTTATTTGCTCATTAAATGCTGACCGCGTATTTTACTGTACATGTCCAAGCGCTGCATCATTTGCTCAATTACCCTGATATTAGACTGCAGAAAAGAACATGCTGCATCAGCAATAATTTATAAGCATCACAGATTTGAGAAAAAAATAAAAGATAAATAAAAAAAAAACTCCATGGGAGGTCTAAATTCATCACTACTATCTTTCTGCTTGTAAAAGATTAGCACAACCCAATATTCAATAGAGCAACACTGTCTTCACAGAGGTGACCTCATCTTGAAAGGGCAAGTCTTTCCATCATAAAACTTTGGTGCACTTTGAATGTCAGGAGATAAATGCTCACACTGAGGTGTCAAGCGCATGATCCTGGTCTGTTTAAGCAGCTAATAGACGTCCACACGAGGCAACCTCAGTACCAGAATTACCTCAAACTTATCCCCTTTTAGAATTTGTTGAAATTGTATATTTTCTGTATTTGACACTCATTTTCTTTAGCGTTGGAAACGGATGCAAAAAAATCCTATTCTCACTAAAGTTTTGATATAAATGTTCTGGGGTTTTCATAAAACGCCGCACGTAGGAAATGAAAGCTGGGATTTCTCATCAGGAGCAGATCTAAATTGAACTCTTGCCACATCTGATGCCCCTTAGAAATATCTGGGCGAAGTTAATTTCTGCCTTCAGATACCTCTTGGTACCACTCTGAAACCCATTTCCTCTTAAAACGTAAATATACATTTCTGAGCTATCATTTTTGCTTTTCTTGCAGAAAGCAGAGAAACAAACTGAAACTAGGGAACTTGCGTTAGTGTCCAGGTTGAAAACAAATATGAAAATAGTTCTACATTTCCAAAAGTGTAATATATAAACAAGGGGGGAAACCCCCCAATAAACAAAACAAGAACTTCACTTGTGCATATTAGTTACAAAGCAGTATTTGGTCCTTTACTGGAAAACAGAGAGAATTTAGGGGAGAAATGTACTGAAGCTTCATCGTTTTTTCTGTCTCTTTTCAAATGTAAAAAGGACGACTGACTGACGCAGTAAAATATTCCAGTTGTTAATCGCAGCAAAAAACATACAACTGGTGGTCTTAAGTCTTTTGAAATTCCAGGACAGCAGGTGCTCCAAACTCATCCTCACTTGGCATATTGCCGTTTGGGCTGGGGTTGTTTGTGGAGGAACAGTTTCCAGGGCGATTTTAAAAAACACTCACACTCACTGGGACATACAGTTTCCCCCACCTCCATTGCCCTTGCCCTTTACGTCACGCCTAGTTTGTCTTCAGACATTCAGCCTCGTTGGAGGCTTGTTTTCCGACCTTTAGAGCAGCCGGCTGGAGCTACAACTGCCACTTTCTGTGCGACATGGAAAACAACATCCACCGCCTTAAAATAATCTCAGCTCAAAACTGTAGTGCTACAAACATGAGATCTTCAGTGGTTTTGTTGAAGTTCATCTTTTGCGATGCTATTTTAATTTGATTTTAAATAATATTTTTAAACCACTGCGGACGGTTCATCATGCGATGCTCCATTTGCTGTCAGTCATCTGAAACACACAGGAAGAAATGCCTGCAGGGGGAAAAATGTCCTGTAAAGTGCAGGATGTGAGTGTCTGTGCTTATTTTAATGTTGTGCAATTAGTGTTGGTGACCTTCTGCCGTCCACAATGTCAAAAGCACTTTTTTCCCCTTCTTTTCTTTTTTGAATTGGTACTCAGTCAAAAGTTAATAGCATCCCTTTTTGCAAACGCAGCTCCATTGTGTTTTTGGTTATTTTCCTAATTTCCTGGTAAACCCCCCCACCCCCAAAAAAACAAAAAACCTTTCACAACCATAATGCTTGGACTTTATGAACTCCAAACAAATTTAGAGTCACTCTAATTAAAACTTTATTTGAAACTATTGGAGAAAAGTAAAGGAAATAATAGGCAATGTGTGCTTTTGTGATTGTGATTTTTGTGTACATGTTGCGCATCAAATTATTAGCAGTGCTGTCAATCAAAGGACACAATAAAAACACTTTCTGTTGAAGACCAATTGTTCTGCTCTCTTTTTTCAGAATTGCACTTACCAAACGTCTTCTTTCCTCTTCAACTGTGTTCAACAACTGGGAGAACTCCTTAAACGACTGGGCTGGAACACAAAATAAAAAGATCATTTGAGAAATATTGAGTGTTTAGTCAATAAACGCCCCAAAAGTGTAGGATGCACAGCATCCACAATATGTTTAGCACTGCCCGAGTTGACACAGTTAACCACAGTGTTGTGGCAGAAGTATAACAAAAAATGCAGAGAAAGAAAAACGAGAAAACGTGCCATAATGGTTAAAGATCAGATGTTGTATAAACCCCACAAGCACAAACGTATGGTGCTAAAATGTTTATTTGCTTTGCAGCCTTACACCCTTCAGTGCAGCACATTAGATCCTTCTGATCCCCCTTTTCCTGCTCTACCCAGCTGGCCTTCAGCAGGAAGGTCCCCCCTTATGATCCAGGTCCTGCTCAAGGTCTCTAGTTTTTCTTGCCACTGTTTGGCTTAAGGTTTTTCCCCCACTAGGGGAGTTTTTACCCGTTCTTCATGTAATAATTGCTCGGGGGTCAGGTTCTGGGTCTCTGGAAAGATCCTAGAGACAACTTGTGTTGTAACAGACGCTGTATAAATAAAATTCAATTGAATTTAGAATGTAATGAAGGCATGCAGCGGTCCAATTTTAAAACCAAGACCAGCTGTAAGAAACAATACTTCAACCCAATGGATTCCACTAATTGCTTCCCCTTAATTTCTCTCCCTGCCAGGCTTTACAATTTACTTTCGCAGTGTAGGAGAGACTGATGTGGTAGGAGCATGTTCACACCATCTGGGCTGTACTTCAGCAACCTATATTGCATTCCGCATGGCCAGATGAAAACAACCTACAATACATCCCATCTTATCTGCCAAAGGATGGGACCTTGATAGCTTCACAGCTTCATTAAATAGAAGGGCAGATACAATTTGGCCTCTGCTGGTCAGCCCCTGCGCCGCCCTATGTCCAGCCATTTATTGGTGGTCGGGCTGCTCTGCTTGCCAACTCAGTAACATCATTATCAGCTCTGACAGCCTGCCATGTGGACCCATGCATCATCTTAGACACTTTGGTCCATTTACAACACCAAAGCTTTTAAAAAACCAGGCAGCAACGATTTTGTGCCAGTGATCCTGCAGGCTGGCCAGCCTTCTATTAACGCTACCAGCTCCTTTATCAACAGTGGAAACCTCTCAGGGGGTAAAGGGCACAGCAGGAGCTGCTGATGGGACAAGATTAGAAAGAAAATGGGAGTCAAAGTGGGGTTAGGGCTTGCATATAATTCACTAGTAAATGGAGGAAAGGCAATAGACCAGATAAATCACAGAATGAAATGAAATTTAGTACGTCAAGAATAGATGAAAGGGGAAGATAAGAATATACAAAAATAACATTCCCTGCAAGCTTCATCTTCTTTGTACACAATTGAAAGTTGTTTCTTTTTTTTAGGTGTTCAAGTATAATCTTTGTGCCTGAAATTTAATGCTTATCGAGATTTGTGCTCATCTGATTTGTCTTTTTTTTTTTTTTTTCCCCTAAAAGGCTCCTGACCAGCTCAGACTGAAGGGCTGACCTTCTGAGTGAAGGGCCTCCAACTTTTCAAAAAATGTAAATTTCAATAGCCACATCAATCTTTTGGCCCGATTGATTCCTAAATAACTGACATGGAATGTTGAATGTCACTGCAGGAAGTCACAGAGAGAAATCAATAAAAGGTCAGGTGAACCCGTCTGGCTGCACACACAAGAGCCCAGTGTTATGTGGGGAGAGTCTGGGAGCATCAAAGTGAACTGTACCAATACCGCATCAAGATCACGGATGGCATTCACTCAAGGGTCTAGCTATGTCAGTCAGAAAGCTTGCTTTCATTGATGAGTAGATTGATTTCAACAGCATGTTTCATTTTTCCCCTCTAATAGTTATCATGGCCTTTTCTCAAAGAGACGGTGAGCGGACACAGCAGTGGAGCTGAGAGCGCAAGCAAAATATTTTAGAACTGCTTTTAGCAGCGATGACATAACGGAGATCAGTTTCTGTATGCCACTGTGAGCCTCTCACATTCTCGAGGAGAAACTTTGACCCACTGTTCTTCACGCCGATGCTTCACTTCATTGAGATTGTGCAGTGCAGTTGTTTATGAACAGCTTTCTTAAGGCCCTGCCAGAACATTTCCGTCATGTTGAGGCCTGGACTCAGATTGGGCCACTGCGTTACACTCTTGTAGATTCAGTCCATTGTAGATTTGATAGTGCGCTTGAGATCATTGTCTTGTCGCACCAGCTGCTTTTGCACAAGCTTTAGGCATCAGGCAGATGGCCTCAAATTTGACTCTAGATGTCTTCAATGTACAAAGGAGTTATAGAGGAACCAGTGATTGCAAGGTACCCAGATCCAGCTGCAAAACGAAACCCCACGTAAAAATCTCCCCGTTGCTGAGACTTGAACGTTGGTATCAAGCATTTGGTTTTCATTAACCGAATGGCCGTTGCATCGTAACTACTTACTGTACATCTTTGAAAGTCTTTTGGTTCACCGCAACACAACTGTGTGATGTAAACCATGTTGCCATTTCTTCAGAAAGAAGAGTCACACTTGTTGAGTTGTTTTTTTTTGTTTGTCTTTTATTTTACTAACTTAACCTATAACATTTAACATGCTAACGGAAGCCTGTAAAGTATGAGATGTAGCTATTGCTTTTTTTTTTCTTTTACAATTCCCTCTGAGCACTGTATGGTGTGAACTTGGGGTGAACTTCCTGGGACTCCTGGGAAGACCGTCTACTGTTGTGAAGGCTCTCCACTCATAAATAATGTTTCCCACTACAGAATCCTCCTTGGTGTTGTGTTAACAAGCACATAAATGCCCCAAACCAGCAAATTCCATTAACTCATGCTTTTAGAGAGGTGCTCACACCTGCTGATAAGTTAATCAAGTATATTTGATTTGTAGGACCTGGTTTCTACTTAATCCAAATGGAAACAGTAAAGGCGTAACTAGTTAAAATTCAGAATTAGTGTGTAAGAAACCAGGTTTCTGGTAAATAAAAATTCAAGTTGCGTCATTTCACAATGTTCATTTGATGGCCAATTCACAGGAGATTAAAATGATCTGGGGACCAGTCGTTATTTGTAAAACTACAGAGCTCATCTATGGTTGTCTGTTTTCCATGTTGTCACATCACACCTCTGTTCCTTGAGCTTCACTGGCTACCTGTGGCTGCTCAAGTAAAACACAAGTCCATGTCCCCTTGCCAACAAGGGGATCTCAAGGTCCGCACCTTACCCGGACATACAGAAATTAAGCAACATTAAGCTTCACATGGAGACTTATGAAACAAGAAGATCAGATCAGCAGAAGATGACCAGCAACGAGATGATGACATGTGTGGCTGTATCACGCAGTATAAAACTTTTTATCCTTCATCAAGCTGAAAGCTTCTCTGATAGCAAAAAACCTTTTGGGCTTCAGCGAAAGCTCTAGATATGTTTACCATTAAGCTTACTGTTACCATGGCAACTCAAACACATACGCCAATATGACATTTTCTGATTTTTCTCCACTTGTGTCGTGTAGTCACTAAGATCTAACTGTTAAGTGTCTGATCAGATGCTTTTAACTCATAATTCAAAGTAAATGTTAAATAAAAGGTAATTGTTTAATAAAACCTAAGGCCTTGATGTCACTTCCAGGATAAATGTCAGTAAATTATGGTACAACACAGACTTTGTGAGAATGGGCTAATCTAAATAGAGATGTCTGGGTGTAATTTTAGAATTACTGCAGGTCCAGAGGTCATTTTAGCCCAGTGGAAATGCTTCATAAGACTGTATTCATCCAATTTAAGACCTTCTTAGGACTAGTGGTTTCTTTTTATTTATTTTATGATATGAAAAGCCTTAGGAGTGAAAGAAGGTGTACTTTATTTTTACGGTTTGTGTTGGTTTGACTGCTGCGAGAGCTCACGTGATTGCATACATTTTTGGTTACCTTTTATGTTTAGATTTATAATGCTCCTAACATAAGGCGTTGATGCGTGATTTTAGCTGCTGCTATTGAGCAGGGTTTTTATACAACATATTATTACCTGGTAAAATACAGGTGAGCTGCTAAAACCCCACATTTTGAATGAAGGATGAACACCCTATTTAGTAGACTTGGGAAAGTCAGCATTGCCTCAAATTATAGGCAGTGTGCTTTATTCTAATGACGTTTGGATACGAGTGTGGATTTTCCATTAGACGTATTAGTAATTGTCCTCGTGGTCACCATACAGTCACAACAGTGGGAAAACGGGCTTATTTAGTCAACATTCTGATGAACATCACAGACTTGTGAAGAGGAGGTCGATATCCAGTATATCCTTCACCTATGGACAGCAATTCAGCAGTCTACAGCTCAGCACCGAGCAAAGGATGTAAGATGGGGATAATGAGTGAAGTGGAAAACAAGAAGATAGAGAAGAGGCCAGACCGGCAGTCCTGCCCATTAGAGCCAATGCGGCCCTCTGCACGGCTGCTTTCATATCCCTCTTGGAGGCTCAAAGGTTCCCGCCTCCATTAATCTCTGACACTGATCACAATTAGTCCCTTTGATCTTTTACAAACTGAAAAGATACAGGAGGAAGCATCATAAGCAAATCAATTGCATTAATTATACATGAAATCACCAGTAGACAACTATAAGATCTATAAGCCTACTCAGGTCAGAAGTTGTATTCCGATGGATGGCTGGTGAAGTATATTTCTTTATATGTTTCTTTACAAATGCTATATGCTCAAAAGTAATTTCAAATTTAAAAAAATCAAATCATAAGAATTTGTTTGCTTGATACCCTGTTTAAGGTTAGAGAATGTCCAGAAAACAGTGGACCTGACAACTACGACTTTCCTGTTTGTGAGTAATCAGAGCACATTTTGTGTGCACACGAGGAACCCGTTTTATTTCAGTCCTCCAGAACTGTAGTTGATTCTGTGGAAGCCCAAACTCTCCCTGTGTGCCTGTCCTAACCTGAACATAATTGACTAGTAATGGCAAAGTTGGCAGTTTGATCCTTTGCTCCTCCACAATTTACACTGTCCGTTGGCAGGACACAGATCCAGAAGTTTACTCCTGATGGCAGACGAGGACCTCCGTACGGAGCCTCTGCTGCCACTAGTGCATTCATTTGTGTGCCAATGGTTGATATTTGGATTGTGCAATGTCCTTTTCTTTCAGTCAGAAATGGCACCCCTCAGCTGTGAGCACAACTGGGAGTATTTCCCGAGTTGACAGTGTCCAGTTATGCTATGATGAACACAACAACAAAAACACAAAACTACAAAGCCTAAGTCAAGCAAATTGCCATTCTCCATCAATTTAATTTAATCAAGATGTTTCACACTAGAACTGTTAAGATACTTTCAGTATCTGGCTCTCTGACTGAATTTATTGAGAAAGGTCTTCGAACTGATGGTTACGGGTAAAACTAAATAAGACACCAGCACACAGCTTTGGTAAAATATGGTGAGTCTGTCATTCAAAAAGTTGAATGTATCAAAGACACAATGAAGCCCAAGACTACTAAAGCGTTTCAGAGGAAAAGTGTTAGGTAGAGTCAGAAACCTAGGCTTGAGGTGGAGATCTGGGATGTCTCAGCAGAAAAGAGACCTGTCCGTCCATCGAAGTGCACAAAAGAACGTTTGAAGACGAAAAGACTGACTGTTCCTAACTTGTCAGAAAAGAGTCCCATCTTGAATCCCAATGAAATCCTCTGAAATGAGCTAACATCTGCCACTGCATAAAGAACTCCTTACTGCATGGCCCTGCACACACGATAACAGAAGACTGGCAAAAACTACCAGTAGTCAGATGTGAAAAGTTTCTAAAGGGCTGCCAGAAAGTTTTAGACTCTTTTACTGTAAGATGACACTACAGCCAACTGTTTCACCACAAAACATTGACAGAAGGTCCAGAAGCGGCTCTGATTCAGGTGAGTAAGCAGATGAAAGGCAAGGAAGAGACACATCCTTGCCTTGCTCAAACTGACTTACCAATGTTCACCTCATCGTCCGTCTCTGCATCACCTATGCACTCAAACTGGAACTCCTGCAGGGACTGGGAGAACTTCTGGACAGCAGCAGAAAGACCTGGAGAATCACATGATCTGAGCATTAGATCAAGGTCATCAAAAGTGACAACAGACACATGAATCTTTACAAGAGTGCTGCAGACAGTTTAATGCACCCTTCCCGGTCTGTGCACATACAGCACAGCCAACAGTTAAGTACTTATTAACATATGACAAATTTCCACCACAGGGGCCCATTATTTTTTACCCTCATATTTTCCAACTTGAAACTACAGGAAACTCTTGAAAAAAGGTGTTTTGTGTTTTGCATTTCATCTGAATTTTTCAAGCTGTAAAAGATCCCCTTTATGTTGAATTGACACCATGATTCAAAGAAAATATAATTAACTATGTTCACAATTTGAAAAAGACTTTTGATGTACATTTAGATTCAAAGATTCCCAAAACCTGCTCTTAGCCTCTGTTGTATCATGTTGCCAAAAAACTAATCTTGGATCAAAATTAAGAATCATCAAAGCCCCTCTTGAACACTACTGCTAAAGATAAACTAAATTAAAACACATAAATATGACTCTTTAATTTAAAAAAAAACCAAAAAATAACCACACAATCGATCATTTATAAAAAAAAAACAACAAACCATCCAAATAAAATCAAAGCGTGACGCAAAAACCAGAAACTGTAGGTTTTTCCAAAGAATTGAAGACTTTACTAAAAAAAAAACTAAAAAAAAACGATTATTTTGCTGTGTTGAGCTGTAACGGCATTTTTGCTTGATGTTTTTGTCCGTTACAACTTCTAAACTTTAACTACACGATGACGGATGTGGTTATCGCTGAGACTTTGTCTACATATGATTACAAGAGTTGGAAGAGACCAATTCGGGACCCATCACACATTTAGTTTTCTACAGTTTCACATTTCTTTGTAGTTCTTAATTGCAATTTCTCACTTTTTTCTATTTAGCAATATTTTAAGTCATGGTTTATAACATTGAATGATGGTTGCATTTGCATATTTTTGGGTTTAAAAAAAAAAGAAAAACCATACAGATATGCATGTTTAAGGGTAACACTTTTTATTATTCATGAGGCTTGTTTCCTCTGTCTGCCACACACACACACACACACACACACACACACACACACACACACACACACACACACACACACACACACACACACACACACACACACACACACACACACACACACACACACACACACACACACACACACACACACACACACACACACACACACACACAGGAATAGGTCGTCTTCTCTGAAATTCCAACCATGGATTGTGACACTACTATGTTTAGGAGATGTGTGACAAATCGACTGTTACACATTTTAGACCGGGCTCAGGGAGGAAAACACAAATTAAAATGTATGAGGTGTGTGGGAACCTGCCTTGCATACATTTTTATTATATTGGGAACACTTCTTATATTATGAATGATTTTAGGCGCCAACGTACACAACATGGAAAAGCACTGCAAGCCTGACTAATCAACCAAGAACTAAAAATGTGCTGTAAATGCTGCTCTCAACTCAGAGAGAGAGAAGAGAACGAAGGGGAAACGCTCTGTGGTGGCTCACTCAAACACTGCTACTGAAAAGACAACTTTTAGTAATTTTTTTTACTTCAGTTTAAATAAATAAGAGGTTTTGACTGATGTTGCTGCCTGCATTCACGAACGAGTAATTTTGAGGAAAGAGAATGAGATGCATCTCAACATGCACCGATCACTGACAGGTGAATTTCAAACAAATTGTAAAGCTTGTCATGTTTAACAACATTTATTGAGTATGGAGTGCTTTACAATAAGCACTGGTGTGTCATGTAAGCCAGATAAAAATAGCAAACACAGTCAAAGTTGGAAAACCTATTCAGAAATGCTCCACGTTCCATAAATCAGCTGGCAAGTAAATGTGTGTCTGCCATGTCTGAATGAGTAGATTGCAGCTTTTATGCACTTCGCACTTTACAAAGTTCCCTACACCACTGTTTTACCTGCACTGCTTAGCTGAGCACCTAGTCATCTTCTTCTCACCAGTGACAGCTGCCAAAACCTGGCTTCCATACTTCATCTCCACAGGAGGCAGAGGACAGTCTCATATTAGTCAGAAGCACAATTGCAGAAACAAAAACCTAGAATTTTAGAAGACTCTTGCTTGACAATCTCTCAGAGCAGAGGAGCAAAATAAAGCCCTTTAACGATCTACTGACTGTCAAACTCTATTCCTGCTGACGTTGATCCAGCAACAAGTAGCGACTGTAATATTGGAAACGTTTCTTTTTTTCTCTAGTCCATTCATCATTACAGCCCAATCTGTCCAGAAAAATCAAGTCCAGACGAGCAACCCAGGATGAGTGTAAAAAAGAAAAAAAAAAGGATAACAAGTAAGGAGTGAAAATCTTTAGAAAATTTCCATCATAAATCTTAGATGTTAATTGCATTCCAGGAGTTTAGTTGTAATGAAATGTCTTTTATTTTCCTGACTGACATTATAAAACCTTGATAAAAGTACAAAAGCTTTACTCCTCCCATAAATTATAACTAGTGATGTCAGTGGATAAAATAATAGCCACATCAATAGTTTTCCAGTTCTAAATTGTTCCTTTAAAATAAAAAAAATTAAAAACATTTGCCAGTAGAAATTAATACGTATTATGTAGCAGTATGACACAGTTATAGATTGTATCTAGATTTTAGCTTCTTTTTGGTGATTTGTACGTCTGCAAGGTGACTCAAGGACGTTGAGCAGCAACAAAAAAGAGAAAGAACATTTTCTGATCATTTCTGAACTAATGCTAATTTGTTTTACCTAAATTGCATTTTTTTTAAACTTTCTTGTATATTTTCCAAAGTAACTTTAACATTATCATTTCCCTTAGGGGACTGATGAAGTATTATTCAATTCTCTTCAAAATCTAAACAAGGAATATTAGACACCAAAAAGAAATTATGTCATTTGTATGGTAATGTTTATTGGTAATGGGTTTATTTGGACTAGTAGGGAATTCTTACACACAAACAAAGGTGTTACTCCTTGTATTAAACTATTGTATATATCTAATTCTTCCCTACAAAATCCTTCTGAATCAGTAGTCACACCGCCTATATGAAAAGCAAGTCTACTAGAGTGATTATTTTTGTCCACATCTATTCCATTATTCATGTATTTTCTTGAACTTCATGCATTTGCACTAATGTTTGGTCCAGTATTGCCTCGGCTTTTTCTGTATCCGTCAAAGAATGTTTACAACGCTACAAAAGTAAAACAAATCTCTGCAATGCAGCTAACTGGACCAAATAAGATTGGAATTAACAAAGGGAATCAAATTAAGTTATTCCTAACAAGTCATACAAGAAAGTCCAACCTCTGCCCTCATCCTGCAGTTAGAGCCACAGGCAGCGGCGTTGCAAGCTCTGCGTCTGGGAAATTCAAAGATCTGTGTGAGCTGTTGTTGACTTGTCTTGTAAAGCCTTTTATGCACACAGTCTTGCACCTTTGACTTATCTGCAACAAGTCACAAACAGCCAAGAGCAGCTGTCATTGTTGGTATTGACGATTGCAGCACGACCACATAAGAATTAGAACAACTTTAACAGTTTGATGCTCTGTGAGTAAAAAAAAATGATGAATTTATCATTGCCTGCACACTGCCTGCCTGCCTTCCCACTTTTTTTCTCTTATAGTCCTGGAATGAAGAAAACCAAAACATAAAACAATAAAACAGACCCAACACATGAGACACCTCAGCATAATCAGTAATAAAAATGTTGCCAACATAAAGACCCCAATTTTTTGTTATATTAAAGATTGGCAATGTTATTCATGCTGTGTATTTTTTATTATACATAACAAAACATAATGCATTAGGAAGCATTAATGTGCAACTTTCACCTATCAGCTACATCAAAGTGAATCTGATCTGATGCAAGTTACAGGAACAAAATAAAAAATAAAATTAAACATCTGTACAGGAGAAGAAACTAAACCGCTTCTTTAAAACAAGAGCCAAAGTTCATATAGTTGTAGTGCATTTGCATCCGACTGAGTGCATGAGTCATTTGTAATTTTATTCTCTTATTCTTTAACATATGTCAAACTGTTTCATGCCTCAATTACATGAAGGTCAGCGTGTGGATCTGCTGGGGTGAAAGCAGTCCATGTCCACGAGAGGTCTTAACGGGGTGAAGCGTTGCCACGTAAGAAAGGCTTTTAACATTTCATAATTCAGCTGCATTTATAATTAAAGGAAACTCAAGATGGACTTTCTAAAAACCTTGACATTTTAGTTTTCCGCCAGCACAAATCAAACGTACACTTTTTTCATGTCCACAATGACTCACTAATTGCTTCTCATCTACCTTCTTCTCTCATCAGTAGCCATATCTTTATTTCAAACAAGGGGAACATAACAGTCCCTTTCCTGCAACACACACACACACACACACACACACACACACACACACACACACACACACACACACACACACACACACAAAACAGCAAACTGTTTTCATGTGATAAAACACTCATTAGTTAGTGTACATGAAAAACGGAGCCGGAGATTATTATCAATAGTAATTTGCATGTCTGACTCAAACCTGTGGAAATGGTTTGCTGTATAAATGTGTGTAGTTATGTAATTTCCTTCATGCATTGTTAATAGCATGTTTTTTTTTACCTCCCTGTTTAATTCCCTTTATTGCATAGAGCAAGAAAAAGTATAATATCAAAATAAAAGTGGAAATGTTATTTTCCTTGGCAAACACATCAAACCCCATTGTGACTTTAGACATATCTGGTTATTTTTAACTCTAACAATATAAAAGGCTAAGAGCTGTAATTAACTTATAAAAGCAACAACCTCTGATTTCAACTGTTGTTTTCAACCTGTAGGTGTATGCGAGCATGTTTGGTAATTCTCTTGTGTTGAAAAACTATCTAGCTCTAACTGCGACAAAAGTAAAAGTAAAAGCTTTTATCAGCCGAGCGCACATACTGAAAGGGTTTTGAGGACATCAATGCCGTAATAGCCTGATGCATTAACTTTAGTACGCCAGACCAGTTGAAACTGGTGCAGAGGCTGCCTGAGTATCAATGAGGGGAACTCTTCCAGAAGATGCATTGTTTCATTGATGTGCTCCTATCATAAGCTGCAGATTTGAGATCAATACAGAGATGCAGTTGTCTGGCTTTCCTCACAGGCCCATCAATAATGGATGATTTTTTTTCTCTCTCTCTCTCTTTTTTTTTTTTTTTTATACCTCTGACGCTCAATTGTGTGCAAAGCGTGCAGCTCGTTTTCTCTATACAATCACACAAGCCGGCGTTTCAGGAACTATGTGAAGGTCCTGTGTCTTGCCAGAGGACAGTTTGACACCGAGCCACAAAAACGCAAGCGAGATCAGAGCTTATTGTTCCAAACTATACCGTACTGAGCCAAACTGAGCTGTACCGCAGCGGAAATGTGGTTTAAGGAGAACACTCGTAGATGAGCCTCGGCCTCCCCTAATACACATTAGTTTTAGACATTACAGAGGCCCACAGATCTGGGAAAAAAGGCTACCCTGATTACTTAAAAAGGCTTTATTATGCTTTGCCATGTTTTCTGACTTATCTACACTGCTGTTATGATAAATTATAATCTTCAAAGAAAACAAAGTAAGCATATGTTGTAATGTTGTGAGCCAAGAACCAAACAAATTTATCAGTTTTCACACAGGACTGTTTTATGAACGTGTCCCAGCAGGGTAGCGACTTTTCAGAGACTAAAACTGAACGCCAGTGCTGTTCCAACACTAAAAGAAATCAATTAACATGAATCCATCTCACACAAATACTGATGAATTCAACTACTGCACCAACGTAGGCTTGATGTACGGCAACTACGGCATCTGTAGTTTGGACACAGGGTCATTAGCCTCCAAAGTCTGGCTGCAGGTGTTTTCTGACTCAGCATTTTTGCAAACTTCTCACATGTGCACCTACACAGATGAATACGGGTGTATACAGAAGAAAATATGTACAGACGACGAGTGACTGACATCGTTTGTTATGTTACATATTAGCAGGTAATGATCATATGACAGGTTAGACAGTTAACCAAAAATTAATCCAAACAATATTGTAAACCTGTAATGGATGTGATATTGCCCACCTCAGTCATCTCAGTTCATCTTCTCTTTAATTAGGTTTCCCCTCTGTAAATGCAGTTCCCTCAAAAACACTCTTGTCCACATGCAGTCACATGACACCTCGTCCAGTCTGATACATGGGAGCAACATGAAGGAGAACTCAAACAACTCAAAATGCTTTTTTAGACAAAGTTTGAAGCTTCAAAACTGTTTCAGCAACCAAAGGTCATTTTTGTTTTAAGACTCGCAGCAAAATCCTGTAACTGAATATGAACAATGAATGGCACAATAACAGAGAGAGGCTGTGTCCAACTGTACATTTGACTCTCTTCTTCTTTGGCGTGCCAGCTTTCTTTTTACATTTAACTATTACCTGCAAAAGATCAGTTGTAATGGAAACATAATTCTACGTCACAGCTGAAAATATGTTTTTGTAGCAGCACATAACAAATAGTGCCTACATCATGAGTCTTGTTTATAGCACTTTTTAGCTGCTGTACTTAATTGTGCGTATCCATACATCTGCTATAGTCTAATGGGAGCAACGCTATGGGAAGACCTGGTGCAACCAGTTTGCATTTAATTTTCTATTTATATGCATTATTTACTAAGTTTGGGATTCAACACAAATGATGTTAGACCTTTGCTTATTAATTGGGACTGCAGAAAATATTGCTCAAGCATTTACAAAGGAACCGCCTCACTTAAAGCAATCACATGGCCAAGCAGCAAAGATAAATGGAGAGAAAATAAGGATAAAGGAAGATAAATGGACAGCTTCATTTTTTTTTAATCTTAGGGCAATGCAGCATAGACAAAACAAGGTCAACACATTCTTGTGCATGTGCATTTAATGTGCATTTAAAATTTCTAATGAGAACAATGCAAAGAAAAAACATTGGATAAGACTATTTGTTTAAATGTCATACCGTAACGTTGTAAAGCAATTACCGCTGGCACATATATGCATTTAACTTTAGGATGCCAATGACGAGGATTGGATGAAAACATAATGCTGCTTCCCATAACTAAGAGCATATCAAATCCAAGTAAATTAGATCATAAGGCAGGTCTGTAAAGTCAATACATTGCTCTCCACACTACTCTACTTGATTACACTTTAAAGGTGATGTAAAGTCATGACGGAGAACAGCATTCCAGATTAGCCCAGGTTCCATCTAGTCTCCATGGTTCTCCCGGCTTTTGATCTAGCTTTTCTTACAGAGGCAGGAATTTGGGGCATTCCAGTTTCAGTTTGCGAAATATGTGGTGAAAGAAAACTGTGCTCTTCTGGGGAGTAATTAGAGGAAAATAATAAAAGTTCAGAGTGTATGAGTCTGCAGATGTTAACGCACGAAAGGGCAACAGAAAAAGATCTAATACATACAAGAAGCAAAGGTTACAGCAAATATGTTGTAAATGCACCTTTTTATATAGATATTACTTAAAAGAATAATTTCACCACACTCAGCAACCTCAGCTCGCTCTGCGTGTAATGTCTCTAATATCTAATACATACAAGAAGCAAAGGTTACAGCAAATATGTTGTAAATGCACCTTTTTATATAGATATTACTTAAAAGAATAATTTCACCACACTCAGCAACCTCAGCTCGCTCTGCGTGTAATGTCTCTAATATGTTTTAAGCTGCTGTAATGATTCTTCTAACAGCTGAAATGAAGGAACTGAATATCAGAAGGATGCGGTTCCATCCTGCTGTGCACGGTTTCATGAAAGCGCAGCTCTGACCACCCAGGAAAGGCATGACTGGCTGCAGGAGCTACCCCAGCTGTTACCCTGTGAAAGAGATATGAGAGATGACTACGGCTGTCAGTCACCATACAGAAAACCCCCTTGGGTACAACTTTTATCTCATCTCCAAGGCAACTGCACACTAGCAAATTCCATCTGCTGACAACCCTGCACATAACACAGACAAGGCTGCAGGAAAGTCTGCAGGCATCTTGCGAGAAGATAAGGTGACTGCTTATTTCTCTTAGAACATTAACCATAGGGAGGGTTCAAGTTATCTTATTTATTTATTTATTTATTTATTTATCGTATGTCTGTGTGTGTGTGGGGGTGTCTTTGGAATTACTAAACGGCATCCAATTGGTTGCACTTTCCACGGTACAGAGATGTGACAGATACAGAGGTGGCATGTGCCTTATCAGAAGATCTAGTGTTACCTGTCATGCTGTCAAGTGAATTTCCCTTCACCTAAAATGGGTTTTTTTGTTCCATTTGAAAACAATGACCATATTTGCAAAGTTCGTAAACCACGTCTGCAGCAACTGTTAAAGTTGTTCTAATTCTTATCATCTTTTAAGTTTGTTCTCAAATTTAAAGACTGATTCTGGGGTTAAATCCGCATTCGGTCTATTATTAGGTAATACGTAATTAGTATAAACGTTTCTCAGGACCCACAACGACCAGAAAGAAAGCAGATAGCAGCAAATTGGTAATTAATGTTAGCACTCGACCCACGTCAGAATAAATGACCCTGTCTGTCTGTAGGGACTTTAATTAACGTTGTTTTGGTCTCTAACAAAGGTTTAAACAGCCCAGCACCTAACGATGGACCAAGAGAAGATTTCACTCTGAAATGTTTTTTTAAATGTTACACAAAGATAATACAGTATATGCTATGTATATAGTAATGTCATCGTCATGTTTAAATATATGTAACATCGGAGGAAAAACGTACGTTTTTTGAAAAACAGCAACAGAGTGGAACTGTAATAAAAAGCACTACAGTCACATGAGAAGATGGGTTTTACCCTCATGCTGAACCGGGCTCCTCCGTGTGGACTTTGAAATGTTCCCTCCACGATCCGTGTGTGTTCAAAGTTAAAATTGACAGCTAGTGTATGTGTACACACTTGTTTGCGTTTCTTTTATCCCTGAATTGATCAGCGACGTGTCCACTGTACTTTGTGATTTGCAAAATGTCAACTGGAAGAGGTTCATATGCTCACTGAAGCATTGAAACAATGAGATAAAAAAGTGGTCAAAGTTGCTGCCAATGAGACTACTTTGTTAGATAGAAAATAAACTGATCTATGAAGTATAATTTTAAAGATCACACATTATTCCTAGTTTTTCTTTAAGGAATATTTGTGTTGTTAGTTCCACGTTTCCTGTATTGTTATAGACAACAATAAATAACGAGGCGCACCAAGTAACACACTTCTTCAGCTGTTTGATGATGCTTTTGCAGTTATATTTTTAAAGATGTTTGCGTTCCAAATGGCAATACAGGGCCCCCGTTTTCAAAAACCCAGAGTCAAAAAACTAACTCAGTGAGTTAAGAAACTGAGTTTTTGGTTTCAGGAAACTTGTTCAGACTTAGTTCAGTCAACTGTGTTGACGCGGAGTTACCGCGACTATAAAAAGCCATCATCCGTGGAACTCAGATACCGTGATTCACCATGGCAACACATAGAAGTAAGAAGAAGGGATCTTCCTATTTCATTTCACTATAACTGAACATAGAGCAATTATATAATGAATACAAGAACATGTTCAGACAAAAGTGCAACGTGACTGTTGCAGCAAAGGGAAGTTGATGTTGGAGAAAATTGTATGACTGTTTTCACTTTCAGAAACTGGCTGAAACGAACCCTCTTCCTCAGGAATACGTAACCTCACTTCAGGTTTTCAGGAGTTCAGGAGTTCAGGTTTAACTTAACCTATTGCTCTTAATGTCTGCTGCACATTTACTAACTTAAATGTATATGATGTATAGACATTTTTTGCACTAAAATATATTTTTATATTTTATTTTGAGCTTGTCACTGTTCCTTGTATGTTATGCTGCTGTTGCCCAATAATTTCCCATTTCTAGGATCAACAAAGTACATCTCATCATAACCTGCTTTGTGAAACGGACCCCAGAATCAGAAAAAAGCTAGAAATAAAAACAGCTCACAGCGGTGCTGCTTAGTTTAGCTTTAAAGTTCAAACCATTTCCAGATGAATATAACCTAAATTCATCAGTGTCAAAAGTATGCAAACATTTGCTTTCAATATCTGTTGTGATAAGCTTGTGCAACAATTAAAACTAAACTTTGTTTGTTTGTGGAGCTCTGAAGTCTGTTCTTCAGTCCAGCTTCACCTTTTCTGTGCGTCGGCTTTCTCACACCAACTGCTTGTTTCAGAGCCTTCCACAGCATCTCTATTGAATTAAGGTCTCATGACTTTGATTTGCCTGTTAAAGTACATTAACTTTATTCCTCTGAAACCTTTTTTCCCCAGTAGAACGTTATCTGCACTTAATTTCATGGTGGTGTTGAATTGTCCACTTTCTGATGAGATTCAGTTGACAGTCACATGACCTGGTCACATGATTTTCCTCCATCGTCTGATTTAAAACTGAAATGCTAAAGTTTATAAAGGTATTGGCAAACCTATAGATTGGTCAGTAACTAACTTCCACCACCATGCTTACAGATGGGACGCGGTTTCTGAGCTGGAGTGGAGAATTTTGTTTTCTCTAAAAATAATGTCTCTTATTTAAAGCACAACTTTTTTGTCAGATTTGCTCAAACTGTCACTGTGTCCCCAAACAAATACATAAGACAAGCTTTCAATAAATGTAAGAGCACATCACCCCTGAGTGAAAACAACCAGTGAGGGCTGGGGGAGTCTGACTGGTGTCAAATAACCTCCACAGTTACCATGGCTACCAGCCTGCATAAACAGCCACATGACACTGGCTTCACTGCAGAGAGGACCTCTGGAGGCAGGGTTGAATTTTCAAGCTTACCCCATCTTCTCCGTTTGGTCACCTTACACATTAAACCAAGAAGGTTTAATCTGGTCTCATTTGTCCACAAATCATTTTTCCAACACGCCTGTAGTTTGCCCATGTAGAAGTGACCAAAGCGGACAGGCGGAGATGTTCTGGGAGAGCTGTCCCTGCCTCCTGGGCCCTGCCATGGACTGCTGGTACTCCTGACGATGTAGTCATGAAAATTAATATCACCCGATCCCAGCAAGGCCTGGAGATCTGCAGAGGATACCACTGGGATCTCTTTACACACTTTGTTCTTGGAATGATCTTTGGTCAAACGTTTAGGGAAAGCATAACAACTGCCAGACTGATTTGCAAACACACCAAATCTTACCGAAAACACCTAAACTACATTTTACACTTACATTAACAACAATACTTTTTTCTTTTTTTTTAAACATGTTTTTTTTTTTTTTTTACTGGAATATATAGTTGGGTCTTGAGTGAAAACACTGGTTTTAATAATACCTATGAATAAATAAGGAGCTGATTTAAAAACTTCACACTTACTGTTAAGTACTAAATTCTTATGAAATAAACAATAAAGTACGTCAAAACAGCCTGTTTAATTGCTCATATTGAAGCACGCTCAACCATCAATTTGCAGCACTTCAAGCTTTTTTTTTTTTTTTTTATAAACTGACAAAGTCATTATGACAAATTGTAACATAATTGTTGTGCTCTCACTCTTATTAATTTTACTTAGTTTCTTTAATGGAGTCTCTTGACACAGACTAGTTAAAAAAATTTAAAACTGTAAATCATGAGCATAAAGATATTCTACTAAAAAGCGGCACTTTGCTTGCTTAAGTGTTTATATTCAGCTTTGACAGCCACAGATTTCCACTCCAACTCCAAGGTGTTCTCTGAATGATGTACTTTTCTCCAAACTCTTTAAAATATCTTTGTAATTTAATGAAGCAAATAAAAAGATACCGACTTCTTCAGCTGCGACAACTCACTGTGCAATTGTACATCAACACTGCGATGAGAAACACCAGAGCTACTTTATATTGTCAGCGAGACGCAGCTGACTTCAGATGAGAACGTCTTTAAAGGGGAGAGCTTCTATGCCCCCAGATTAATGAGAGAAGGGGAGATTTCTTTGATGCAACAGTAGGGTGCATTGTGCCACTTTGATTCCATTTGGAGGGATTGTAACTGTGCAGGGGCCCTTCAGGTAAGGCTTCTTCCACCTGCACATTACCACGATTGCCTGTCAGCTGCCCAGCAGGCGAGGGAGAGCTGGGGGAGCGCTGCTTCGTGAGGAGAGCCAGACGAGAGACCCCTGCTCTCAAAGAGCATACACAGAGTTTTCAGCTTCCAGCAACAAAAGCCTCATGTCTCAACAGTCTCAACCTCTGCTGCCGTATAGCAGACAGCAACCTTAACTGGCAGCTGGTCAACCGCAAAACTATTTCTTCCAAAGGTATCTTAACATGACAGGATAAAAGGTAAATGGACGAGAATCTAAAAATTTAAATCAGCAGGCTGTAGAAGCACAGCGCAGATTAATTTCACTATTTAGCTCTAATATATATATATATATATATATATATATATATATATATATATATATATATATATATATATAAATATGAATTATATGAATAAAATATGAATTATAGCCATACCTTAATTTCTGAAAATTATCTGATAACTTTGAAGCTTCTGACCTGGGGTCTTTGAAACGAGACTGATGCAACGCTACAGTCTTATTCTAAAGCTCTAAAGAAAATATCAGAGTTATTACTGCTGCAAGTCTGCTAGAGAGGGAAAAGAAATGCCAAGCATGCCAGCCTCGGCAATTCATCACAGTCTACAGCCTTTAGAGTGAGTTCAGAAAACACACAGCTGACACGTCTAACAAAACCTCAGACAGAGAAGAACCTCCATCCATCCATTTTCTGTAACGCCTTCATACTGCTCAGAGTTGCAGGTGCACACAAAGCCACGCACATCCACACTCACACCTACTGTCAATTTAGAACCACCAGTAAACCTAAAGATTGATCCGCATGTACTCAGAGCTGGTATAAAGCTGACTACACCATAGTTGGCATTTACATTTGTGCATCAATGCTTCTGCATTACGTTATAATTACAGCAGCAAGTGCAGGTTGATGGTGCAGACTCTTTTCTTCAACTTCTTTCTTTCTATCAACTTGGGCAAAGCCGTATATGGGCTTATTGGCCCTGGACTCACGAAACAGCGAGGGCAGAAATCAGGGGGCCAGGGAAGTCTGGGTTGGCTCTATTCGGCAGTCTCTAGTCTGACTCGGCCCCAGTGCACCCAGGTTTGGCAACCATGGTAACCATGGCAACCGTCATACAACCACGAATCCCGAAACAAAAAGGCAAAACAAATCAACAAATGAACAAAAACAAATTCTTGTGGCAAAGATATTTTAAACTTTATTTTTGGTTTTTCACAAAATTCACTTCCACTGTACCTGCTCAAAAACTTCTGTCAACATGTGAATTAGAAACCATAAGAAATACAGAGAACATGTAGGTGCTGGCGAAGTCATCGTTGAGGGACTTGTCTGCATGTTAACCCCAAAAAGTTGGAAGGTCTTGATGCAGAAGGGAAAATAACTCATTTTGAAATTGTTCAAAGCCATTACTGCCTAAATGTAACTTAGTAATTTTAGTGCCAAAAACAGCAAAAAATGACAAATGTAAAATGAAAGTGTAGCCATTTAGTTTCAATTCAGCACGAGTTGAAAGCTCAAGTCCCCACTTTTAGTTCTCCACTGACCTGCCAATCATTACATTTAAAATACTTTAAAAAAAAAATGCATTGTCACAAATGGTTGTGATGTGCAGCACTTTACTGATATTCAAACAGTTTACGTAGTTGTAGCGCCCAATATGACACCAAGAGCTCCTGATCAGCTGTCACGAGTTCCAGTGAGAATGCATCACTGGATTCACTGAAATAAGGTTTAAAAAAAAAAGAACCCAACAATAACTAAGTCCAGCTGAAGAAAAAAAAGAGACTTTTAGTGGAAGCTGCTCTCAGACTAAAAAAAGGTGACCAGAGTCAGTTTGAGAATAACTTTAACCGACTTCTTTAGAACAGAGCGCAAACTGAAGTTTGTCGAATTTCCCTGCCCAGTTAGAGGGAAAGCAGCTTTTAGAAATACAACGTCTAATCCTTTTATCAAAATCTGTCCACAAAAACACCCCAGTCCCTCGCAGAGCCGCATGAGCCGTGCTTACCATTTCACTCAGCTTTATTGTTAAACAAATCACATAACGTGTCAGTGCATTTCATTTCCATTACACGAGTTAAAATTCATCAAAGTAGTCAAAGCAGCAGCGATACGTTAATAAGGGTATAATCCTGCAATACGCAGCGTGCCTTAGTCACAGTCCGACGGGTGCAGACACTGAGAAAACACACGCGCACACGCACACACACGCGCACACGCACACACACACACACACACACGCGCACACACACACACACACACACACGCGCACACACACACACACACACACAGCGAAGCAGAATGATGTCAGGCCAAATGCTATCTGAGGGAGGATGGGGGATGGTTATACAAGCATGTTTACAGGACATTTCCTGTGGCTGAGCCTTGGGAGCATCATCTGTATTCAGACAAACAAACACTAGAGTTCCCAAAGCCAAACGCTATTGTGACAAAAAAAAGAAGAAGAAGAAGGAACTAAAAATCATCTTGTTATTCATTAAAATAACAGTCACTAATTGTCAATGTATTAAATTGCATAAAATACCTCTGAATCACGCAGTCACACTTGGACCAAGGAAAGAGGCTGCTTAGGGACCTGCTAAATCCGTTAGTTATATAATTTCAGTTTATAATAACAGCCCTATGCGTGTCAGCCATTCATTACGGCATGTTTCCCAGGAGGGAAGCATCCTTCCGCAGCGGGTCCACAGGCGTGGGCTCGGGACAGCGGCAGAGACAGTCAGGTAGTATCACAATCGAGTGATCTAACGCATATCCAGATTAAGACGTCTGTCTAAATTCACTTTGTTTAAAAAAAAAATAAATAAAGGCACACCTGAATTTGGTTGTTTGACTTTACAGGAACTGTATGGTCCGGACCTGAACGGTAAGTATCTGATCAAAGTTATGATGACACAAGTTCTCCCGACCTGCCTAGCGTTTGTGTGCAGATCAAGCAGCTGGTTCATTGTTTTACAAATATGTACAAATTATCCATGAAGGACAAGAGTAACACCAAAAGGCTTAGAGCCGGAGTTTAAGGAGGTCTCCAGGGATTCTTTCACCACGCAGAGAACAGCGACGAAAGGTTTTAGACCATGTTTTTATGCACATTTATCAATGTCATGAGATTATCAAATAAAATCTTGCACATTCCCAAGCTAAAAAAAAAAAAAAATTACCAGATTGTAATAGCTCACTAATTCATTTTTTAATTCTTTTTCCAGCAACTCAGGTTAAACCCATCCAGGAGCAACTCGGGCATCACTTACAGCCTTCAAATTTTATTTCAGGCCTCGTCTCCAGAATAAAACAGCTCTGTGCATCGCCGCAATCAGGACACAGACTCAGTCAGGCCAGCAGTCCATTCACAACACGGGTTCATAAAAGCAGAATGAATGCGTGCTTAGTGAATAAGTTCGACCAATTCAAATCAGCTTTTTGTTTCTTATTTTTTTTATTTTCTTAAAACAGACCGCTCAGTTTCTGCGTAAAAAGGTAAATAATATTGGATGCACTGGTTGGAAGCGAGTCTGCAAAGTGGATTTAAGCGGCAGGAGGTTTTTGGTCGACTGAGCTGAATAATAATACACAACAAAATGTTTTGCCATATTAATGCGATGACTGACAATCAGCTGTTCACCATCATGGGGCTCTTTTTTTATTTTTTTTTTATAGAATGTTTGATGAAAAACTTTGATGCCAGTTTAACATTTGAATTTAAACAAAATAAAACCCTTAAGCAGCTCTAACTATTTTATCCAACCCGACCTCATCGGAAACGCAGTAATACTCATTGACTGTTGAACACTGCACTTTCTTAACGAGATAACTGGTCTTCATTACTAGCAGATGTCAACGTCTCTGGGCATCATCGCTGCATAAAAACCCATTTCATTACTAACACCAGTGTATTTCAGCTCTGGTATTTCTATGACATTAACAAGTCCTGTTTTAGAGCAAGTACTTCATTTGAGGAGTGGTAAGAAACACTCTGTCATTTGTTCAATGGAATTAAAAGTGATGTAACGGTGATCTGTCTAAATTAGGTTTCAGTCCCAATGTGAGAACAGTGAAATCTGAAAAACCTTCCTTCATCAAAATGGAAACTATATGCACACAGAATGTGGCCGTAATCATAGCTTGTCATTTTATTTTAATGTTGAACGTTAATTGCAGCCTTTAAAAACTAGACCCTCTTTCTTGTTTGCTACAAAGTAAAAGGTAAACAATGGATTTTAAACAGAGAGGTTTATGTAATGTAATGTATATTAAGACAAAGGTTTGAACTGAATGTTGTCATGAATTCATCACAACCTGGCGTCTATACAACCTCTGCTTCAAGGTTACAGCCCACAAACATCCCGTAAAACAGCAAAAGAAAAAAGAAAAACAAACAGGACATTTTTGTCAAAAAAGCTGTGAAAAAGACGTGTTTGGGGTTTTATGACATGAATGAGAGGGATTACTTCAGTATGAGCTCTTAACCTTTTTGTTTTTAAACACTTCCTGCAGGATATGGCTCAAAGAGATGCTTCCTATACATATGCTTTACACCAGCTTTAATTTTTCCCACTTGCATATTATATCATCTGCATCCCATTCTGGATATTACCATGGAGGCTGCTGGGGGCACATCATATGATAATACCGTTTTTAAAAGTATAACTTAAAAAAGTATCATGTAAATCAAGAAATATGACTGATGAGAAATGTGATTCTGCATCACGGGTTTTCTTATGACAAGAAATACTACAAAAGCCACTTCCCTCTTCAAGTGACACTTTCAGCATCGTATACATTTATACACTTATCATTTACCCACATTCTCTCACCATTTAAATGTTACCGCATACCGCATGGATTCATGTTTAAAACATTACCAATAATAATGCCTGGTGATTTTATGTCCACAGATCTGTTGAAAAACTGACCAAGCAACGAAATATTTCCATTGTAGTCTCTCCAGGTGGTGCGGCGAGGTACACTCACATCACAGAAAGAAGGTTTTCTGTCGGACTCCTTTCTGTGTCAAGTTGCAGGCACTTCGGCTTCTTCTCACAGTCCAGAATCAAGCGTGTCACATTGATTGGTTATTCTAAACTGATTTCCAGAGTGAGTGTGAACATGAATTGTGGTTTCTCGTTTCTCTGTCCATGTAGCCCTGTGGACTGGCAACCTATGCAGGGTGTATCCCACCTCTCGCATTATCACAGCTGGGATGGACTACAGCCCCTGTAATACTGCAAAGGATTAAAAAAAAGAAAAAAAAACAGAGATGGAAAATGAAAGGAGGAATAAATAAATGTGTTTTTTTGTACCCAACTCACAATGGGGTTGGAGAGTGGCATTATTGGCATCTTTAGAGTAGTCATTTGCTGCAGTCAAGCAGAGGGATTAATGACAATCAGTAGCTGTTATTTACAGCAGATAACAGCTGTGAACGCCTCCAGTAGATATGGGAAACCTTGCAGCAACTACTGCTAAACATTACTTGCAACTGGCCAACTAATACTCCATCCTTCCAGTTTCTATACCCGCTTCACCGGTTTCAGGGTGAAGCTGCAGCTTATCCCTGCCGTCATCAGGTGCGAGGCAGAGTTCACCCTGGGCAGGTGCCTAGTCTATCATAGATCAGCAACAAATGAAGTATGAGTTAAATCACTGTTATTTGGGAACGGTAACGCCTCAGTCATCATAGTGCTAAACCTTAATGTATAAAAGCATCAATGTTTACATATCATAGATGCAAAAATATATCCAATATAGGGCGCAACTTCTGATTTATGTGCAACAGAGAATAGAAAAAGATGCATATAATATGAATGCTTTGAATCATTAGGAATAGATTTACCTATTAACTGACTTCAAAGTGCAGAGAACTAAAAGAGTAATATATATATATATATATATATATATATATATATATATATTCATTCATCGCCTCATGTGACCACTCTTTGCTTTCATCTTAGCAGCAGTCCTCTGATACTGGCTCTCATCTTTTTTATAGTCAGCAGCAGGTAGAGTGATTCAAGTATCTTGCAGGATTTGCCACACTTCCTTTATCTCAGAGCCTTCCGTTTCTTCTTCTTCTTTCAAACTGACTGCACAAACAGAGGTCATGATTCTAAGAGAACCATGCCATCTGTTGTGCAGCCTCTTGCCCTGCCTCTGGCTGCAGATACGTCTTTCTGACTGTGGGTTCACGTCTGCCGTTTCTGTCGTGCCGCAGAAGCAGTTTGGGACCAATCAGGTGTCTGGCTGGACAGTTTACAAAATTGATATAGACTTTAATATTAAAGGGCTCAAAGGCACTGTACTGTAGGAACAAGAAGAGAAAGGGCATGTTTGCATCGGTAGAAAGCTTCATCCCATTTTTTTCATCATCAGCTCAACTAGAATACGTTATCAGGAATGTCAAACATAATAATAATAATAATAATAATAATAATAATATCAGTATCTTAAGGAATCTGAGAAAGAAGCTGCTAAAAAACAAAAAAACATTTTTAAAGCACGTAATTGTCTTTACATAAGTCCATACCAAAGCACTTACAGTCATTACACAAATACAGTATCAAAGTTACATGCAAGAAGACATGTAACTCAGCAAATTTAAACTATGTGGCTAGTAAGGTTTAAACATTGCTCAATATATATACACTGTTCAATATGGGTTTCCATCTTGTGGTAAAGTGAATTTGAAGCAAAGTGCAAAAATACACTTCACAGAAAATATGCTCCAGGCTTGTTTTTACTGTGTCCTTTGGAGGAAGGAGACTGGGCTGCTGGTATTATCAGCGAGGTTTCAAGTGGTGGAAAGTTTCTGATAAATTAACAGAAACCGTCTGTGAGAAGTGGACTTTTGTGGAATTTTGGAAATGCTCCACTTCGGACAAATGTGGCCTTGTTGCAAAGAATAATGCCACGTGTTTTGAGAGTGGATATCTTTACACACTTACACATGATTTAATGAACTCACCAGAAAGCACATACTTGATTAGGTGCTGCAATAGATCTACCTTGAAAACATTTCACATAAGTGTAATGCACCTTATATTAGGAGCCACAGGCAGCCAGCCTAATGATCTATAAATTAACAATCTGCTGTTGTTTTTATTTTCCAACTCTGAGACGGAAGGGAATTGACAAATCTGTGTTAGTCACCAGTTATTTGATAGAGCACCCAGGTTTATTAGCTACTGAGAGACAATAAAAGTCATGGTACGAACTCCCACCACTAATTTCACCTGTATTTTGTAGCCAAACTAAAGTCCAGGTAAATTACTTGGTGCATTAGTCAACAGTTGTATGGCAATCAGGGCCGCTCCTACGGTTTTCGCGGCCTTAACAGGATTTTTGTTTGTGGTCTTAAAAAACAACGCAAACACCAAATCTCACACAGCCTGCTTACAAAGACACATAATAGAGATAGACAAATTAATTATCAACAAATCACTTACTGTATTTGGAAATAAAAGCTAGAATTTGAATTAACTTTTACAAGGGAAAGGTTTGGTGGAATATATTTTAGTATAATAAACTGAACCCCTGTTGAGACCGGTTTGATTATGTGACCCTTGTGTCCCTAAATACCCGCATAGAGCATGTATGCCGGGAACTGGCCCCGACCGTGATGCCCAAAAAGTGTGCATATTTGTTATTACTGCTCAGTTTCTTGAGTTGCCTGAGAAGGAAAGTCTTTGCTTTTAATAGTAATTGCAAGTTCAGTCAGTCAGACTCAAAAGTGGACCAGTAAAATCTGCATACTAACTCATTTCTTCTTTTCCCTGTAAAGTAAATCATCAGTATGATATAAGGGACCAAAGCAGCCTATAATGGCAGTTAACCAGAGACCAACAGATAAGAACAATTGTTTTTGTCCTCAAGGGGAAAATAAAAAAAAGAAACTGACCAAAAATATCTCCTGAAAATGTAGATAGACACCCAGTTGGTGTGGCCATACACCCAAAAGATTTACTGTTCAAGCCAACATGCTCATTCAACACTGATTGACAATTACTCCTCAACGCCAGTGTTGGATGAACCTAGATCCCCGGTGAGGCACAAACTGACAGGTGGAATCCAATTCAACTTAAGTTTTCAATTCAATTTTATTTATATAGCGTCTATTACAATACAATACAATCCAGCAGAGTTTTAGCTTTGCAGCTCAATAATTAAACTCAATAATCTAATCAAAGGCAATAAAAGGCTCAAATCCCTTGCTCGTGCCTCAAATGTGCAGTACAACCTGGGTCACTTAGGTTTTATTTGGTATCAAACTCTTTGCACAGGCCCTTGATATCCTGATGCTAAGTATGCTCCCAGCCTTAAATAAAACATTCAGCTGGGTGTTCCTGTCCAGCAGCGGCGCCATGCTCGCTGACAGAGCCGTTTCTCTGCAAGAAAAGATATGTGTTGCACTCAGAAATAACACAATCAGTGATACAGTGGTTAAGCAAGATGATCCAAATGGAAAGAGCTCTTCAATATTTCACAGATTTATAAGATCGTGGTACACCACAAGAGGCTTTTGATTTTTAAAGTAACTTCAGAAGAGAAATGTGAACTGTAATAGAGTTTATATTCTTGTCAACTTTCTATTATGCTACATGGCCCAGTGGATAGAGTCAACTGTTTTTGATTTTCTTTAACCGTGGTGATCTTTACCCAAACTTCGTGCAGTATAACACGGCTGATCAGACCGGACCTTCTGCAGGTTTAGATATACTTTGAGTGGTTCACGAGTGCTGGCGCCCATAGAATTTATAAATAATTAAAATAAATCAAAAGATCCCCCACAAAAAAAAGGAAAGAAAAATGAATATGGATTCAAACTGCATGTCTGTTTAATTTTGGGTTCTGTGATATTGCTCTGGAGTTTTACTGCTGAAAAATGATGGAAACTTTTTCTTTTTTCCGTCTTTTTCCCCAAGTGATGAGGGTATAGCATATCGACTGAGCATAGTGTAGAGTCCATGTATTAGTCATTCATCGGGGGAAATTCTCTGCAGCGTTAGAAAGTCAGTCAGGTCAGTCTCATGATTTTTTATTCTTAATTTGTCAGCAGTGGAAGACAAATTCAGAGGCTCAGATGACGCATATGCAGTAAACCAAAACGCTTCACAGTATCTTCTTTAAAAACGGTCTACTGTGATTTTTACATTATCACATTTATATCACTTAAACAAACAGGGACTGATGTAAAAGCAACGAAGAAATACCCCACTGTCGGAACCACTCCTGATCAATAGATGGCAGGCCGTAACTTATGATCATCGTCACTGGTTTGGTGGCTATTCATGACTGATGCAGAACAAATCACAATTAATGAAGAACCTATTAAAATGTGGTTCCATCAGGTGTTGGTACTTTAGATGAAATTAACTTAAATATGTATCAAAGATGGGGTTTGCAAGTCAAACCAAGCAATTCGGCTCCATATAACAAGTGAGATAAAGAGAGCAATAAAATCCTGAGTGAAGACTTGAGGGAATTATGGCAGAGCACGGGTATTTATTTATTTCTTTAGAGCAGTACTTCAACTTCCCGTTCCTAATTCTCCAGCCTTAACACAACTCATTTTGCATCCAGCTGATGTGAAACTGTATTGAATTAATATAATAATAAATTAAAAAGAGAAAGCAAAAGTGAAAAGTTAAATATATATTAAAGAAAATAGAGTATCTAGGTACTTGGTTTGTCTTTCTTTCGCTTAGATGACATCAAATATTAGAAAGCATGTATCCCAACACTGTCACAATCTTCACATGGCTTCAGATATTAGGAATGATTGGCTTCGTCAGCCTTCACAAAAATGTGTGTTCCGGGTTGATTTCAGGCAACTGTCAAGGAAAGTCCATGTCAGTCAGCGCTCCTGTGTCTTCTTTGTTCTGCAGATACATCTTTAAAGCTTTGAGCCGTGTTTGGGCTCATTATCAGTTCTCCATGCAGATACAAACCAGAGGGTGCAGAACGTCTCTGACAAATACAGAGCTTCTTATCCGTGGTCAGGTTGGAGTCAATTTAGTCCAAGTCGCCAACTCCAGAGTAGGAACCCCTCCAGACTTGAATCTTTGCACCACTGCTGGAGCTTTGAAATGCTCCTGTGTCATTTGATGCTCCACAGTATCTCTTTGCTCTTTATCTTTATACAGTCTTAATATTGCCATAAAACGTAACCTTGGATTCATCAGTGAATAGGACTTCTTTCCATTATCCACCATGCTAATAAATCTTGAACCACACGAAGCCTTTGGCCTCGTTTCCGCCTCTGAGAGAGACTTACTTGTCCTCAGAGATGTTTCTTTTGCTTATCGATGGCTTGTGCACTTTATTTATCAACTTCTGCACCTGAATCAAACTGCTTTTTTTAAGCACTTTGATCCATGCACACTCTTTAAATTGCTTCTTCAGCTGTCTCCCAACTTCTCTCAACTTTCTCTTGGTCACACTTGTCTAGGTTATTGCTGGTGACTTTTTAAAGCTGTGCCATCTCTTGACTTCTGCTCTTATTTCGTGCCATGCCATTACTGCTTTCATTTGGAAGAACTGCTGTTGCCAAGCAACTGCACGCTCACAGTGTTTACACCAGGGACTAGCAGATCATGCTGAAGACGGCTAACATGGCGACCAGAAATCCAATATACAATGCGAGCATAAATCAGGAAGATGACGCACATTAGATGCAACGGAGGAACAAAGCAATAAGAGAAAAGAGACAGTTCTAGATGGCAAAGACTAATGAAGAAGAGGAGATAGATATAAGCTCTATATCCTTTCTATCATGATGGGCGATGTGAAAATCAGTGGACATCATGATAGACAGCCATGGCTGATCACCACGCACCAGCCGTGATGAAGACGCACATGCAGCACGGCGCATTCAGAGACACAGCAAGCTGCAACAGGAAATTACTCTGGCTCCCATCACTAAAGAGCTTTCCAGAGGGTTCAGGCGGACAAAGAAATCAGAGAGGCATGGAAAAGGGTAAAAGTAGCAACTTTAGTTAATAAGAAATTAGACCACCAGGATCACATTACAGCAAGGGAACATTCCTGTAGTGCTTATATTTAACGTTTAGCTCTGGGGCCAGTTTTTAAATACCATACGTGTTGTTATTTATATCCATTCTCCACCAGCTCTGCAACAAAGCCGTTTCCCAGTGAGGATTAGTACTCCACTTTTTTCCTGTTTGCACTACCCTGAACAAAGCCTCCTGTATTTTGATGATGTGATCTGCTTAGGCCTGCCTGTCTGACTTGCGGTCTGATGTCATGACGGTGCAGCTGCTTCTGCATACCTTCAGCCAGACTCCTGGCTGTGCTGCTCAGTTAGTGAGTTGAAGCGAATTTAATTTCACTGCAATTCTGCTGCATGTCACAATAAAGCATCTTTAAATCCTTGATCAAAGTTGGGATGCAACTGCTCCGCTGTCTGAAGAGCGTCACACGCCGCTCCCTTACAAACATTAATCTAGCCGTTGTTAAATGGACTTCTGACACTTTCACAGTTGCTTATGCCGCGTTTCTCACCAACGCGCTGCTTATCACAGTGCTCGCATGATAATAATTGCGGAAAAATGAAAACATTTCTGATCATAGACACAAAATGGTGGTGCTACATCAATCTGAGAGCGCGGTTCACGGATTTGTAACATTCTTGGTCTCTGGTAGTCGCACATGTGCAGCAATCTCTGAAATCTTTCATCTGGTAAAACTGCGTTGCAGAACACAAATGTCAGATCCGTCACATCCGTCTGAGTGAACTCTCTGGAAACTTTACCCTGACAGCGCCCTCGCAGGAAGTCTGGAAAAACATCAGAGAGCTCAGTCGCAATGCATATCCATACTAATGGATTTTATTACTTCATGCACGCTGTTTCTTCTCTTTTTCACTGATATCTGGAAAACGCCAAAATACATACACTGTTGACATCGACCCAATTAGTCAGTATAAAAAAAAGTCACCATGCTCATTTTCCATCTTTGATCTGTTGTAAACCAAAAAGTTCCTTTTCTGCAGGCTCATTTCTGCATCCTGCCTGCACCACTCTGTTAGTCAAAGTCCCGCCGTCTTTCACATGCACGAACTGGCAACTACAACGCACATCCACAACTGAGTCTCCAGAACCTGATGGGGGCTGTCTTGGGGAAAAAGGCCCAATGCAAATTTGTCAACATTTTTACGACGTCACTGCTCTTAAAACCTAAATTCAAGAGAAATTCAGTATGAAATGACACACTGACGAGCAGAGGAGAAAATCTAGCTACAGTGTCTTTAATTTGTTCCATGATATATGTTGTAAAACTAACAAAAAGAGCAGTAGATTTGTCCAAGATTGCATCATGACACAAAAACAAGCAAGGAATGATTACAAAAGCAGCCAAAGTTAAAGCCAAGCTTTAAACGTGGTCACCATGGCAAAAATGTAATTTACAGCATTAGATAGTAATAAATCCTGACAATATTCCTACTGAATTGGATAATATTGAGAGTCCAGTGCAATCCCCCAGATTGGAATAAACTCACATGTTGCGGATATTTTCCAGTCTGCTATGCGCCTTGCAGAATTAATAAGGTGAGTGAACCAAATTTGATTTGATCCAGTCAGAAATAGTGCAGAATGTTAAATACATCAATATTACTTTACATGTTGTAACTTATTGCGTCGTGAAATGTTTGTAAAACTGAAAAAAGTGCCTTCTGTGTAATATGTTAATGGTTAATGTGTAAGAATTACAGTTTTAATGGGATTACTCCATCAGTGTCCTGACAAAAGAGCAGCAAAAGTAATAATTTGTACAGTAGGCCACATTTAATGTATCGTGCACCATAAAAGTTAGTTTAAAAAAAAAAAAAAAGGTGAAAAGTTTGAAAAGAAATGTGATTTTTGACCATGTTAGGTTGAACTGTGAGGAAAAATTAATGTTAAACAGACTGATAGGTTGGTGTTGGGCACTAGGGAGCCCCTGCCAGTCTATCCCAATGTAGCTGTTTTCCATATTTATAAGGTCTGTATTTGCCATCTTTCTCCAGTTCACAGACACACTTCTGACATTAAGAAATCCAACTCCCTTCCCCACAGGCATACACCAGAACAGGAAGTCCACTTTAACAAACGTGTTGGAATTTGAGACTAAACTTGGAATTAGAGGAGGACAACGACCCATGACAAAGTGACAGGACCATCATTCCTGGTTAAAGATGCCGAAGCGTCTATTTTCTCTGCTGCTGACGGGTACCACGAGTGAAAGCATCTGCCATTAGGAGCTGGAGTAACAATGATCTGGCTGTGCAGTAATGACATCCATATGTCTGACTGCGTCCTCATGACTGGGTGTTGGAACAGAGTAAACCCATTCATCTCACATGCGACTGGACCCCGACTCTGATCTTTACTTTGGGATCTGCAAAACGTGCATTTAGTGCAGGCAGGGAAGCAACAACCGCGGCATAATGAATTGTTTGTGGTTTGGGTATAGATTTAAGCAACACCAGTGTTATCCAATAGGAGACTCCCAGCTTATTCAAGCCGCCGGGTCTCGAGCTCAAAGAAAGAGACACAGAGACACATCTCAGACTGCACAGATCAGATTTAGGTAAAATGTGGTGGACGCATCTCTGACGCACCTCCCCCCTACAGATGAGGCATTTACACTTTTATTTATGGACTCGTAGGAGTGGAAAGGGCCGTGTTGAAATACTTACTCTTGAGCGCGGTGATGAGCATATTTCCATCCTTGATGAGCTCCTTGATGAATTTATTCGTCCGCTCCAGCTCAATTTCATGGCATTTCAGACGCTCTCTGAAATCCGGACTGTCGAGGAATGAGTCACTGAACTCCAAAGTGGGGAGTCCCATTGTCCCCCAACGACTGCGATAGTTTTCAAACTTTTTAACTCGGCTGGGAAAAGTTTGTCCTTTTCATCACGGAGCTCCGGTGTTACGCCAACTTCTCTAAGTTCCCAAAAATGGTTTTCCTGCTCCGCTTCGGTCCTTACTTCCGCTTTGAATGTCTTTTTTCCCCCTCCCAACTACATATCGTAACAAATAGTGGTCTCATGACTCCTGCTGGTAACTTTAAGATATTTTACCACACCTGTACTCCCACCCATTCTAGCGCTCGCTGCTGACAGTCCTCTCTTAAATGTGTATTGTCTCTAAACTGAACATTTACGACGTCAAATTTCAGAGTTTCAGCCCCAAATGACCAAAACCACTGATGTCCAAACCAGCTAAACCGGAATATCTCAAACAAAAATGTTGGATTATTCAGATCCGATTGTTAAATGCAAACAGAAGAACTCGGTAGCAGACTTTTCCATAGATTTTCAAAGTTATTGAAGTGCAACACTAATGCGCTTGATTTTTTTTATTTACTTATTTTTATCACTGGTTATACCACATCTCCTTAACTTTCTAACTCAAGTATACTTTGTAAAAAGGGGAAATGTGTAGAAGTTTCACAACCTGATGGCAACAATCCATCATACTCAAACCAGTACTGGCTCAAGATGAAGGATCTGAATTAATACCTTGGCAAATGGAAGTAATTATACAGTCTAATTGAAGTCAGGAATTTGTCACATTCTCCTCTTGCATTGAGGAAGGACTCTGAAAATAATGTCACACTCTTAAATGAATATTTCAGTAGACACGAAGCAGAGGCTCTGTCACCAGTTGTGCTAAGTCTTTAGGATTATGCTTTGCACTTATGGTGCTTTACAGCATCAAGGGGCCGAGAAGAGGCTTTATCATTGAGCAGACAGAAAAACAATCTCCATGGAGAGGATGATGTTACATACGGCTTTGGCTAGAACCGTCGCATACAAATGAAAACGCATTGATAGCTTGATGCCTCACAATAAGGACCAGGGAGGGAGTTTTGTAAGTAGAAACAGGCTTTTGTGCAGATTCATTTGAAAGGAAACCACAGGGACGTCTTCCTTGATAACTACTGTAGCTTGCAACTTATCCTCACCATATACCTGATTTATATATTTGAGAGTTGCACCCTCAGAGATGGATACCTTTCCTGATGTACCGGAATTCCCTGTCTTCCTTGACTGAACTTATCACAACCTTTACATTACATTGCAGGTTACGATTTCACTTCTGATTCTAATTTTTGTTTTTTTTTCTCATAAAGCCTTGAGTGTTTCCCCATTCCTGACTCTGCAAAATGCTTATGCAGACGAAGGGGCTGTGGCAGGAGTGAGCTTCCTTCAAACAGCTGTAAGGATGTGGAACTGGAACAAAGACTGGCCTCTGGCTCCACTTCAGGAATCAGCTGCAGTGGCAACATCTGGCTGCTCACACATTTGCATTTACACTGATGAAATCTCTAGTCTGGTAATGAAACTGAATGGAAATCCAGAGTGAGTGATTCATTCAGAAGCATAACCGTCACCGTGTTCACCAATAAAATTATATTAAATTTGCATGTGACAAAGCAGGCCAGGGAGCCCGGTTTGCCTGGGGAGGTGGGATTTCTGCAGCCCCTATAATGCCCCTTGCATGCATTACGTACTTGCTGGGATATGACTGTGGGAAAATAAATTGTTCAGTGAAGATGTTGTCATCCAAAAATAAAGCTGAAAATGTTGCAGATTCCATATTTTGTGCTTTATTTTTTTAAAAATTGCAGAAAAGTAGTCTAAGATATTACCTTAGCAACGCACCAGCAGAGACATGTCGAGTGCTTAGCTGTGTGAGGCATGGCTAATTGCAATCAGAAATAGCTGCCTGCAGAGTCTTTGAGGGAAATTTGGTTTAATTAAGATGATGCTCTTAAGAAAACGGGACCCCTGTTCTCCTCTTACAGGAAGACATTCACACATTCATATCATTAATGGAAACATCAGTCCACTGAGAAGCACCGCAGGAATATTTCTCTGCGGACGAACCTGTGGGGACCAACCCAGAGTCATAAGGAAATTGCACTGGAACATTTGTGCAGACGTGCACAAAATGCACACATCTGTCATCCACACAGGCTTTCACACACACTAAGTGAGTGACACATCTTTCACATATCATACAAGTGGGGTGAAGAAATTGGATGTGAGACACACATCTTCCCACGTCCTCACTCACATTAAACCGACACTCTGTCCTTTGGTTGGTGGAGAATCAGCAGCTAAGAAAAGAAGAAGAAGAACCCCCCCCCCACCCTGTTCACCTAGATTTCTAAAAAATATCAATAATCCTCACAGAATAAGCATCGATTAGTGCTGCGCTGAGTTATGCAGATGACAGGCAGCTTCTGATTAGTTCCCCCTGAAATCACTGCATCACACAATGGGGCAGCTACTGTTTTCCAAAGACGTCTGGCCTCATTGTGGTGAAAGTGCAGGGGGGGTGTTGGTCCCTAACATGCCCCCATCAGTTCCAGCTCGCCTGCCACCATTTTGCAGCAGTGGCCCTCAGGGGTGCAGTTTGTTACACTGACACAGTGAGCAGGGAAACGTGATACATTAGCGGAAACCCTGCTGCTTTGAGTTAATTGCTGTGTGAACTCTGCAGTACTGAACTGGGTTATTGGGTGAAAGATGATTTAGATGGATTATAAAAAAAGATGTTTCTGCTCACCTCTCAGTTTTTCAGCTGAAAGTTCAGTGATGGTACGAGTTGTATGGTATGAGAATCTGCACTTGTCTTGTTCAGATTCAGGCAACATTTAGGTCTGAAATAGACATTTCTGATGAGATGCATTTGTTTTAAGCAATAAATATATGCAAGTATGTGTGCTTGTACATTTAGGGTCCTAATCTTCTGATGACAATGCAAAAAAAAAAAAAAAAAGAGAAGAAAAACAAAATAACATTTATTGTGATAGCAAATCTGTCTAAATGGGATGCACTGTTTTGCCAATTAACAGCTGACACAGCAATGTGTATTCTTCATTTAAATCAGGTACGGGAGGTAATTGCACAATTTCCGAGTAGCACTCAGCTTATTTCCAGAGGAGAGCTTTTGAGAACCAGATCTGTCTCTGTTTTGTGCGCTCATGATTAATGACCCCAATTTAGGCAATTCTTTTCTTTTTTTTTTTTAATCCAATCATGCACTGACATTTCCTATCAGATGAGCCCTTCCTTATTGTGTCCATTGTTTACTTCCTGACAGTGCAATCTGACAAAGAGCCAAGTGGTGGACTCACATTTATGACTTCCATGTCCGGCTGACGCTTGAGCAGTTATGCGTGATTACTTTCTCTTTACAAAATGAGGCCTCTCTAAAGCATGGACTGTCCATGGGGACTCCATTTATTGCCTTTCACTGCACAGTGAAAGTTGGTATGGTAAGCTTCTTTAGTTTGAAGAGCCATGGCCACACATGTGGTGGATCTGGTGTCAGGTAAAGGACATCCTCTGAAAATGCTGGAGCTTGAGAGTAAATACAATCCTGCACACGCGAGGGGCTCATCTGTATCTCAGCATCCATTGCTTTACACTTACAAATCCTCTCAGCTCACATAGGAAAGGCTTTCCTCAGGAGTGGAGCGCTTTTTATTTTTTGCCTCATTGACCTTCATAAGGTGATACCTGTCCAGGCGGAGCTTGGGAACAAATTTAGGTCTGGTTGATAAATTACAAGAGCTGCTCCACCACCTTCGTAAGCAAACAGTTTGTGTACTTTGCTGAGACTTTGTCTTTTATTTGGAGCAGCAGAAATTCAGAAAGAGGCCTCTCAGCCACTGCATGCCCCTCTTGAGTAGACTGCTCTCTGATGCCGTCATCTTCTGGCCCCACACGGGGAGGAGGCTCTTGTGCATCGCCGGTTGTTGGGCCGGGTGTGAAAATCTGTGGTTAAACTGTTCCACTGCACTAGACAGAAGCCTCTCTTCTTATTCAAAATCAGATGTATGACTCAAGGTTACAGCCTCAAGGCCTGGCAGCTGTTTTGATTTCTTCTAAAACAGAAAAGCTTTGATTCCAGTTTAACTCAAAGTGAAATATTTCATATTAAATATGTGATTGAAACAGGAGTTATTTAATGCGTTTTAATTCTGTTCCCCTTGCCCTTTGACCATGAAAACTATCATTATGTTTGAGAGAAAACATTTTTAGAAACATTTGATATGAATATCAGAATATTTGACAGTTGAAAAAAGAAATCTGTCAAAAAGATATGTGTCCTTTCCTCTCTTGCTAGGTTAATTTGTTGCACAAAACCAGAACAGTTTTTGATCCTACCCAACCCAGATGATGTGACTGCATGTAAAAATGGATCAATTTGTCTGCTTTTAAGCAGATGTCAACGATTCTTTTGTGTGTGTGACAAATACCGTGCATTAGAAGCGTATTTTGATTGATTTTACCCCCTTAAATCTGGCAAACGTCAGGCCTAAACCTTTTACTTTTAAAATCCACAGATCCACTCACAGTGGCGTGTGCTTTTTTTTTTTCCTTCTGTTTCTTCTGCTCATCTGAGATCATCTTTAAAAGTTATCCTCCAATCTTTCTATCCATCTCAAAAATGTACACTTGAAGTAACAGTAAAATGAGCATCTTTATGTCAGAGCTTGAGACATGCTGCAGGTCATGGTTCACAACTGTGGATGATCAAATGTTGGATACTCAAATGAGGCTGTTTGTAGAGTTCTGGTCCCATTCATTTCTTTGGTGAATATGCCATCATTGAACAGCTTTATTAGTATTCCTTGAGCAGACCTGGGAAGGCTGTTGAGACACTCTTGATAAGATAAATCAGTGTTAAGAGTTTTCATCAGAGAGAGAATTACACAGGTCCTTCGATGCTTCAGACTAGTCCTCGGGGAGCCTGATTTGTAATTTTAGATCCTTCAGAAAGTTTTCCAATCATCTCTCTCCTCTCATGGTTAAATTTAAAGCCCATTACTTTCATATCACCTGAAGTTTCTCCATCCAATATATTTCTGCTCCTGACAGAGAGAATGGGGCCACAGAGATTAACTTCCACAGCATATTCTGGAGACAAACTCAAACAAACAATCCCTATAAAAATGAAATTGCACCACTGTGATACAGTAAGTTCTATTGGGGCGGAGATGTTTTATTTTTTTTATTTTTTATTTTATTTATTAGTTTTTCTTTCAGCAAAGCATTAAAGTGAGCACTCTTGGCGATAAGTGGCAGAAAGTTGATTAAACTGGGTTTTTACCCCCACAAGTAGATAAACAAGTACTCTAATTCTTCATCAAAAAAACTGTGTTCTATAACATAATTATTTGGGCAATTTACTGTATTAATAAATACAAGTGGAACACTGGAGATAGAGTGTGTCACATTCAGTAGCAGAGACTATCTTTATCCACTGGCAAAGAAACAAAAAGGACGTTAGTGCTCAGGCTAAGAAACATGTTGGGGATACTTCAGGTTTGTAAAAAAAATATCAGTGAGTTGAGGAATGCTCCCTTTGAAGAGATCACTTTTCACCAAGATAAATGCGCTTTGGAGGAAGGGCTTAATAACTATGAAGCTTTCAATTTTAAAGGCACACAAGTACATGCCTCCAGAGTTGGTGATTGACTGATAGAAGCTTTGTTTGCTCTCTCTGGGATCTCCACAGCTTTGTGCCAGGTAATTGAAGAGGAGAAAAAAAAGTCTTTGTGTGAGCCACACTTAAAAAGAACCCACAACTAGGAGCAGTATATCGCTGAAAGCAACACCAGTCACTACCATTTCTCTGCTCCGCACTGATATTAATAAACCTTCTTTTCCATGCTTATTATGCACTCCAATTAGCTGAAGATTTTCACAGTCCATCAGCACGGGGCATAGAACATCATCTGACAGGTTAACTGCATCCACAGAGCAGAAACAGAGGCTAAATCCTGAGCACCTGCTTAGATGAGCGACAGCATGTCCATAATAGCACCAGCCTTGGCAGTTACATAATTCTGGAAGCGCTCAATAGACTGATGTTGCACAGACCATTTTAAATGGGCCAGACTGCATCACAGCTGTGCCTTTCAATCGAGCTCCGGACATTTTGTGACGAGATCCAGAAAGAAGAAATGTAATGGCTGGTAGTTATACACTTTCCAAGTGGTCCATTGTACTGAGACACTTTAGCTTCTTTTGGCACCAGCAATAACAAACATGATCAATACTACACACTACTTTTTGTATCCAAAGTTGCTAGTTGCAGTATAAATGTAACTCTCCTTCCCAGAATTCTTTCTCTTCCTCATTTCTTGATTTTTAAATAGCGAACACGTAGTGTAATAGTTACACAAAAGGTTCACTTCAAGTCAATTTATTGTCAGGGTTCAGGCGTAGAAGATCCAAATGCAGGGGGTCAGGAGGCTGGAGTAACAAACGATGTCTTTATTCAAATTCAAAGTGCTGTACAAAGCAGAGTGATCCCCAAAACCCAAATCTAGAGATTAAACTCAATACAAATGACAAGAGAAGTCAAAGAAAGGAAACAGACTGAGAACACAGTCAATATAACAGATACATGACAAGGCAGCAAAACAGATGGACAGGCAGGGAAAAGAGAAAAGACAAGACAGCGTATGCTCACAAGGGCTAACAAGAGACAGGTGTGAAAAATCAGGAGAGACGAGAACAAAGGAGGCCCAAAGCTGAACTTTACACACGAGGACGCAGACGTTCACTAATACAGTGAAGTTAGACAGGTAACATAGAAAAGGAGAAGAGCAGCCAAAGGAATACTTGACAACATTTCAATGCACTTGTATTGCTCTAAATTACAACCAACACTGTCAGCAATATTGACGTATACTGTACATATAAGGTCAGTGTAGACGGCAGAATGCCCACTGCATCATGGGTGGTCCTGTAGGCCAATTGCATCATAAGTAAAGGGATGAATCAGAGTAACCCAAGCCAGGCCTAACTACAAGCTTAAACAGACAGAAAAGGTTTTTTAGAGAGGATCCCCTGACTCACACTGGGATCTGGCTCCAAAACAGATGGGCCTGATAAGTGAAGGCTCTGCCTCTCATTCAACTTTTGAAAGTCCAACCACAAGGAAGGAAGCCTGTAATCTCAGAGCAAAGTGGTCTGTTAGGAAAATAATAAACCAGGGGGGGTTACAATGGAACATGGTCATTAAGTTCTTTGTATAAAGACATGAATTTCAACTTTTATTCTGGATTTTCACAAAGGAGCATGCCAAAACAATACTCCAGTTGGAGAAATTAGATCTCTCTTGGTCAGCGGGAGTAGGCTCCGGGAGAGTTCTGTGAATAGGATTGTAGTGTAGCAGTGGCCAAAAGATCTAAACATCTAAAGCGTGCAGGGTCGTGGGTCCTGAGGGTCTGGATTAAAAACGCTGCTGTAAAAGATAATCAATACATGGATTCATGGGTTCTCTTACTAATTCTTATCTAGCTAGAATAAATGAAAACAAGCTTAGGTTTAGGTCAAGAGCGTGTTTGCATCCTGAACCCAAACTGGGACCTGGTTGTGTAATTGTTGAAGTCTTAACTCGAAGAACAACGAGGTCTTTAAGATATGACAGAGCTTGGCCTTTGCTTCATTAACTGTTTTTATTTTGTCTTAGTTTGTTTCTGCAGTATGTGTTTCCTGCCTTTGTTTTTGGGTTACTGCCGCTGCAGCATCATGAGTTCTTTTATTTCCTTTTTTTTGTAAATCTACCTATTACAATATTCTTGCCAGCAGTGCATCATATTCTGTCGTGAAATACTGAGCTCATTTTTCCTTCAGATCATTCAGGTAGTATTTGCTACAACCACTCTGATCAATGTGCTGTTTGACTTTAACCTGATTCCATAATCCAACGGATTTCACGCCTCAGAGATGCATGTTATTATACTGTCAGCTTTCATAGTCACCCTTCAGCTCCATCTTCCTTTAATACAGCTCCAAAAAGACCAAGGTCTTGATTGCCTAATTCCAACGTGAATGCTCCTAAATGCAAATGGTGTTATCGAGGAAACACTGGTCACCTACCGTCGCTGGGACAAACAGCATCATCCATCTGTCCACTTAACGGCTCGTGTCAGTTTGTCAGCAGTACATATAACACAAGTCAGCTTACATAAACTCGGTTCTGGACACGCACACTGACGATGAAGGATCAGGTCCACAGTTGTCCACTTGAAGGTTGGAATTCCACTTGAATGACATCTGTAAAGAGAGATTTGTTAAGCATGTCACAAACATTTTTACAGGTCGGTCACAATATTTCCAGGTACACAGCTTCACGTGCACTCTTTTGTAAAACTATTTTTAATCCTGCCCATTGGCAAGCATTTTGTCACTGATTCTTTTCTTTTATTCTTGTTATTCGTTTTATTTCAGTTATTTTTGTGTAATGATCAACTCCATATTTACTATTTGATAATGAATGCCTTTTCCACTGTCACAGAAACCAACAGGCAGCTGTAATTGTGCCCAGATTCATTAGCGCATAGTCGTGTTTTGTTCGATGAGTTAAAACAGCTTGGTATTCAAGTAAGTAAACTAGCCATGGTGACATTTGGACCAGCCATTTCTCACCGTGTCCAAAACACTTTGTCACATTCCCACATTTTTCATCAGTCCTTACTGTGCAGCAGGTGCTGCTTCCAAAATGCCAAGCCATTATTTTCACTCTCACAAACATCATGCTTAACATTGCAATATAAGCCTCCCAGCATACGTCTGAGTGCCAAGTAGGTGAGGACTAATGACTGTGTTGAGTGTCTGTAAAGACAGCTTCAAAATTGTCAGTTACTCCCGTCACCGAAATGTCCTTCCACAAGCACAACACTGGCAAACAGGCAACAGGGAGTGGAGGCTGCAGCTGACAGAAGCTCAATAATCCAAGGTCAAGGCACTTAACAGACAAAAACAAAAGGCTTAGCTAAACACTTTTTGTTTGCCTTGCATCACCAGCAATGCCATCCAAACAAAATGAGTGACAGGCTTCACTTTTAAAGATTTATGCAAATCTTAAAAACTCACTTGTTGCTTTAGTGTCAGGTTTTATGAGCAAATCATCATAAAAGATCACTGCTAGAATTTTAGAAAAAGCAATTCAGCCCAAATTTTCCCAGACGAGCTTCATGAAGCATATATATAGTTAGACATATTGCGCATACAGATGAGACTTCATGGGAACAACACCATCACTACCTCTCCTTTAGCTCTTGGATGCCTGAATTTATTTATTTTGTGAAAGCAAATAATAGCCTTAGCTTCTATATGTTGTGTCATGTGTCGCTTTACCAGGCATCTCTCGCTCTTAAAAATGAGGTATTGTTGGAAGCAGCGGAGAAAGCACAGCTCACGCTCAGGTGTGACAAATCCTTTGGTGAATTTGTCAGAACACAGCTGCAGATTAGAAACAGACTGCTCAGAGAGGGATTTAACTGACACAGCTGAGTGACACCAAGAAGTCAAAGTATTTGATTTGATATTATTATTTACCCCTTCTAGATATGAGTCACTCTCTGCAGTTTATCTGTTTTTTTTTATATGAGCTATTGTTGGAGGCAATGGATGAATCTGTCAAAGGAATTTGTGTCTGCAGCGAAATTACTGTGAAATGATTATATCGCATGATTAAAACTGCAGTGAAATATAATTTGATTGTTGCTCAAATTTTTTCATACATTTGCTTACACTATTGAATGTAAGTGAGAATTAGCAGGAGATCTTATATTACTCCAATTTTTAATTTGTCTTCATCAGCTCCCTGTAAAATCCAGAATAAAATTTAAAATTCATCTTCTTAATTGAATAGCTTTCGACCACCAAGTTCAATATGAGCACAACAGAGGACTTTGGTCTCAGACTGCAGGGTTATTCGTGGTTCATGGATTTTGCAGAAGTGGAATTAGGAGCAGAGCCTTCAGTTGGACTGTGAAGCTCCTTTATTGTGGAACCAGCACTCAATAAGAGTGTTGAAGTAAAAATGCTCTCCACCTTTGAGATTCTGATGAAACCTTTCCTTTTAGATTTAAAGATTATAGTTAGGTCTGGGCTGGATGATCCTGAGCCTTCCCTCTAGTTATGGAGCTGGAGCTCTGGTCTGCTGAGACCTCCCATGATGCACTGGCTACTTTTCCTCATTCTGGTGTCTTTACTCTGTATGTGTTAGTGTTTCTGTGCTGTGGTCTTCTCCTGTTATAAGATATTCTTCTCTACTCTCCTCTCTGCAGTTTATTTTAAGGGACTAATTTGTACTACAATGAACAGGACTCCACTGGAATAAAATCAGATTATTATGGTATATTGAAATTGACTTGAAAGATTTAAGATGGGAAGATGATTATTTTTTCACTACAATTACTACTGGGATTACTTTTTCTTTTGTTGTTGTTTTTTTTACTTCTGATAATCATTGCACAGCCTCACATATTTATCTGGTGCCCTTGTATATAGTTAACTCCTCTAGTATAACTCCTTTTATGGCAGGTAAAACAGTACACCAATAGTGCACTTACACTGAAGTGCACTAATGCGTCAGTGTTATCTATTGGTGTTTTGGTATATCTTAATGTATTTTTCATTCAAATCAAATGAACATGTTTACATTGATATTTTAACAACATTTTGAAACTAACAATCAATGAAACACTGGGAAATTAAAAAAAAATGTTATTAACCTTCTAGGGTTATTGGGGAACATTAAAAGATAGGTAGCTATTTTATTTCTATAGCACATTTTATGTACGAGACAATTCAAAGTGCGTTGCATAAAAACATTAAAAATGCATTAAAAAGTAAAAGAGTTTAAAAGCAGAAATTAAAGACAGATCTAAGTTAAAAAGAAATGAGATGCAAGAAATAAAAGTGCATTATGATTGATTACTGAAATGCAGCAGTCAATAAAAAGGTTTTCAACCTTGAATTAAAGCAAATGAAAGTTTCAGCAGCCCTGATGCATTCTGGGAGTTTGTTCCAAAGGTGAGGAGCATAAAAGCTGAACGCTGCCTCACCGTGTTTGGTTCTAACTCTGGGTATAGAAAGTCGGCATGATCCTTGACAACCTGAGGGCTCTGCTTGGTTCATAATGGACCCGGAGATCAGAGATGTATTTTGACCCGAGGCCATTCAGTGATTTATAAACCAACAGCGGGATTTTAAAATCTACTCTGTGACAGACAGGAAGCCAGTGTAAAGATCTGGAGTTATATGGTCCACTGTCTTGGACTTAGTGAGGACTCGGGTAGCAGCGTTCTGAACTTACTGCAGCTGTTTGCAGATTTTTTAAGGGAGAGCAGCATTACAGTTGTTTGGTCTACTGAAGATAAAGGCATGGACAAGTTTTTCTAAATTGAGCTGAGACATCAGCCCTTCAATCTTCAATATGTTCTTTAGGTGATAACAGGCTGACTGATTCATGTCTGAGTCCAGAACCAGTCTCAGATTTCTGGTTTGGCTGTTGTTTTTTAGTCTCACTGCTTGAAGCTGAGTGCTGACTTTTAATCTTTCTTCCTGGGCTCCAAACACTATTATTTCTGTTTTGTCTTCAATTAACGGAAAAAAAATTCTGGCACATCCACATTTTAATTTAATCAATGCATTTGATCAATGTTTCAATTGGATTATTGGCTCCTGGCCAGATGGGTAAATAGATTTGTGTGTCATCTGCGTAAGTTATAGTAGTAATTTTTCATAAAGATTTTTAACAACAGAGACCCCAGATTTGAACCTTGAGGAACTCCAGATGTTATTTTTGTTAGCTCTGATTTGCAGTTACCTAAAGACACAAAATAGTCCCTGTCTTTTCAGGGACTCCAACCAGGTAAGTGCTGTGCCAGAAATTCGCACTCAGTTCTTCAACTGGTTTATCAAGATGTTATGGTCAACTAGTAAGACCAAGACTGATGTTACCACTCTCAGTATTGGAGTGGATGTCATTAAGGACTTTTACTAGAGCTGTCTCAGTGCTGTGGTGTGGCCGGAAACCTGACTGGAAGACATCAAAACAGTCATTTAGTTTCAGGAGATTATGCAGCTGTTTGATAAGGGCGTATAGCTGTTCATAAGTGCCGTGTCTAGACTATTCCTTTTTAAAAGTAGCTTAATGACAGCTGTTTTTACGCACTGAGGAAGATACCTGAAAGCAGAGATGTATTTATGTCTAGATGCTCTGAGGCCATACAATGTGCAATGTACAATGCACTTTAAAAAAACCCTGTTGGCAGAGTATCAAGGCAGTAAGTTATGGACTTCTTATGAGTGATTGAACAAAATTGTGTCAGGGTTCTCTCAGTGGACACAGAGAACTCATATCCTGCATCTAGCATAGGAGCAATGACTGACTATCTGAATCTTGTCAGTAAAGAAAGAGCTGAACTAATTGCAGGCACGGTTGGATATAAGTACAGAGTCCACTGACTCCGGGGATTTGTTAGCCTGTCAACAGTAGTGAACAAAGTGCATTATTGTTGTTTTTGGCAATGATGTTAGAAAAATGTGCTTCTGTATTATACTGTACATGCTCAGTCTCTCTTTATAGATATCATAGTGAACCTGTAATTTAGTTTCCGCCACCCGTGTTCAGCTTTTCAAGACTCTTTTTTTCAGCGTTGACCTTTGCAGCATTATAACTTTATTTCATAATTTATCATTTAAACTATTTGTCAAGTAAAGGGCTAATCAGTTTTCTTGTGTTGTCTTATTAGCAATTTTACTATTACAATTTAATAATACTTCATTCACCCTAAAATTCTTACATTTGACATTAAAATAATTAACTGATTTGTATTGATTTCATGGCGTTACCTTTCTTGTCAACAACTGTCTAAACACTCTTTCTGAGTCTTGTAGAAGTTATAAAAAGATGTTGAAATAGATTTTTTTTTAACTTACATGTATGCATGATATAAAGATGAATCCTTAATAAACCCCTGTACTTATTTATTCCTTTTTTTTACAACTTTGTGTGTTTCTTATATCCATACAAAGAACTATATGTAATTCGATTTCTGGACAAGATGAAGCATAAACATGAAAGCATTCGAGCCAAAGGATCAAAGCCTGAGGGACACTACACAGGGAACCACTTGAGCTTCGGATTACATCCGCAAACTTCAATTTCCTAAAGAGTCAAACTAAGGACTACATGTCATTTTTTTTTTTTTCACAGACAGCTTGATCCGACGCTTCAAGTGGTCTGCCATTGTTTGACCAACCACAAAGAGAGCATTTGTGTTGGAAATGCTAAACTGAGATTAACTCCAGCAGCCAAACAGAGCTGCATGGAGCCTGGAAGAGAGAGCTGTAATCACCCAGTTGCTCATATGGTCTGGAAAACCCTGTAACCAAACTGCTGAACGCAAAGTGCCCAGTTGCTCAACATGAAACCCAAAGGAGACATTTGAACTTTAGCCATCAATTGGACCAGTTAAGACATGCAACAGGACATTATAAGCCTACATTACATAGATTTTTGCTGCAGTGTGCAATAGAGTAAACATATCAGCGGCTCTATTGATTCCAGTGGTTATGTTTCTGTGGGATAAATTACATTTTTGATTTCAGCCTTGTTCAGGCCTGTATAAAAATCTTCATTATATAATCTCAAGAAACCTCAACATAGGTTGAAAGAAGCCACACTATGGATCCACTTTATTACAGTCATTCATCAATAGATGAGCTTGTCGTTGGTGCTCCCATGCAGTATACTAATTTAAATTTCACCACAGAATCAGATTATTTAAACTTTGCAACATACAGAGCATATCCATTTATCATTTTTCCTTTCAGTAGTCAAATAGTTTATCCCATATCTGAAAAGAATTCTTACTCGCTAAAAACAATTGCCAAATTGACAAATGGTCTCTCAACAACATGTTTATCTTCTCATACACGGCATCAAGCATGTGCATGCCACGTTGAAATGAGAGGAATCTCATTTACTTTGAGGTGTTTGCATGCTGTGGTGCATGAAGATGACAACTTCCACATCATTTGATGATTTGTGCATTCTCTGACTCTGCTTTGTTTTCACATCTTCACTTCCCTGCTCCCTGTAGTTCCCTCCTGTTTAGTATTTTGCATATGTCTTGCGACTAGCACAAAAGAGTTGTCCAATGAACGGAATTGTCTGGAAAATTGTGTCAGTCCTGCAGCTTTTTCATCACCGAGGATCTCGATGCTCAGCCCACCTGAACAGACAGTGCTGCCATATGTGGTCCAGCCCAGCTGTTTGCATGTGGTTTTTAAGCTTGATATTTGTTTTCAGGAGGAGGGAAACTAGTCTGACAGATCGACACTCCATGGAAACAAAATCCATGCCTGTGACATAATGACCTGAATGATGGGTAAAGAGCCCTGCTCCTTAAAAAACGTTCCCCATGTAAGCATTGAGTCAATAAGGTCAAGAATGAGATATTAATCATCATACTTAGAAAAAACAGAAACTCTCCATGTCTGAGTAGGGCAAGATTTTCAGCCTACAGCTCATTAAAATTGAATGTTCTTTTCAGTTGCCCAATTGTTGCAGATCTGCATTCACCTTGGGTAATAAACCTCTCCTGGTCTTCAATTAAATGAAAACATTTACATGCACGCCCAATTTAAATACACCACTATCAGAGCAGACATGCTCAATCACCTTTAAGTCTTTCTCATTTATCATGGTCTTACTAACAGCACCATATCAATCTATTATATTGATTCTCAGGCAAATGTGTCGGCCTCTGCTCACTTAGGAGTCTGGGAGGATGTTGAAGCCTGATTGAGACCCCACGTTGCTGTTGGTCTTGATGTGCCACTGTCAAGCAAGGGATGCAGCTCATTGTGTAAGACATCAGAGGTGACTGATTTAGGCCGTGAGCATTTTGGCAGTCAGTACAGTATTGATACAGTCATTGACTGTACAAGTATCACTGCAGTATCCACCTTGTAGATTGTGATAGCCTGCTGGGCTTTTGAGTTTTACGCTGAAATGACATGATGCAGCCAAGTGCTTTCCCCTGTCAAGCCTTTCACTTTTCAAAGGGAATGAGACTTGGAGTCAGCTGTTTAGAATGTTGGTTCATTTCTTAAAGGAGACACAGCATTACATCTTTAAAATAAACCTTTTTCCCATTTTCAAAAGTGACACAAGTTCCTAAAGTCTTCATTAAACTGTTTGTGACATGTGATGGAAAAAATACTGCAGAGGTATTGTTTAGCAGATATTTGTTCACAGCAGCTGGTTTTTAGAGGGCGGAGTCAGACACTAAGCAAAACCCCACCTTTCTTTTCCTTGGGATGTGCATTTTAAAAAAATTTGTGTTATAGTTTTGCACAATCAATTTCAAAGAGACAAGAAATGCAGTAAGATGTGATGTTGGTAGATGATAAAGATGGAGAGTCTGGATAATTCTACTCGGATCTCCATCTGTGACATCACAGATTCTTGCAAGCAGCAGGATACTGAAAACCTCTTATCTCATGCATCATGAAGAAATGTATATTATTTAAATTTCTGAATCCTATCTAGACAATAACATGCTGAACAATATCTGTATGTACTAAACTGTATCTATCTTACTTTGCGTAATTTGAAGTAGATAAGAAAATCAAGTACATTTCACTTATGTTAAATTAACAGCATTGTTCATGCTGGCAGAAAATGCTTAAAACGTATCGGTTATCTCTAGAAATCACCTTATCTCTTCTATTGGACAATCTGAGGGGGTGAAAATGTGGCTCTCTGATGATCCAGTCAATTTAAACTAAACAGACACACACACACACACACACACACACACACACACACACACACACACACACACACACACACACACACACACACACACACACACACACACACACACACACACACACACACTCACTCACTCACTCAGAGTGTGTGGCCTCTGTACACTTTTATTACTTAGTTTCACTTTGAAGGAATTCTCAAATTGCCTCAACTGATCCAGGTTTTACTGAGGACTGCCACCCAGGGAATCTTTAAATCAGGCAATATGTCAGCTCCACCCAAGTTTCACTGCACTCAGCTTTACTATAAAGTAGGCAATGATGCTGTAAAAGGCCAAGAAATGAACTGGATGCTCCCTTGCACAGGCAGGCTCCAGACCAAGGATAAATCCAACATTTACTTTTCCCTCTTTCTACCATGGAAAAATGGAAAATGCAGGCTGCACCAAGGTCTTAGTGACAGGTCAGGACAGTTCACTCTGGGAAGATGCTAGTGCATTAAAGACACAGATGAGACTTTGATTCATCTGAATCTAAAAGCAATGAATAAAACATTGGGTATTATCTTCCAGATCCACTTCCTTCTAAGATATTTAAAAAGGTGAACATGGGATAGATAAAGGAGTAGTGATGGACTGATCAAGTACAAAGTATTGGCAAAAGCAGAGAAAAAAAAAATCTGAAACACTCATGTAACCTGTCATCACAAATCCACAGACACCACGGGAGAAAGATTTCTCTTTTCTGTCAAGCCAGTTAGCAGCCAGCACAAACGCTCGATCTGATAAGACCACTTGCGTGTGTGCTGTATTCACCAGCTTATATTGGTTTAAAATTTTAAAAAGGCATTAAACACTCATGTGACTTTCCAGTGATTTACTTATATGTTTTCTTTTCCCCCATAAATGCAACTATATTTTTCCCTTGGTGCCATAAAATAATTGCTGTCTCTTCTAACAGAGGACATCATACATATCAATGAGATCTTGCAGCTCACATATAACTAAAAATGACTTTTGATCAGAATAACAACACTGGTCAAGTTATTGGTAACCAATACTTTAACATTTGGTATATATATTAATGCTCCCTTGAATGGCTGGAAATCATTTAATTGCAGAATCATTTGAGAACGAATGATGAATGGTCATGAATTCCTGTCAAGCCCAGCTCTGTCTCCCAATCAGTACCCTGTCACTCTATGATTTCATGTCAAATACTAATGTTACACACACCATTTAAAGTTAATGTCAATTTTCAGAGTATATCCCATAAATAATCATGGGGGTTGGTGTATTGGTTCATTGGGTTACTCATCTACAGATGAGTAACAAAGTAGAATCACTGACTCACAGTTTAATTCCACCAATGTTGGTTATGTTTAGGTGAGATTTATTTAAGTTAATGATTAAAACTGTATTAAAGCATGTGCATAGTCAACGCTGCGCAGTGTCCTCAGAGTCTCAATCAGATTCACCCATTTCACATCATCTCTTAATCAAAAAACCAAAGATGATCACAACATTTTCTACACCCGCTTTATTCTTTACGGGGTCACGGGGGTCTGCCGGCGTCTATCCTGGCTCATTACAGGCGAGAGGCAGGGGTACACCCTGGACAGGTTGCCGGTCTATCACAGGGCCTAATAACTGACACCTGTTTTTTAAATAAATTGTGTCTGCATTTGAGTGAATTTTAAAATTGAACAAAATGTCAAAGAAAATCATGTCAGCCAGGAGACAAATGTGGAACTGCTCCAACCAAGCCTCCAACCTCCAAACTCAGATTATTTTTCACCTTTTAAAATTGGTAAACACCATTTTACCAGTCTTTTTTTTCTTTTCTTTTCAGCTATTTCAATATATTAAGGGATAAAGACTACCATTTTCTTTAGGCACGAGACATACAACATCACTGACTTCATCAATGTGTTGAAGCAAAAACAATCATTCACATGCTGGTTGCTTTTTTCTGTCACTTTCCTGTTAATGTTCCTCACACTTCGACATAAATGTGAAACGTGATGCAGAGATACATGATGCACGACGTTGAACAGTACATTCTGTGAAGTGTAGTACAGAAGTCTTTACAGGGTCATATGTTTTTTACAACATTACAACGCTGTTCCATCACCAGCAGCTAAAAAAACATCACCTTTTTACATAATTAGGCTTATTAAACAGTAGGTTTTTAAAAACAAAACAAACAAAACAACCGAAAAAACATGGTGGGTTTCTTATTTAATATAACTACAGCAACAGTGTAGTTTTTACTAACTGGAGAAAAGCCTGATCTTCTTTTTATTGGAGAGGAGAAACTTCCGTTTCGTTGTGAGATGTTTCCCATCTGAGCCATTCCGTCAGAGTGAATATAAAGTGACACTAGTTACCGTTACTGGTTCACATGAGCAAAGCTTAAGTGCAGTAGCCAGCTGGTGGTAGCCCAGAGAAGGTGGACGGTTTATTTTTTTTGTTTGTTTGCTTTTAATAACCAACAGCCATACTTGCTTGTTCTGCCAATTTGCTCATTTCTTTTTAAAGTTGGGTGGAGGAGGTGCTTCTCAACAGTTTTCTTTCGTTCATTAGGTGCAGACATGAAAACAAAACAGAAAGTGCTGCAGCCAATTATTGAAGGTAAAACCACGGAGAAGATACATTTTAAAAAGAAAAATCAATCTGTTAGATTTTTTGGAGCACAGGATAAGACGTCAAAATAACCCACAGCCGCTGTGTGTGCCGGGCCACTCATGTGAGTGCAGTTTAGTCTTTGTCCAGATTGAAAGGGACACGTAAATGGCGATAGCTTCAATCTATTCAGATGTCCTTTGTAAAATAAAAACTGCAGGGGGATTATTCAGCACGTTCAGTTACCACCAGATTAGGGGAAAGCAGTGCATGTCTGAAAGGGGCTCGTGACTGACTATGACAATGACAGCTAACTGTGGAGATTATGAGGTGGTGGAAGGGGTCTGCAATGAGCCGACTGCGCCTCTGGTTGAACTTTAAATCTCCCTCTTCAGCCCCCTCGCTCCTTATCCTCCAGATTTACACATACATCTCATTATATTTCCTCTCACAATGGGTCTGGAAAAAAAGGAGCTTTGGATCTCCAAATTTAATCACCACCTTCTCCAATCTAAAAGGGATTTGGCTGAAATCCAAGATCTGTGTAAACAAATCATTGCTTGTGACTTTTGAGTTCCTGACAGGAAATAAATATTCTTTTGTGCAGTATAACATATTCAATCAATTATTCTGTGCTTTGTTTCTGGCAAGAGTCAAACATATAGTGATACTGTTAACTCAATACAAGGAACATTTTAAGACTGTAATGCTGTCTTAATAAGATGTGTAGTTGTCAGTGGCGTATTTGGTTTTTATTTCTTTTTTTTGTCATTTATGAAGTTTTGTGTAAACAGCTCTATTATGCACTGCACATCTAATATGATCAGTTATATTAGGCAAATGTACATCAATGTTTATTTTTTAATGCACTGGTATTTGTGTTGAATTTATGCTCAAGTCAACTACAAATAAGAAGTAAGCGGAAGAGCTGATGTCCATTTGTCCTCTGAAACATAAAGGTTTGGGTGGATACCAAGGGTTCCAGCATGCGTACGAGTTAAACAGAACAGAGGTTAAATGATAATTTCATAGGGTCCATTAAAACTGTGAGCAAGATTCCTTATTTCTAATTTTAGAGGCAAATTCTTGCAGCTCAGCCATACATTTTGCTCAGGGATTTAGTCCTGTGAGGGAATGCAATGCTTGTTTGACTTGTCTCTATCCTCAAGGATGCGTAAAAAAAAGAGCTGTCTTTGTTTATAGCGATTTAAACTGAACTGGAATGAACCGGATTGGAAACGATTTAACAAATTGGATTAAATTGGAATACTTGTGGATTATAATAGGATTGAATTGGACTATGTTTAAATAGATTTGTATTGAATTTGTTTGCTGCCTCTGGAAAGGACACTGAAATTAATCTTATTGTAAACTGGAGCCAAACAAACAAAAGTGAATAGTTTAAAGAAATGCCATTGGTGATCCCTAAGTGCAGACACAACCAATTCCTGCTCTTGTACAGGAAACATTAGAGTTTGCGAGCCCAGGGAAAGAGGATATTGAGACAAACCAGACAATGAATTAATCACTTGGTTGTAGAGGTACATGACCCACGACAGACGCTCCAGGTACTGGAGTTAGAGGCTGTGATGCGCTAGGAGGATACAACTTCCCTTTCTTGGTTAGTTCTCTCTTCTTGACCATTCAGCTGGAGCTGATAACCTCTTGGATCTTTGTCAGACACAAAGACAGGTGGTATTCTATGGATTTCAAAAGACATTGATAACTGCAGTCTCCTTAGTTGTGGTATGAAGTTGGCACCTTATCAGAAATGGTCAACAATATTTAGGATGACTGTGTTACTATCTGTAAGTAGGATCCCAGTGATGTTGTCCAGAGCTATAAAAAGCTACAGAAAGCTCAGGTACAAGAAATAATCAGGGCAGGAGTAGCACCTGGAAATAGGCAGAATCATTCACAAACAATGATGTGAGAAGGTCTGATGGACACGACAGTCCAGGATTTGGCTGATTTGAGTGATCAGTAAAGCAGGAACTTACAAAGCCATCAACACAAGTGATAAGAAAAAAACATGATAGTAAGTTGAATAAATCAACCATTAATTATAAATAAATACTGCATTGTGTGTGTGTTAAGTGGTAGTCTGTTACTTCCAGGCAATGGTACTTCTTCACAGCACCAAGAGTTTTCTGTTGTCTCTGCTGGGGTAAGCCTGCCAGATCCAAAGTCTGGTAATCCACAATGCCAGTTTTTTGGCCAGGGTTCAGGAAAAGCAGGAGATGAATCCAAGGACAGAGTCCTTTGTACTGACTTGGCAGTAGCTGGACACTGCTCTAGGGAGTGTAGCAGGAAACAAGGAGGGACTGGTTAGTTAGAGCAGGCAAGAGCAAGTATAAAACATATTGTAACTTCCCAGGCAGGGGAGTCTACTATCTAGTGATCAGTCTGCAGTCTGAGCCTGATCTCTGAACCTGGTGGTGATTAGGGATGAGACGTGAGGTGAGGCCCAGCTGTTGCGTACCTCAACCACTTCTGCAATTATGCAGAATGAAGAGGGAGACAGATGAGACAGAGCAGGAACAAGCCAAGGTGGAAGGTCCGGAGACAGAACCAAAAAAAAAGGAAATTCCAAAAACGCATAACTTAGTCAAATACCCACTGCTATTACAGCTGTAAGGAATGAATTGTAGATTGTAAGGAAAGAGTAAATCTATTGTAAAACAGAAAATTACAAGCTGCATGATCAGTTTCTCGTTGTATGAGATTACAGTTTACCTCTCACTGTTACTGCAGCATTTGTCAGAGGACCCTACTTCTGGCAATTTCAGCATGATTGTTAAACTGTGACCTGTCTGAGAAGCTAAGTCATAGCTCAGCTCTAAATCACAGTAGGAATCCCCACAGAGACAATTTAATACTGGGCTTTGTACGTTTTAGAAGGCTAAAGGACATCTGGGAATGGATGAGCATGGCAGTACTATCAACTGTTACAGCTGAAGAGAATTACCCACATTGTGTATATAGTTTTCGATTTCACAGAGTGCAAAGTCAAGTAAAGAGGAACTTTACTTTCCACTTTTTAGCCTGGTCTCAAATCCTCTGACCTCATTTGAAATGTTGAAATTCAAAACTGTGGCTGTCAAGTGATTAAGTGCACGAGTCTGTCTTCATAATTGCTATTAAGTCATTAAAGTTGCTGGTAGTTCGTAGTCCATTCACATCCCAATTATACATTTACTCAACTGCACCACCTTATTCCACCCACAAGCTCCAGTCAAGTGGCATTCACTGTATCTTAGAAGTGGGAGGGGAAACTCTTGTTCTCGCTTTTGTGCTTCGCTGTTGACAACAAATACTTATCTGCAGTTACATAGTTTAATTAGCTATAGAAAGACTTGAGCCACAAATTCTCTTTCTCTACATGTCTATTTCTATATACAGTATATATTTACTTGTTTGAAAACAAACTAAAAAAAAAAACAAGTTTACTCTCAATGGAGGCAGACTAAGGAAACGGTTTCAGCTTGTGAGTAAGGCCATATTGGGCTTCCTTTAAACTGAGTAATAATAATAATGGTAATAATCAGGTTTGGTCATTTCCTTCATCAGCAAACCAGGGAACGATGTGTCTAAAAAAAGGTCAAAATGTGGGATTTTTATTTGGAAGCTATTGCTATGAAGCCACAGTGTGCAGTCAAAAGAGCTCTCAGTCCAAGTGAAACTGGCTGCACAAACAAAACAAATCCATCAGAGAGATCATTATGAGTGTCTAACTCAACAGTTTGGTACATTCTGACAGTCTGAGAAGGGAAAAACAAACAATGCATCAGTGAGCTTAGCAACACAGAAAGACTTTGATTTCCACACAAGAGAGCAGTGGATGACCACAGGATGCTTTCCACGGTTTAACAAAATAAAAAAATAAAAAAAAAGGAATGGAAAGAAAAACATTTCACAACATCCAGCATAGTGGAAAACCTTCCCAGGGAAGCAGGCATACAGCTTGATCGTACGAGACTACCATAAAGAGAAGACTTCACAAGAATAAATGCACAGGGTTTTACACAAAGTCCAGCCCATTTATAAGCCTCAAGAACAGAAAGACATATTAGACTATAAAACAACAATAAAACATTCAGCACTGCTCTGAGGCAGAACTATTTTGGACAGATGAAATTTAGATAAACCTGCACAAAGAAAGAAAGAAAGAAAGAAAGAAAGAAAGAAAGAAAGAAAGAAGGAAAGAAAGAAAGAAAGAAAGAAAGAAAGAAAGAAAAATAATGTTGAGGCTTGCAGTGTTTTGAAGTGTAAAGGATATAGCAATTGTAAATAATAGTTCTTAAACACTTTATCACATTTCTGTCAAATTCATTCTGAAGTTCAACACAGTAAATAAATGTTTACTTTGTAGACATTTGTTGTTAAATATCTGTCTATATTTAACAAAGCCACTACTTATACTGATTTTGTCTTGTATTACTTAAATATATTTAGATTAAAAAAAAAAACAACAAAATAATATAATTTACTAATTTTGAAGCTCAAAAGTTATGAAACCATTTAAATGTTAACAGCAACCTTTGGAATTGTTTTGTCTACATTTGTATAAAATGAAAATGTGTCAATCAGTCGAGTCATTGAAGACCAGACGTGACTTTATGTAGATAAAAAGTTAAATATATGATCTCGGAAAGCTCAGACACACTGTTTGAACTGAAAAGTGCAGTATATCACACGCTCACATGCACAACTACACACTGACATTAACCCAGGGGGAAGCTGATGTTTTAATTGCTGACACTACAGGTCCGGGCTCTCTGAACCAAACATATTCTCTTGCTGGATACATAATCCATTATCATAAATCAGATGCTCCAACACAGGCAGGTGCTGCATGAATAATTAAGGGTTGGTACATTAGCACTTGTGTTGAGGCATGTGTTTGAGCAGACATCATCGAACAGGCTAAAAGCACTGCAGAAACTCTCCATCCACATTTAAAAGCTTAATGCTTTGCACCGGCACATGGAAATTATCCACAAGTTAGAAAGAGGAGATCAACCTCACCCTCCTCCCGCTCTGAATGGAACCAAACGAGAGAGGTCTTAAGGAAGAAACCGTGGGATATTCACTGTTCAGAGCCCTTTCACTCCCCTCGTCTGCTGTGTGGTCCCATCTCTGGTGGTTTAACTGGTATTCTTGTCTGAACCTGTGCTAGAGAGCCAGGTCACTCTGATGCTGTAACAGAGTCCTCAGAGCTGCAGGCAGTCCAAGCCAAAGGTCTGCGAAAGCCAGAAATCTTTAGGTCTACAGATTTCCATACTAACATTAATTGCACTTCAGGCAAATTCTTTTGGAGTTCTGCCCAGTGAGAGATAAGCGTGTATTGCAGACAGCGCAGGAGAGGAGCCTGAGAGAAGTCGAGATAGTCTTGAAGCTGCCTGTGCTGGCCCTGGAGTAGCTCTTTTATTACAAAAAGTTTTGTGATCTCTTGTTTGCACGTGCATGGAATTCAACACTCAGTAAAGGCTCTTTATACTTCAAAAACTGCGGATAAACACGTGACTTTATACCGACTGACATTGAAAAACCAAAATGATTAATTATGCCTTTATAACATTATCACCATACTGATCCATATGGGAAATAATTGCGTACAATCATAAATATTCATTTTCTGAACTTTAGAAATAACAAACAGCAAGCATTTAAAAAATATACATCACATTTATTTGTACTGACACCAGGAGTCCATACAGAGTTGTCTTTGTCTCTTGATGTGTTTGGGCACTACAGGTAGGTACCTGTTTCCTACTTCCATACATCCAACGGTCAAACAGTATCACCAAGCACTGCTGAACTGCTACCAAAAAACAGAGTTGGACATAGCTGACACACACCACAGTTGTTTGTCTAAAGGTAACACAATGTACAAAAAGTAAGTCTGGAAATAGCAAGATTCTTGGGTCCATATAAAACTTTTTTTTTTTGTTTTCGTAAATGTATGAATAAGAAAAACAATGCACTTATCTCTACTGAGCTTCTGCTGCAATGCTTGTTAGGCAGCCAAGGGGTAAATTGATGCAGATAAGTCATGAAAAGAAACAGGCTGGTGGATCCCTGTATTACTACCACAGCAGCTTTCAAGGAATTGTTCATGCTCTGTAGATCCCCAGAGCTGTACGAGCCGTCTGTAAGTGGTTCGATGCCAGTCAATGGGAGGAACACAGAATGTTAAAGTGATTAAATAAATCTTTCCACACAAAGCACACTACAGTACAACACTACTGTGATGCCCAAAAGATCTGTGCAAATCAAACATCCAAGGCCTCAAACGAAACAGGAAACTGAAAAATATGAACTCTGAGGAGCTGCATGTTGGCCGGCAGACTCAACCCCCGTTGGCACGCCTCAGGCCCTTTGAGATGTGTGGCCAAAGCAAGCAGGCAGTCAGAGGGAGTGAGGGAGCAGAAGACTGGTGGCCCCCTTCGTAAAAGCGAGGATGGCCCAGTGGCCTCACCAGGAAGCTCAAGGCACCAGAAGAACCAGGAGCAGCACTGACCATGTCAGGGTCTGTGGCAGGCAGTGGACTGAGCACTGGTCGCTTTTTGCCCGGACACCTAAGAGAGAAGAAATGAACATAAGTAATTCAGCAAAGATGGGTTTATTTTTAATGCTATGCAACTCCACTGATCTTGTGGAGCCTGAAGGTGTGATGAAATTGTAATTATCCTGAAGGACAGAAAGAGAACATTGAAAGAAAATAACAACTCGGAGGGGAACTGCAACCAATTGCCCCGAAAGGCTTCCTTGTCAAACACAGGACTAAAAACTGTCTGTTCGTCCCGTTTCTCAGAAGTTAATTGGCTGTGCAGGAGTAGGAAGGTTTGTGTGGGCGAGGTAATTAAAGCCGTATTAACCAAACGAAAAAACTTGGCTCGCGCAACAGATGTGGTGACTCCAAGGGAGGGAACAGCTTGTGCATAGAGATTTAATTTTAGAGGTCATGCAATGGAGGCTTTGACTGAGTGTGAAGGCAGCTAACCAGCTTTGAGCTCACCAGAGGATGTGACAACTCGAACTTGGGAGCTGACGGCTCCCTCTCCTCCTTCACTGAGAGCGCGAACCTCAATGATGTAAGTGCCTCCCTCTGGCAGTGTAAGCATGGTGGAAGGGTTAATGGTTCGTGTCACCTGGTTGTGGCCTCGGCCCTCCTGCTTGAGTAAAACCTGTAGGACATATGCAAGCAGCCACTTCAGGTTTACATTCTGTAGCCTATATGTTTCTCAATTTTAAAATTGACTCTAGTAATAAAGAGCTGGGGAGCTCTTCTTTACAGAACGAGTGAGAAATCACATTCGTAGATTAAACGTAGTGTTGAATTCACTGCACATTACTTTCAAGAGCCCAAGCTAAGTATAAGTTGAGAAAAAAACATTAATACAAAGGATGGGAAATTCAAGGCAAGTGGAAAATTTCCACAGTAAAAAGAAAATAAAAGTAAAAAAAATCTGCAACTCATCCTCAATCTTTAAACGGATTAAGCAAAGGATCATTACCATATATCCGATGACGTCAGATTCATTGTCTTTTGCCTTCACTGGATCCCAGCTTAATGAAATATTGTTTCCCTCTTGAATCCACATGAGGTTGGTTGGAGGCTGAGCAGGAGCTATGTAGGGAACACAATAACCCAAGTGCTTATTTTAAACACACTTCAAACTAGGTCAAGCACTTTTTACAGAAGATTCTTGTAAAACTTAATAGGTAGCATGTATTCTTGTAGGTAGTGTTACATGATTAGTGTCAGTGCTGCGCTCACGATATTTTCTGGTCTTGACTGTGAACGGTGCACTGGCAGGACCCTGGCCGATGCTGTTGGAGCCCTTTACAGAGATGAGATACTGACTGTCCCCTTCCAGTCCTGTCAAGACCATAGATGTTTCATTTTTCACAGTAAGTTGTTTCCTTCCAGACTCTTCCTTCTCCGTGTCCTTCCAGTAGCTGACCTGTTAAAAGAAAATAAAGGTTGAAATATTACCATTCTCAAGCCTCATATAATGCAAAAAGGAACACATGCTTTTTTTTTTTTCATAAAGCTTATGTAAATATGTGTACACAAAACCAAGCATGGGCAGTTTATAAAAAACCTCATATCTTCTTGGCTTTCCAGGACCGGGACTAGGTGGTTTCCAGGTCACCCTGATTTCTGAGGAAGAAATGCTGTAAGCTTTCACATCAGATGGTGCTTCCCTTGGCTCTGTGGAAAAAAAAAAGAAAAAAGAAAAATTGTTCCAATCTTAAAATTCCTAAAACGCAATCCATCGAACCCCGAATAATGACTCACCTCCTTCAGCAGAGTGAATGATGACAACTTTGCTGAATGGTCCGTCTCCTTTATTGTTGTACACACCAACTTTCACCTCAAATGGAGTTAGGGGAGGAAAGGTCTCGTCCCTGTACTTGTACGTGGTTGCATCTGCTGAGGTCACCATCTTCTCCTTCCAACCTCTGGTCCCGTTGGCACGAAATGCAACAATATACCCAAAGCCCTCACCATTCTGAAACTCCTCAGACACGGGCTGAAAATGTGGAAAATTAAGAAAAAAATTCACCAAAGAGCCTCTGCCAGCCCTGAAAGTCAGAGAATAAAAGGGAACCAGGTGCATATTTTCCCTTCTGGGCAGCCCTTTGAGTACAAACATAATTCTTAGCAAGAAAGAAAAAAAAATCCTTCTCCTGTGATGACCCCAAATAACCACCTTTCCCTGTCCCTAAACATTTACTGTAACTGCTTGCCTGTGTAAATAAAGATGCAGTCAGCCTTCAGTAATGGAAACAAATCATATTTGGCTCAGTTATGCCCATTATGTCGCCATTTATCTTTCCATTTCTGACAAGAGGGGTTTTTGTGACACAGGTTTTGTGTGCTGGCTTCTGAGTGATTATCTCTGGTTTTCCTGGAGTGGTGAAACTGGGAGCTGTCTTCCACAGCTGCTGTGTGCTTAATCAAATCAAATGCCAATTAATTAAGTAAGCGAGAATCTCATTATAAAATGAGCTGCAGGGATTAAATCTTTGGCTAGATTTAATAAATGAAAGACACCTGTACACCTGGTTTTGGCAAGAAGTCTGCCTACTAATGCTATAATGTGGTAATTTGCATAAGCAACAGAGTAACATTGTCCCCTTAAGGCCTCACCCATATTAGCCATCCAGTCTACTGAGGAATTGCTGGAGGACAGAAATGTAGTTCAAATTTCATTCAGCAAAGACCAATCACCATGACTGCCTAATTACATGGATGATCTGTGAAAATAAATTAGCTTCCATCAAAGTTGTCATCAGAGCAGGTGATGCTCTTTGAGAAATGTCAAGGAATGTGTTAGCCCCAACAAATGATGATGCTGGCTGTAAAAAGCACTTGTGGGTTTGGGGACAGAGGCAGTCCCACATAAGGGTGGACAGAATGTCAAAGAGCTGTTAGATTAGTTTTCTAGATGAAATTATTAGACCTCAGACCTCACTGATGGGCGCAGCGATGGTGACCATGGGGGCATCCCCAAAGGTCCTCCCTATAGCTCCTTGAGAGAAAGCTGTTCAACAGAAGACTCTAATGAGATGACTGAATGAAGCTGCGGAGACTGTTTAGTCATTCATCCTGCTTAATAACCTTGCCCACCATGCTCGTCTAGGTTCTGACAACTCTCCACAGATGATTGGAGAGGCAGAACTGCCATGCGCTCACATGCCTTGACTGCCAAAAAGGGGCGAACATTCCCCCACCGTCTCCTTTAATATCTATCTTCATTGATCACTGACAGACTCTTGATTTATTTCAAAAAGCATTTAGCAGAAAAAGAATAAATAGGGCAGAGCAAAACCAATTTAGAATGCCACATACCAAAAGGAGGCTAATGCATCTAAAAGGAGTATGTAAGCATTTTGCTCCGGTTCTCTTTAAACTGACAGACTAATTCCTGCATCTCAAAACCAGCAGAGAGACGGCACCGTTGAAAAAGTGGATTTACACCACAGCACACTTAAGAAGCAAACTGATCACAGTACAACGCTAAATGAGTAAAAACAAATAAGCAGAAAAAAAGATAGAAAGATAAAGAATATTTGACTGTATAGTGTGGAAGAAAAAGCATATTTTTTGTAGTTCTACACAAGAAATGTTTAAAAAAAAATGAATTAGTCACCCCTTGAATGGATCCCTACATTAGTCTTCTTGTTTAACCAGACACTAGTTTCAGCTGGTTTAACAGTTTCCCTTCAATGTTCTTTCAACATTAGACTCAATATGACTTATAGAGAGGTTGTCGATGTGTTAAATTGTACAAGGTAATCACATTTTTGAGCTATAAATAGAAAATGGTCTACTAGAAAACACCATCCCATCTGGAATGGACATTATCTACCATAATGTGCCACTGAGGTGCACTTTCCATGATGTGAAGGTTATCTTCCCAGTGGCAGTTGGGCTGTGGTGCCTAATAACTACAAGAAAACCTGTCAGTTGCCTCCACATCTGCTCACTGTTCCCCTGTTAATAAATCCTCCAACCAATCTCAATTGCAAATGATCAAATGTGCACATAACAATTCTATACATGCATCAGCCTGCATCTGGCTGAAAGCCAAACTCTCCTCTTGGATACGTTTCTCCCTAATATCCAAGTAACCTGGTTTGAGATTACATTAAACTTTATACAACCATTGTAGCTAGAAGTTATAAACACATATTTTTGAAAGATCCCTGGATTTAGTGGGAATGACTCTCAGAGTCAAGGTTAATCACCACAGTGCCTCTCTGGTGGGACCAAATTTTAAATTTGCTGCCTCTTAATCACTCACAGCGCTGATGCGGCTCTACAGCCCAGCTGGCCTTCTTCAAGCTTCATCAGCAGGTTTTGCAAATGTGACCAAGTTGTGCCTCACCCTTTAACTTTAAAATGCCAAACAACTCTCAACATAAAGTGGACTCCTCTTTAAAATGCAATAAGCTGCGATCTGGAGCTACTGTCATGGTGTTGTTAATAATAATAAAACAGGTTATATTCCCTGCTGGCAATATCTCCACAGCTTGCAGTACTCTAAAAAATACTCTATAAATCTTGCAATGAGGAGAAAATAAAAAGACATTTTAACAACCTTGCACAGGTGGTGGGAATAGGTGTACTGTGCATTCACAGACAAACCATAAATAATCAGAAGTTATTTAATTAACTTGAGTAAATATGTTTTGTGCTGTTTGAGAAAAACAAAATGAATTTGCCTTTTATTTTCCTTTTTCAAATACAGAATAGGATGAATTTGTTAAAAACACTTACTTATCAGTTTCCTCTATTATGACTTAAATGAATAACGTTTGGTCTGATATCACATCTTTTATCATCTCCATATTGAGAACAGCTACTTTAACTTCCAGTCTTATGAAAAAGCATTTCATAGCAGTGGATTGTAGATTCTTCTTTAGGATTGGTTCCTCTTATAAAATAACTGAAGTCCCTTCTCCAACCTCCTGAGAGTGTTTCTGGTTTCCGAATTACAAGTCAATAAAAGCCAGTCAGATGATATCGTTCAGAACACAGCAGATGGGTTGACCATGTATCCTTTCTGAAATGGAAAAAGGTCACTTTACACTAATGATAAGCACTCACCTGAGCCCCACAAGACAGCCTCAACCTTTTTGATTTCATCTTGGATATAATGTGCATCTCACTTGCCTTTTTCTATCAAAAAGGTCATGACTTCCTGGGAGTTTGAGCATCATCACATGGATTATTTTTGCTGCTGTGGAGCTGTCTGGTATGTGGTGCAGACTCGTTTGTCTGGCTAAAAACACTGCTACTGCAGCAATTCACACATTTATTGTCATTTTGACTTTTATTTCTTTGCAGACGGTCTTAACACTAGACACTTCTTAAAAAGTGTCGGCGGGGGGGGGGGGGGGCTGGTCAGGACTGCAGGCAGGTCACTGTTGCACCAGTGCCTTCTTCTTCCTAAGACGTGTGCAGAATATGGTTTTGCATTGTTGGAAATACGTGGATGTCCCTGGAAAATGTTATTTGGAAGGCAGCATATGCTGCTCTAAAATGCCAATTTACTTTTCTACATTGATGCTGCCGTCACAAAAACACGAATGATTTTTACCAAAAGGCACAGATACAACCCAGTGCTATCACAGACCCTGGCTTTTGACTCACTGCCAGATGGTCTTTTTCTGCTCTAGAGCACACAGAACCCATTTTTCCCAAATAAGATCTGGAACACTGATTTGTCTGACCACAATAAGCATTTCAGCCCAGAGGTGTTAACACCACCTGTGGACAAGGTTAACATACGGCTCCTTTTTTGTGCAGTAAAAAAGTAAGTGAGTGTATCTCTGTATTGTGGTTCTTAGGGAGGGTTTCCCAAAAGTAATCTTTGGCCCATGTGGTTCATTCATCAACAGTTAAGTGACAGTTCTTAATGCAGTGCCTCTTGAGGGACTGGAGATCATCAATGTCCAGCTTAGGCCTACATTTTTTTCCTTTTTCGCACTAACAATACACCAAATTCCTTGAATCGGTGCAGAGAGTGGCATCCGAAAATCCCCTCTTACCTCTCCTTAAGGAACATTAAATTTAAACATTTCAAGGATTTTCTTTTACATTTATTGACAAAGTGGAGCTCCTCTTTTCATCTTTGCCTCTTAAAGACCCAGATTTTTATGGATTTTGATTTTGTAAATAATCATCATTACAAATACCTGTTGAAATCACCTGTGTGAAATAACGTTACTCATTTTCTTTCATACTAGCACATCCACAACATCCATTTTTGCATTTCAGGATAAATGAAAATGAAGTGTGATGAGAAAAAAAACCATGAAATCTCCTAGATTCATACAGCCCGCAAAGTATTAAAAACAAAGTATATGTTAAAATCACTGGGTGTATGCTTCTCTTTTTAATTTAAATATTACGTCTCTAAAACAAAGAAGTTGATAACTTCTTATCATACTCAGCGCGACCTTTTAGCAACATAGTAAGGACCTTGTTTTTAAGAGTGTGGCGGCGTCGGGAGCCAGTCTGTTGCCGGTGTGCACAGTGAACTTTGGCATCCTTTGACCAGCACCTGGGGTGCGCTTGACAAGGACATCGGATCCAAAAGAATTCATTACCATAAGGAATAAACCTGACACCATTTCTCTCAATCACTTTCATTATTTACATTTTTGGAATTTGAAGGTTTTTTTTTCGTCATCTTTGAAGACATTTACTGTTATACATTTTGAGCTCCAAAATAATTAAAAAAATATTTTACAGACATTGCCAATAGAAAGGCTTGTTTTTTGCAACTCATTAAAACCTAAGGTTTGAAAGAGGCTTCTAGGAAAACCGATATCTGTCGGCTGAAAGCTTTTTTTCTCTGCCATTGTAGAAACTAGAAATACAAAATAAAAAGCATTTAGGAGGGCAAATTGACTTTATTATAAATTACTGGCTTTGTCTCTCTCTCTCACACACACACACACACACACACACACACACACACACACACACACACACACACACACACACACACACACACACACACACACACACACACACACACACACACGTGCCTGGTACTGGTACAGAGTCGCTGGTACAGTTAACTGACCACAGGAAGAAATTGAAGCCACTGATATTAAGACAATGAAGCTCCTCCTGATGCATGGGAGATTTCATCCCAAATCCAGCACCATGAGACTTTACACAAAGTGGAAAGAGGGAGGCCGCAGATCAGTGAGGGTCAAAGCCACCATCCAGGATGAAACAAAAAAGAACCAGGGTTCATCAAGAAGATGGCCCCCAAGGATAAGCTGCAAAGTGAATGTCTCAGAAACCAGAAATCCAGTAAGGAAGAAGATGTGGAGGAGGAACCACCATGGAAAGAGAAGCCAATGCACAGCATGTACCATCGACAGATTAAAGAAGTGGATGCCATCGAGAAATCCTATCAGTGGCTGGAAAAGGCTGGACTGAAGGATGGCATGGAGGCATAAATCATGGCAGCACAACAACAGGCCTTGAGCACACAAGTGATAGAGACCATCATCTACCACACCAGAGAAGATCCCGGCTGCAGACTGTGTAAAGAGGCCCCACAGACTTTCCAGCACACAATAGTGGGATGCAAGGTGCGGGCAGGCAAAGCATACATGGAACGGCACAACCAGATAGCGGTTATACTGTACAGAAACATCTGTGCTGCATATGGATTGGAAGTCCCAAAGTCAACATGGGAGATACCTTTATGGGTGGTGGAGAATGATAGAGCAAAGATTCTGTGGGACATCCAGAACCAGACCAATAATCTGGTGATGGCTAAGAACCGGACATAGTGGTGGTTGATAAACTCTAAAACAGCTGTGATGACTGATGTGGCAAGCTCAAGCGACAGGAATACCAAGAAGAAGGAACACAAGAAATTGGAGAAGTACCAGGGTTTGAAGGAGGAGATAAAGAATATCTGGAAGGGGGAAGACAACAGTGGTGCCAACAGTAGTTGGAGCGCTTGGAGCTGTGTCTCCAAGCTGAGCTCCAACTGATCCCAGATCCCAGCCTTTTGAATTTCCAGGCTGTTACATCACTTTCTACAGCTTTTAAACATATATCACTATTACATTTTAACTGAAAAGTTTTGAAAACAAAAAACCTTAAATATTTGTAAGTAAGTAGATGCAGCTTCTTTTCAGCAAAGACTCCAGCCTTTAAGCCTGGAACAGCAGAGGCACAGTGACATGTGTTGTTTTTGCACATGTTGTCACACTTGTGCTACAGAGGGAGTTTGGCAGAGGTCCTACCTCCCACGAGATGACCAGTTCGTGCCTGCGGCCGTTTCCTCCACTGACGTTCGATGGTGCCACTGATGGAACTGTGCAGAATGGAAAGGTTAACGCTGCATCACCTGCCTCACACAGCAAAATACTTTTGGAAGCAGATGAGAAGATGAGAAGATGATAACACGCTTTCAATTTAATTCCAGCTCAGCCCTTAATTATTTTACACACGCTACAACTACAGTACAACTAAAAGCAAATGTGCCACTGATGAAAACAAATGTTGTAACAGGGCATTGAAAAACATTAAATGGTACACAAACCTTTAAAAGCATAAAACAGCATGAAGCCGTGAGCTTCAAGGGCTCCACTTAATCTCTCTAGGTGCAATGAATCACTGGCTGAAAATGAACTCAGGATTTTATGTAATAATAAACTGATATCGCTATGCAAACATGAGCAGGATTCAGTATTAATCAAACAATGCTCGGAGGACCTACCTGCTTCTTTGGTCCTAACTCTTCTGGAGGGTGCACTGGGATCTCCGGTCCCGATTGCATTGCTGGCCACAACTCGAAACTCATACTCCACCCAGGGGTTGAGATCCACAGCCATGGCAGACTCCATGTCCCCCGTCACCGGGTCTGGGTCTGTAACAATAGTGTAGCCTGCGTGTTTATTCAGTCACTGTGCTTGCTGCGGTTTACATCATACACAGTTTACATCACATGCTACAGATACGCTGACACAAGAGCAAACTCAGCTGCGAGGGCGTTTGACAGCATTCAGCTCTATAGGGGCATTCTGACCAGCAGCAACCAGAAATGAAAGAGTTTGGTTGCTTTTTTTTAAGGAGCCAGAAGATGATTTCATCCCCGAGTCTTTCTCACTTTCTCTCTCAGGTTGAAGGTAGAGTAGCTAAGGAAAAAAACGTCAGCTGAAATGTGTCAATCAACAGAATTCAGGGTGCAGCGTCAGTGACACAGCCGTCGAACCAGAAAGTGCCCTTCAGCTGCATTTAAGCCAAATCTGATTACGTTACACATTATGCATGCATTTGAACATAACTGCTGCGAAACAATGGGACATTAACGTTTAAAAATTCAGACTGACAGCTTTCTCGTCACAATCTGAGCTCTGTCTCCTCATTTGCTCTGGAGGTTGCTCATCTCCCACAACTCTGTGTGTGCCTTCTCAGCTGGCTGAACCAGACACTAACATCAACTATCACTGCAGCAAAGCGTAACGCAAATAGATTTTATGGCCGTTGTGAATATTAAACCTGAGATGAGTGACTCTGAAAGGCGGAAATAAGCCTACAGCCAAAGCAACGAGGAGAACAAAGAGGATTTTCTGGCCAAACATTCAACTTTTCCTGCTTTCATCTGAGCAGGTGTTTCAATACTAAATACAAGACTGCATCAAGCAGACTTTTTTATGCTTAAGTGGCACAGAGCTGACGGAACAACAATGTCTGCACAGTAGCAGACAGACATTAACAGCAACACCTTAATTTAAGACTAATTATCAAGCCTTATCATAAATAACACCAAGGACGCTAAAAGTGTGGAATGTGGACTACATTTCTGTAGTATTTACATCTGTTTACAGTCTTTAACCCTTTTGCTTTCATTAACCTTCTGCTTTTATTGGCAACTTTAAAAGTCTGCCACTCGCAGATCTTCAAAGTGTTGTTAACCTTTTAATACCTACATTTTTTTTCATGTTTCACAGTTTGTTTTACTTCCACGCACGTTTCCTTTTACTCTCGCTTTTGCTCGGTAAAGCACTTTGTGTTGTACTTGTCTTTGAAAAGTGCTTTATAAATAAAGATGAGTTAAGTTGAGTGTGTAAAAGCTGAGACATGATCCTTTAACCTCGGAGCCATTGTTTCACTTCAAATCCACTGAGCTGAAGAGCACAGCAAAAAAAAAAACAAAAAAAAACCAAACTTCTGGACTGGACTGCACAGTTTTCATTTCCTCTGCAGACTCACGTTGACTTGGCAAAATTTTAAAGCAGGTGGCAGTGCAGAATTTCCCAAAAAAACTTTGCTATATGACATTTTGATGCATGAACAACAGCTTAATTGCAGCATCAGCGCACATATGGAAGTGTAACCCATTACAAATCTAATCAATTTATGGAGTTTCTGCAGAACGGAGCCACATAATAAATCCCATTCTTAGACTGAAATATCCACGTTTTATGAATGCATTTAAAAAAGGGAGACTTCAGGACTTCTATAAACAAACACAGATCCTGCAATAGCAAACAAATGAAATCGCACGCAGCTTACTTTCTCATCACCCAAAGCAGCCGACGAGGAGCCCAGCGCGAGCAGGAAGCTGCTCCTCAATCATGAGCTGCTTCCTCCGTTTGGAAGGAAAAAGGGATGAAAAGTCCAATCCCTTTATGCTTGTATGAACAAGTTCCAGTACGGACAATACATCAAGGAGTCCTTAATTGTGCTTCATCAAAATAAATCTAGTCAACCAGACATGATGTGAGGGGAGTATATAAAAAGTATGATTAATACATCTGTAGGGATGTATCATTATCACCCACTGGACTCTGCTATTATTATCAAATTAAAATGGATTACGCACAACGGTGGGCAAGCGCTCATCCGTTTATGCTAAGTGATAATAACTGATGGTTATTGAGTAAAGTTGCAGAAGAAAAAAAAAATCACATCTCTTTAAAGTGCAATGTACTGCGTGAACATTATACCTTATGGATTAAAACTGGAATCTAAAAGGTTAATTTCCCTCTAAATGCTGATCTGAAAAAAAAAAATCACACCAATGACATTTGAAAAGCTCTTCTAAATAACAGACAAGTTCAACAGACAAATGACATGTTCTCATTCAGACTTCTTCAACAAGCACATGACATTAAAGTCTGAGTCACTATTTGCTTCATAGGAACAGCTTCAGGTGGCTCATTTATGAGATTTATGAGATTATGTTCATAAGTAAACTTAAATCAGAACACACTTCATTTCTGAATCTTCCAAACAGCAACTTTGCTCTAGTTGTGTTGATTTGCCATCTTCTTGCATGGCATTGATCAGGATTTAAGTCTTTGTCTCTGGCCCCTTATTAACCTTCTAGCTGCAGAGGCTGCAATTTGCACCTTATTGATTACCTGTTTTGACAGTTTGCCACCCTAATGAAAATGGGCTCCGGGCTTGTAAATTATAGGTGCTGATAGGGCTGTGGTTATCCAGGCCTCGCGTCCAAGACAGAGTGGCTGTGGTGTCTGTGATCTCCTCCACTATCATCACTCCGGGAGGGCCAGGTGGACCTGGTCGGGGAATAATCAAGAGACAGATAAAATTACAGGTGTGGCGTTTGGTGGATTTCAGAGCCACAAATGAATCATGTATTCCTCCGAAATGTCAGGACAGAAGAGAAAAAGAAAAAAACAATCTGCTGCTGTTTGAATCTGTGCTATTTTTGGAGGCATTTGGGTTTAAGTGTGTGGCACGTCTTCCTGTATTTCATATACGTTTACTTCCGTCTTCCAAATGGCAGCTGAGTGATTGGTTGGAGCTCAGGGTTACTGGCTGTGAAAGCTTTCGTCCCTATGCACCGTGGTCAAAACCGCTGCTGAACTCTGACCACGGCTCACTGCGAATAATACGTGTGCAGCCAACAGAAACAAGACATCGATTCAAGCACAGAAGGAAAAACGACAGGGCACGCTGATAGAGTGGCTATGTACGAATTCCCTGAACTGTATGGAAAACGCTGGCGCTGATTCCTGCCACATCACAAAACAGATGAGGACTTTATGTTCAGTGGCAGGACAAGTGCTAGTTTTCTTTCCTTTTTTTGTATCTTCCTCAAAACAAACACTGACCTAATACCAACGAAATGACAAGCTTGAAGCATTTAAATCTCCTCCCACTTCGCTCTGAACGCCAAGGCTCCACCATGAAGTGAATGCCGTACATGTCGCATTCGGCATCAAAGGGCCACAAAACAGGTTTTTATTTGCGGTTCTTCCTTTTCACCTAAAGACTAGTAATATTCACAATCTCTTGAACTAAACTGTCACAAAATAACTCAGATTGAAATAATAAGTTAATATTATTCCACGGTCAAGGATCAGTTCACGAGTCTGCAGCGGAGTGTCCAACACATCGCTGTGTACAGGTGGATTGGGAGATAACAAGCTTACCGCGCACAAGAAGTTCAGCCTCTGCAAACACAGTGTCAGCACTGGTCTGGGCTCTGCATCCATACTTCCCAGCATGCTTCAATAAAATGCTCCTAATCATCAGATCCACTGTTGAAGACTGCTGCAATAGAGGAAAGCATAAAAATGTCAGGTATCAGGCGAGCGTAATGAGCGTGACACAAGAAGTGTGATTCCATTACATTTTGCAGAAGCTCTTGTGGCTTGAAAGATTCCTGTTTAATTCAGGTGCTTTGCTTGGTGCTGCATTTTTCAACAGCTAGTATTTTCTTGCCGCTGGAATGAGAAGAGCCTGAGGCAAGACTGGGAATAATCCAAGGTCTACATGCAGTTGTTTAGCACAAAACCTGATTCAAATTACACACCATGCATCAGCCTGGCCTCTGCTGTGGCTGTGAGAGACTGTCATTGCAGATACTTTCTCTCCAAAGTGGCAGAGGACACCTTAGGAATTATCTGATTTTGACGTCCACTGTTGAATAAAGAAACAGTGACAAACAGGGGTACATGCTGTTTTGCTAATCTCTTTGCCGCGACTTGGTCACTATTTTTATTTTCTTGATAGAGAACATCTGTTACTCTTTTTTTTTTTTTAAAACAAAATACTAAAGTGAACTGAACTATGTTTTATGACAGTTTTTAGACATCAGATTAATACTTAAGTCTATTAATCACCAATTGATGAGATGCAAACATAGAAAAAGAGAAACACATGCGGCCAAAACGGTTCAGTGAAAATAATAATAATAAATTAAAATGTTAAAAAAGGTAAAGGTGAAAAGGTGCTCTGCTTGAGGCGTGCAGATTTCCACCACACTTCTGTTCTTTACACAGTTTGTGTACAGGATGTGTGTTTGTTTTGATTTGTTTAACTATCCTGCTGCAGATATTTACCGTTGATTTTATAATTTTATGTTTTTTTTAATACATTTATTCATTTTGCCAATTGGATATCACATGTGTCTTAAATTTGATTTCAATGATCACAAATCTTTGCTCTAATTGACTGCTAATCACTGCACTTTTGTTGCAGTGGATATGTACTTATTTAATCATCCGGAAATCATCGCAGTTCTCGCACTGACCTTAAAATCAGTGAGTCAGTATCAGTTTTTACTCTTATCTTCACAAATAAAAGGATGCAGTTCCTGATTTCTAGACCAATTCTATAAAGATACTAGAGAGCAAAAACAGCCTCTGTAGAAAATAGTATTTACTCCTAAATCCAGTGTAATTGTTTTATATTAAGCAAAACCATCTCTGCCAATCGGGAGAGAAAATGATTTTTGGCAAGAATTCTTAAAGTTAAAAGTAGTCTGGCCACTAGACCAAAAGTGAGAATCACTTTTTTGTAACCAGGCCTTTTTTTTTTTGTTTGCAGTGAAGTGGATGTCTGGCCTCCACATTTACCTGGTATGTTTTATAAATGCTTCTAGTGTAGAATATTAGATGAAATATAAAATGAATAATAAAAAAAAACAGACCCACCCCCCAATTCAATGAATGAATTGATGGGAGACTAACAAACGTGATAAAGTTACTCGTAGTTTTGCTCTTACTCTTGCTCTTACTGTTTGGATGTATTCAAAGTGGTCACCGTCTTGCTGAAAGTTAATCGGTTTCTGGTTGAAGAGCCACTGGAAAGCCACGTCCAGCGATGTGTCGTGTGTCGCTTTGCAGCTCAGCACCACGCTCTCGCCCACAGTCACCTCCACTCTGCTCGGGCTGAGCAGCACACGCATGGCCTCTGGAAGCACAAAGCTGCTGCACTGTCACCTCTTTCTAACCCAAAACCAGCGTCAAACAGCTTCATTTGACTGCGGCATCAGTGCCGGACAAATGGTCGGGACCCAAATTTTACTAGGGGCAAAGGCGCTCATCTTTGTCAGATAAATATCGTGGTTAGGTCAGATTTAGACTGTGTGCAGTGTGTCTGTGAGCGAGAATGTTTCACCGTTAAAGTGTGCCCTTGTAATATGATTCTTGAATGTGAAAGCCTTTCTTCACGGCTGAGCAAGCACAGTAAATTTCCTGGCACTGAAGCAAAGGTGGGGGGGAAAAATGACATTGGGGACTATTTACTGGAGGTTGACTTGTGCTAATTTGGCAGAAAATAAAGGCCTCCAGGGCATCACTTACCTTTTACCCACAGCATGGCAGTCATCTCTGCCGAGCCCAACTGATTCTCTGCCCGGCACACATAGTTCCCCTCATCTGCTCGGCTGGAGTTAACAATTTTCAGTGTGTTATTCCGTAACAACATAATCCTGTAAGAAAGGACACAAAAATCAATACTTGTATGAGAAAAAAATTCACGTCGTAGCAGCTGCACCGCAAGTTCAAGCATGAGGTCCCATGTTTGGTTGCGTGGGGTTACAGGGATAGCGGTATTCACCAGGGATGAGAACACAAAAGCTCAAGCAGCATCCCACAGCAATCCCAGTCAAATATCTAAAATAAAACTGTACTTACAGCTAACAAGTCACAACCACTTGAGAGTAGGACAAAGAGCACATAGTAGTTGGTTTCTATCAGGCTCAAAATAGAGAAGGATGTGTTTTTCAGCAGGAAAAGAAGACAATTTTAGTCAGAATCAATGTTGCTGTGTTATAATTTCTCATTTACTTTGGCTCTATTCTGCGATGAGATCTATTTTTTTTAAATAAAATATTCACATCTGTTAGTGGTTTGTTGATTTATAAAGAACGAGTTTTCACATACCCTACAATCCGTTCAGTTATCAAAACATTTGACATATTTGTGTGTTCTAAACTGTTGTTTGTTTGCTAACCTGCCAGAACCTGCCAGGTGACAGTAATTATAGTCTCGACCTGAAAATAACAAGAAACAACCCGCATTCTTGTTTTAATAGACGACGTTGCGTTCAACCCCAACTCCTGCAGAAGATGACACAGAGGGCGTGGAGCCTCAACCGGCGCATTAGACCAAAGAGAGGCCAATAGCACAGTTTGATCTGTCATTTCTGATAACGGTGCAAGTATATTCCACAAATTGGGTCCTATAACACCAAATATCTCCTCACCCACCTCCTGTAAATACACTTTACAGATATCGAATTTACCAAATTATGTCTTTGTATGGGATCGTGTCACCTTTCGCCGAGCCAACATTGTTAAGGAAGGTTCTGCTGTGCACATAATGATATCAGCGGATCACTTTCCACCACGACCTGAATGCTGTAGAAGTGTTATTTCAGTACAGAGGTGGAAAAAAAGCCTTGGCCACAAGAGCCGGCAACTGTAACACATGCATCGAATCGTGTTCATGTATATATATATATATATATATATATATATATATATATATATATATATATATATATATATATATATATAAACACAACAACATGACAGACAAGGAGGCTGTGGATTTAGTGATGCATTTGAATTAAAATTCATATGACTTAAAATTTAAAACGAGAGGGAGATTTTCTGTTGTTCTGCACAGAAACAAAAACAAATGCAAATACACATATCCGTTTCAGTGTACTACAGAACTCGACCTTTCCCTGTGGACTTCAACCAGCCACTGAGAGTTACACAACAGCGTTCGGCTGGGATGCACCGAACACTTTTGTTCCAAAGAACGGTTTTACTACACAAAAAGATGTTTGTTCATCAAAACCTCTCTCAGCATCTCAGCTGTACTGAGCATCCCAAACTAAACAAAAACAGGTTTGTATTTAAGAAATGTTTCTAGGGTTGGCTGCCAGTATCGAATAACATCAGAACATTCAGACCAGCGCAGTTAACACAACGGCAAAACATTTCAGCTGTCACTGACACAGTAACCAGGATCCTGTGAGCAGAAATGAAACTTACTGCCTTCTAAGGAGGCACAATATTTTCATTTACTGTGAAATAATGGTGACAAATGCATTTACAGTTCAAGAATTTGTAATCTAGGAAACTGTAATGGGTTTGTCACAGAATGGCTTATTATCAGTGACAAAGAAAAGATGAGACAGGTTGATACACCAATTTACAGTTTAAATGTATTGTAAATATGAATTTCAGCCATATTAAGCACGGGGTGTCAAAAATAAGCATATCAGTAATGTTAGTAGCATGTATAATATATAAATATAAGATGCATTTGTAGGTGCAAAAAAACAAAAATTTAATAGAAATCAAAAAACAAAGAAAAATATTAAATAACTGTATTTCCTGTGTCTCCTTAATAAGTGCATTTAAGTAGCACCTCTTGAACAAGAATGAACTCCGATGCTTCTAATAGAACCAATAAAAGACAATAAGGAAAGATTTAGTGTCTAAAATAGCAATAAGTTTTGATGTAAAAACACAAACATGCATTTCTCCATCTTTTAGCCTACAGCCTAAAAATGCTGCACCGTATCTGATCATCGGCCTTTGAAAAGCACATTGAGCTGCTGTGTAATTACAGTATAATTTAAAATTCATCAAAGTAAAATTTCAGTACGTTTGTGGAAAAGATGACACAAGGGGGAAAAAATAATGTTAGGATTCTTTGTTCCACCGCATCAGGATTTCCATAAATCTAAATGAACAGCGCTTTCATCTTGCATACTGCTTCTGAATCCACCTGACAAACCCTGCATGTTGCTGCATTCGATGGATCTGAAGCAGAAACTGTCAAATCCTCGAGCACATCTCACTGAACTTTCCTCTAGGGAAACATGTTTAAGAGTGCAAAAATAAACTTGCAAACACCACTGTTGCATTCATAAGTAAATACACCTTTATGCAGCGGAAGGGTACAAACAATTTGATCCTAACAACTTACTTTGACTTGTAACACCTGCTTGACAGAAGACAGAAACGGATGGTGGTATATCCTACAAGGTTGGCCACAGGTGTGTGAACAGATGGTTATAGACACTATGGCTCTGTGATCATGCTGAGATTTACTTTCCTTCGTCTTTCACTGCTACTGTGCAAACACAACCACACATGCAGTCCCTTTGAATGCCGTCCTTTTAATTTTGTGCTAAAGAACAGAATGTAAAACCTTTAACAGTAATGAAGTCAATTAAATAAAAAAATTACTCTAACTCTCAAGAAATTAAAAACACATGTCACAAAACATAAAACAATTAACGTTTTACTTTATTTCATTTGCATATAGTAGATTTTGCAGTTGCAAGATTCAAGTCTTAGCTGCATTTAGCGTTTTTTTAGCTCTGAGATCAAATCTGTTTTTCAGTCTGTTTGCTGATCCTGCAGTTCAAAAAGACAGTGACCGGGTGTGAAGGGTCTCTGAGGTTGTTACGGACTTCTCTGAGGCAGCAGGACTGTGCAGGTAGTCTGGGGAGAGAGAAGGGAGCCTAAATGTCCAGAAAGTGTTATCTATCTATCTATCTATCTATCTATCTATCTATCTATCTATCTATCTATCTATCTATCTATCTATCTATCTATCTATCTATCTATCTATCTATCTATCTATCTATCTATCTATCTATCTATCTATCTATCTATCTATCTATCTATCTATCTATCTATCTATCTATCTATCTATCTATCTATCTATCTATCTATCTATCTATCTATCTATCTATCTATCTATCTATCTATCTATCTATCTATCTATCTATCTATCTATCTATCTATCTATCTATCTATCTATCTATCTATCTATCTATCTATCTATCTATCTATCTATCTATCTATCTATCTATCTATCTATCTAATTTGGAAAAACAAACACTACATTTATTGTTAATGTAGCAGCAGAAGTAGGAAACAATATTTGCAAATATATGTCTTTTGTCTTTGTTGTCTGTATTGGACAAGAAACATGAGGTGATCCTGGGGGTGGGGGTGGGGTGGGGGGTGGGGGAGGTATCAGGCTATAAATGGGAATCAAACCAAATTTGTTTAAATTCAGTGGCAACTGAGGGGCTCCGACTAAGATTCTTTTTAATCAAGATATCAATTTCATTCAAACTCAAACAATGAAAACAATCCAGGGTGTGAGGTTTCCTAAACTGGATTCATATTGTTTGGCATTCTTACTCAAAACATTAAGCACTTTCATCATGTGCGAAGTGATTGGAAATGGCAACAAGACACTCACGGGGGTGTGACAAAATCTACCTAACACACAGACAATTAAATGGCAATCCACGGTCAGGAGACATTTTTCAAATTAGGGAGGAAATTCGCATCTGCCAAGGACACAGAGGCAGAAAGGACAAGGTGTGCCGGGTACACGGAATATGCAAATCAATTCAAATTTAGGACATCTAGACGAAACAACAGAAGAACACAGAAAAGCTTTTCCATTTAAAAACACATCTAAACCTGAAGAAAGACTTCTGAGGTAAGATCAAACAGACTGTAGAATAATCATAATCTCTAAGGCTTATCAGTGAAGTATAAGACATTTTTTGACTATTTCACGATTCTAATAAAAATGGACAAATTATGGAATTACTGCCTAAACACAAAGTTTGCATGTTTCCAATGAGTGTGCCACATACGATCAAACTAATAGGATTAATACCTTCTTTTTAAGAGACAAAAGCTCAGGACTTTACCGGAAATCCATGTTAATTACAAGCCTTCATTAAGTCAGCACAGCTGTCAATGCCAGATAAACGCGAAGCAGCTTCGATCCCGCCCCTGTTCCTGCGTGAATAGGACGTCTCTCCATCCACACACTCTTTACCATAGATAATGGCAAAAAATCCTTACAGGAGTCACCCTGGCCAGTACCTGAATATGCACGACCCCTCGTCTTTGTTTCAGCCATTTCAGATAGCAATCACGCTTTCACAAGGTTGAGCTCCATTTAAACCATTACGCTCCTAAACACAGTGTCATCCACTTCATTAACTCACTATGATTACCTTTAAGTTGCACAAGACAGTCTGTAGTGTAAAATTCTAATTGGATTTCAGTTTTAGATGATAAAAGCACTTTGTATAGCATCTTAAATTAAGACAACTGACAGAGAGATTATGAAGAAAATGAACCACATACATCTGTAATGCCAGCCCTTAACGGTGAAAGATGGATTACTCTGAGGGGAGAGGCTAACTAACTGTTTTGCCAATATTTTTTCTATGCAATTCCGTGTTCTCTTAGTCCAAACCTTCTCTGAAGTCAGATAAAAAAACATGAACAAAGTGGTCAAACAGATATGAATCTCGCCGCTGTGTACCCCAACAACACTAGATTAAAGGAATTCATCAGATCAAGAGCAGCCGGTGTAATCAATCACTATTTTAGGAAAACATACTCTAACCATCCTTCTGTTCCACTTGGGAAGATCTAAAATTTACCTTGGATATTTTGTTTTATGGAAAATGAAATGGTTGGCACATTTTCAGCAGCCCCTGAAAAGACAGTGTCAAACTAAGACAAAGATATTCTTCCATGCCGTGGAGGCTGAAGATTTGTCGCCGCCCGTTTGAGGCAGCCACACTTTGAGGATCTGATTATCAACTAGCAGCCCTTGCTGAGGGGCTGTTGGAAAGACTGCTAAATCGTGGCAGGTAAACAAACGTCTCGTTCTCTCACTCAGAACTTGGGATGCTCAGCAGTGACTGATAATTTCATTGGCGTTGCTCAGTTTGATTGATGGATCTTTGTCCTATTCAGCCCCCTCCAGGTGCACTGGAGAGACGTTTCTCATAAAAGATGACGTCTTAAACTGCATGTGAAATCTAAATGCAATTGCAGGGTTTAAATTGTCAGCATCCTTGAGAAGGAGGTGGGCTTCAGTATGAGTCTCCAGAGCTTTGCCAGTACCTAAGGTGTTTTATTTTAACAGTGACATTTAATTTCAGCAACAGTAATGAAACTGTGATGTGTTACAACAAGACATGTATACAATTCCTCAAAGGCCTGGGCAAAAATGATAACAGTGAATTTATGCCATAAAAGTATGATGAATAATATAAAATGATATCCAGGGAGACAAACTTTTCATGACTTTATTTGTATTTTAAAGGGAAGTTAAGGTTGGCCTTAAATTCAGATGCTATTGTAACACAGTGATGTGTTAATCTCAACAATAAAACGTGAATTAACAATCCAACGTAATATATTTTTAACTTCATATTCCATTATTGTTTCCGATGCTATATAGTGGCATAAATACAGAACATAAGTTAAACACATTCCTGCGATTTTTAAGTAGGTGAAGTCGTGACAATATACTTGTTAAAAGTAATACTCTTTATATCAAGGGATTTCTGTTGTTGCATTCTTCCTTTTTTCAAGAGAAATGGTAGAAAAAGCTGTCTTTTAACAGATGAACCAATTTTTGACACTCAACAACTTCTGTGACATCGTGCAGTCAGGGTTCCACCCACACTACAGCACTGAGTCTGCTCTCGTTAAAACAATAAGTGACATTCATCACACATAGACAGTTACAAAATGCGTGCCACAGTTTTACCAAATTGCAGTGGTACATTTGATACAGCTGACAGCAACAAATAACTCTTCGAGCTTGAAAACTCTGTGAGACATTCTGGCAAAGTGTTAAACTAGTTTAAGTACTTTTTCAAAGACGGTGGTTGTTTTTGTGTCTGTAGCTAATTTCACAAATATGGATGGACAAAAATAACATGAGGAGTTCATCATGGTTCTATTATGGGGCATCTTCAATTCATTATTTTCCATTTAGTTGGATTATTCAAAGGCAAACTGTGCTATTAGAGTTAAGCACTTTACAACTGCTAATTGGCCTATCAGGGAAATTCTGTCAATTAAAATTTCAATCAATTAAAAGCACTTAAGTGTAGAAGAACTTTTGTGAATTTCCTTCACAAAGCACAGAAAAAATACTAACCACTTTTTTATTGTACACATTGTTGTTCATACAATTTGTTTTAGTGCAGTTTTTGTACTTTGACTACCCTCGTTGCTGAATAGGGCTGCAGAAGTAAATGTGCCTTGCTTTGCCTTTATCACCTCTAGTTACATAAAGCCACTGTAGAGAATTTAAGCTAAAAATGTGATGGTCTTAATATACTGACAGTAGCCTTTGACTGACCAAACATCTGTGCTCCCACAGTGTCCTTGAACAGCACTACAAGCTTTTGGATTCCCACAAGCTGTACATAAAAGGATAATTTCCTTTTGTTATTCTGACACACATCTTCAGGCATCTAGTTCTGCAAACAGGTTAATTTGAAATCAGAGCGAATCCCAGATATACTGTACCTTTTACTCGGCTGTATCTTTCTGTCTCCTCTCCGCCATGTGATCCGTGGTTTAGGGGATGCCCTCGGTTTGCATTCCAGAGACACATCTTTCCCAAGCGTGGCTATGACCCGTATAGGATTGGGGACAAAGACAGGAGCTGATGCTGTGCAGAAAAAAACACATGATATGTTAGCAAGGATTTTTCTTTTTTAATCTAACAATACATGTCAAAAGACATTCTTTATCATAATGCGTGAATGCCATTCCTGAGTCAATTCATATATGTAAATATACTTTTTGCTAAAGAAGAAAATTATAAATTCAGACAGTTGTTCCAAGGATATATAATCACAGATCCATTTCTGGACCAAACACTTACACCAAAGTGAATTTAGTTCAAATTAATACCCTTAAACTTGCTTTACTGTTATGGATTAGAACAATAGCAACACAGGTGACCGATGCATCTGTCACTGCATGCCAAAGAGTCTGCGTCACCAAGTAATTATGCTGTCAAAACGCTAGTTGGTGGAAGGTTTTTAGTGCCATGGTGTTGAGTTTCTTTGTTCGCTTCAAACAAGGAGAACAGTATAGAAGTAACTGCTGTTCTAGGACTACGTGGGTAGTCTACATTAAAGCAGAATATTACATAAAGATGCATCTTACTGAGAAACTTCAATGCAGGATAGGCAGAAGACATCAGAGGTAATGCCATAAAAATGTCAGATAGCTACTCAGGCAGGATACAGTTTATTGTGTTAGTATCGTGAGCAAGTCAGACACAATTACAAGCTAATACATTTTACATTGCTCTTTCACAGAGGTATTTTCTGCAACCAAAGCAGTATTACAATCCGAATTAAAGCTGTTGTGGTAATCACACCTTCATGTTGCATCTCTAGAAAGTGACTATTGTTAGGCAACAGTGTTCTTGCTTTGGTATCAGGCACATGGTAAAAACTTAAGGCGGAAGCTTATATAAAGCTTATATAAATCTGTTTAGGGTTTTTTCATCTGTCAATCAAAATTATATAATCTAAGACAACATTTTCCAGCAAATTACCCCAAAGCACACAACGCATGCTGCCTGCACAGTGGAAAACAGATGCGATTCCCATTTTATTTGATTTCTCTTTTTGTCTCTGAAACACAACTTGATCTGCTGATATTTGTGATTGAGTTTATAAAAGTGGGAAAGATCATTTAAAAAAATATCTTGGCTTTCTTTAATAACTGTGATGCTGAAACAATGTCTAAAAGTGAATATTTACAGATAAAAAGTGCTTGTGTTCCAAAAAACACTGCTTAATCAAAATATTTCCTGCACACCATTCAAAGTAACCATGATCTCCACATAAATACTTATTAAGCACATTTTTTATCATTAATTTGTATAAATATGCAGTGAAATGTAACAAACAGTGTCTTTATTCTGTGATAATCCAGTATGCACTAACGCTGAAAAATAAACAAATACACACTGTGTTGTGAAGCCTAATTAGTGACTAAATGTCATGTTGATAATGTCACGGTTGAGTGATTTGTGCTGCTTTTATGTATAATGTTTTTAACCTATATTTAACCAGACTACTAGAGCACATAATAAATACATAACAAAAATATTGCCAACAATTATAAATCGCTTAAGAGAACAAATTACCCAGTGATGGTCTAAGTAAAGCTTCAGGCTCTAAAGTTGATAAAGTACTGGTATGTAACTGTGTTACACATCAAGGCCATGTGCAGGCTGTGGGGGTTTGTCAGCCGTGATTATTCAAATTTTGAATGATGCTCCATAGGTGACATTATACACAATGACAATTCAATCCCATCTGTAGCTACAGGCTGAGCCCTCTCCTTGTAATGCTTGTGTCTTTGAGCCTGAGTAGCTGTCTGAGAGGCAGAGGTCCCTCTAGACATGAAAAGGAGCAGAAAACAGAGCAGTTACTGTGTGTATTTGTTTTAATTCAAGCTGGTGGCAGCAGCGGCACCCAGATTGCCTCGTCTGCCGGTCTCCCAGAAGAGCAGAGACGTGAGGGCAGCCGCCGCCCCCATGTAGGCTCCAGTGATCGTTCTTCTGCGGGCCATTATTAGTCATGTAATCTGTCCTGATAGTGTTTGCTTCTGGACACCGCACAGAGCACAGGTCACTGGGAAGATGTGCCCGGAGGGCGAAGTTATGAAAACATTCGTCAACAGCTTCTAAATTTCACAAATGTGACCGTGATTCCAAGAAGCGCAAAAGTACCACGATGTCAGCTTCAATCAAACTCAAAAAACAAGACCTCTTAAATCTTCATCGATAAACACGATTAGTATAAAACAACCAATGCATGATTGTTTTGCATATATTTTTCACTGTATACAACAAACAAAAAATAAAGTTATCTATTTGCAGGAAGATTTTTAAAATGCTGCAGAGTTCCCTCAGAAAAAGGGCAAGCCATAAAGACAGTAAATCAAGCTGTCCCTCAGGGAAACATGAAAGGGGAACGGGTATCACCAGATGTGTCCCAGTATAGAAGATGACAAGGAGAAAATAGTGCATCGGCAAGGAATCGTGGACAGCTATTCAGAGTGACTCGTCTTTTTAGCCCGTAGCTTTACAACTCAAGAGCACAGTTTCTTTGGATTGTAATCTTCCTAAATTTCCAAATGCATGTAATACTGGTCTCATTTTAAAATGAAGACAAAACTGTGCAATGTGTGACTTTAGAGCTATTGGTAATTATAGGTAATTATTAAGTGTTAAAAGCAATTGTCGACTAATGAATACCTGAAGAATGTCATGTGCAAAGGGAAGACTTGTTTTTCTAGGTAATAGGAATTGTACAATGAAACACAGAGCAGAGATGAGACTGTAATGGAGTCATTAAAATCCTTCAAAGAAAGTACTCATGTCTCTCTCGTGCTGTTTGGCCCCATTAGTATAAATCTATGCCTACAAGTCACTGGTTCTGCTCAGGGTAATGCAGAAACGTTCCAGACTCTTCAACTTGATGCTCGCAGACACCTCAGTGAATATAACCACTCCTTTTATTGATGCTGTCCACTGCCTGGGTTAAATCAGGGACCATTGATTGGCAATCAGCATATCTCACAGCTCAGCGTTCCCTACAAGCATTTCAATCTCCCTTACCCATCATCCTCTTCCTTCGATGCATGTATGTTCAGAGTATAAAGAAATGTGCTGAAAGAAAAAAATCAACTTGATAAAAATGTACCTTCTTTCCTGCAGTTTTATTAAAAAAAAAAAAAAAAAAAAAGTGTGAATACCTAAAATCTTGAGTTCAGCATTAGAGTATATGGCCCCGTATTTATTTTCTGCAACACACTGGAACATTCCCGAGTCCGTCTGCTGCACTTTGTGAATGGTTAATTCCCCATTCACTATATCAACTCGACCCTGTAAGGAGAAAATAGTATTATCTAACACAATAATACCAGATAAAGTGGATGTGAAGTGTCTTTGGAATTATTCAGACATTTTGTTGTGTAATCAACAAAGAAGAGGGTATGGTAAGTTAAAGGTACCTGGGATGTCAAGGGCAAACCATTACGAAGCCAGTGATAGGTGGGCCGTGGCCTCCCGATGGCCTTGCACTCCCACTGGAGCTTCTCTCCACTATCCATCTGAGTGTCATTAATCATTCTTACCCACTGAGGGAGGGCTTTGAAGATAGAAAACAAAAAAGAATAAATAATACATCCTTGAAACACACACAAGGTTCAAGTAGCATCGTCTGTAGTTACAAAAGAAAAACATAAAAAATAAAACAGCTCATCTGATGAGATGCAGCAACAGGGAAAGTGGCTGCATCTAAGATTAGAGCTGCAAAAATAAGAAATGCAAAACATCTACTATTTGGGTAAATGACCTGCTTTTCTTAAACATACAACTTAATCAAATTAATTTGGAATTTAGACTTGTGCAAAAACAACAAGCAAGGTAATGTATTAGGCATTAACAAACACTTCTGAAGAAAAATGCTCCCCAACAGCAAGAGTCCATTTAGTTATGTTGTAAATAATGAATTTCCATCTTCTGCAAACAAACAAACAAAAAATAAGGCTGAGGATTTCTGGGAATAAGGCTCACATAGGTGTCAGAATGAGGGAAGTGTTCTTTCCCTGTGAGTGCAGAACAGCTTCATGTGTTTTGTTTTAAGTCAGTGTCTAAGCTTAAGACGATAGGGAGATAATAACAGTAGAACAGGAGCATGCAAAAACCAGCCCCAGTCGAGTAGCCGCTGAAGTGTTTTTGCTTTTGTTTCCTGAAGTTATTTGTCTCATGTAGTCAGAATGCTCTTTTGTTCCCTCCACTGGACAACAGACTTTCCTGGAGGCTTTGCAGGCTTCATGCTTTCACCTTTTCTTTTTCCAAACTGCATACTTCCACGGCTTTGTCCACATGACCTGTTTACATCCAAATGCACCGGAAAATCTCTATCACAACTTCAAACAACTTAAGATCTGAACACCATACAGACTATGGTTTTGCGTTTAATCTTGCAGTCTCTTTCAATCTGTTGGTTTTTAATAGTAGTTATGATTTTTCTTTTATTATACATCACATTTGCATGATTATAACATTTACATGAACCACTGAAAGAAGTAGATTCATTCCTTCAGTATTCTTTAATTATGATCCCTTTCATTAATTATTTTCCCATGTAGTTTCTACATGGGAGCATCAACACATATTTTACATGGAAAGAAATAACAGGTCATGATGTGATGCACAGCACTTTGATAATAATATAATAACATCTGTAAAATTAAAATTGCATGTTGTTTGCCTCCCCTTTATGCAGAAACAAATTCTAACAGCTTAAGTTGATTTTAATGTGATTTTAAAATGAACCTTTACAGATCAGCGTATAAGAAGACCTTCTGGATGTAAGCAATTCTTTCTGGATTGGGGTTCTCGCAATAAAAATGTGTTTTTTTATAACCAAGCCAAGCATAAGAAGTGTTCACATGGATACTTTTTTGGGAGCGTTTGATTGAATGAAAACGGTCAGGAGGGTCTTCCTCACAATGAAAGTTTAAACTACCAGCTGACCTGCGTAAATTACATTTAGTCCAACGGCTGCTGCAAATTAGGTCTCCTATTCTCCTTGTGATGTCAACATTATGGAGGTTGCCAAGAAGTGCAGGGCCTTGGAAATGTGTCCTCCCAAGGTTGAGGCAGTCCATTATCTTTGTCTGGTGCACAAGGCACAGACGAAGAGAAATAGGAGACATGCACGAGCTTACTTAAGTTTAGGATTACAGGCAAAGGCAGTAATTCAGGCACACTTCTGCGTGCTTCTTGTTGGAAAGCTGCAGGAAATGCTCTTAAATGACAACCATATTTAAGTCAACGTGCATTCATATGTTTAGCAAAATGATTTAAATATGCAAAGTGTTGCATTTTCTTTTTTTTCCCCACAAGTTGTCCAGTTACAGAAAATTAAGTCGCAACCCAACCTATGCTGGAAACACACATTAGTCCAGAAGAACTTGGACAAAAGGTCAGGAGTTGTTGTCAGGTATAGATTTGGTATTTGGTGGCTGTTTGACTAAAGCTACCAACATGAAGTCCATGAAGATCTCAGTGCAAGTGAAGGAGGCCATCACTGAGAGAAGAAAACATGGTGGAGGCAGTGTTATGGTATAAACACGAGCTCACTGGCTTTTAATGACGATGTGACTGCTGACTGAAGTAGCAAGATGAATTCTGAGGTGCACATGGCCACTTGGACGGCTCTTCACAGTACAGCTGGATAATGACCATAAATGTCCCGGGAAACCAGTTCAAGACTTTGTGAAGGAAAAGAAATGGAATCGGTCACCTGCTCGAAATTCCAACAGAGAAACTCTTCAGTGTCTGAAGACAAAACTGAAGGCATAAAAAAAAAAATCACAAACCAGCAGGACTTGGACATGGCTGCTGTGAGGATCTGAAGATGCATCACGAGGGCAGAGACTAAATATTTTGTGAAGTCATGGGCTCCAGACGTCAGGTGGTCATCTACTACAAAGGATGTTCATCTAAGTCCAAAGAATTATGATTATTTTTCCAGTGGTGTCACCTTCTAATAATACTTTGGCGCACATTAACATGCAAGTACTTTGTTTAGAAAAGCTGTGATTCCTTAATAGTTACTTCCATATTTTTGTGAAACCTTTTAAATTAAAGCTGCAAGTCTGCACTTTGATCACATCTTTGTTGTCTTCAAATCCATTACTATGACGTCTAACAGCAAAACGTTTCAAATCGATCATCGTCCAAATCCTTGTAGTGTAGAGTGGCATTTAAACTGAAAACATTTTAGTGTTGGTATAGTCAAGCTTTGGGTCTATTTGGTTTTCAAAACAAAACAAAATACAAAATCTCTCAGATTCATGTTATTTTTTTGTTCTATAATTACTACAACCTAGAATAAGTATACAAAAAACTGTCATCAACAACATAATCAACAACATCAACACAGCAGTTTCTGTCCAAAGTAAGTACTAATAAAAGAAAGTTATAGTATAAAATAGTAACCATGTTAGTCTAATTAAAACAGCAGCCAAACAGAGATCTAATTTATAAAAAATAATTTTTTTAAAAAGAAAAAAAGAACAGACCTCTTGTTTAAGAGACCCTTATGTCTTCAGCTCAAAGAAAATAACTCATCGAACGTGACAAGAACTTGGTCTTGGATTATGTGGAATGGGTTTATAATTAGTCCTTGGCCTATTCAGCAAAAAAATCAAAGGAATGGTAACAGTCCCCAGCTTTGAATTTGAAAACAGTGTAAGATTATATTATGATAAATGCTTGGAAACTGAATGTGGAGCAGCTACGTAGTGTACTAGTCATGAAAGAAAAAAAAAAACATAATTTGTGATAATGTATGCCTGCTCTTGGATAATGTATGATGACTGGACTAAAGTAGAAAGGATCTAAACAGACCAAATGAGAATAAGGGATGTGAGTTAATAGCCAAATGGCCATGCTTCATGCATATAAATACAGTAAAAATTGTTTTTTTTTCTTTGAAAAGGAATAAATGAGAGTGTACTTAGACTCACTGTAGACCTGCAGATGTCCTTTGAAAGCAGTTCCTCCTCTCGGATTCTCGGCTTTGCATTCATAAGTTCCCGAGTCATCCAGCTGAATATTGGGAATCTCTAATACTGCCTGAGACTTCCGAAGTCTTGCCTTTTTGGGGATGTTGCCGTTTATCTTCCTCCAAGTGATAGTTGGCACTGGACTGTCAGAAGAGAATAACAGGGTTGTACAGTATACAACGTAATACAGTGTAACAGCAGCATAAGCCGTTTCTATGTACAGAAAAAGGATTTCAGCCACAATGATGCAATTCGCTGCTGAAAAATGTCA
>CM026201.1:27115992-27135147 GCA_014839995.1 Xenentodon cancila
AAATGTCAGCTTCATGGTTTCCATATTAGGAATTATACCATACACTCGAAAAGTTCACCTCTGTTAAAACAACACTACAAACCAAATTAAACTGTATCATTTAGACTCCATATTTTCTAAAGCACAATATTCTGATTATGTTATTAAAGGTCCAGAAATATTTGAACGGTAGTATTCAAATAATCCCACATCTGTCCCTTTTTATTCAAGAATTTGCTTGTAGATTCACTTGACAGAACGACTTGCACATGCAGAGGGAGACGATGCCCTATAAGGTGCTCAGTATCAGTCATCTCTTGTATGACAACTACGTTTGACAGCTCTCTGAAAGATGGAAATGTGACACGGCGCAAACCTCCAGTGAATCCATCAATCATTTAGCGAAGATGGAAATGTTACATCCCTGAGCTTTCTTATCCATTCACAAGGACGAAGAATTGCCCTTGGCTGCAAGAGTCTCAAATTGGGAGTCACACTGTTCTTTATTATAAACACAGCGTTACTTTTCATCTCATACTGGAGTTTCGTATGACTAACGTTGTGCAGAATATTAGTTTAACCACGCTCTTTTGATCTTTTGTTTTTCTCTAGTTTCCAGCAAGAGTTATTAGAAATTTCTAAAGCCTAATCATAAGTCACGGCTGCTTCTAGTATCGTACCACCTGCAGAATAAACAATATTTATTTAAAAAAATACGACAACTGAGCCATAAAACTAGTTCCAAACAGTACAGGTAAACCAGAACATAAAATGTCTTAAATAAACTTAATAAAAGCAGTCTTATGAAGCTATAATTTTCATATCTTGCATTTTGTTGTTCAAAACAGCAGGAACCAGGTTTAATTAGTAAGGAACAATGCATGGAGTTGCTGTGAGGAAATTTATATGCCACTAATGGAGAATTCTGGAGACCTTTGCTCCGACTAAACTCTCAACAAGCCAAAGAACAAAGGAAATCCATGGAGACCTTCAGGGGTTGAAACATGATGGTGAATCTTTGTGAGTCCAAGACAGGATTTCTCTTTGGAGGCTGAGTAATGAGCGCTGGGACTGTACACGCTTGCTGGACTGGGGATCAGCCAGGAGGGAATAGGCCTCACTCAGTTTAACAACAAGAAGCTCTTCACGTCAGTATCCTCCAGAGCTGCTGGCATGAAATCTTGAACTGTGCTTATTCTGTTCATTTTTCTTTCAATCTGTGTAAATGAATAAATAAATGCTTTTTATTGCCCAATGGTGTGAATGTGTTACACATTGGCATTAAAAGTGAGGTGTTACAGATTTCGATTTAAGAGTGCACCCATAGGCAGGCTCTTTAGATTACATCTTAATTAACGTTTAACAATTGCTGCGCCCTCATCTGGTTCTTGTTCCATAATAAAAGGTTCAAAATCAATCTAATTCCAAAATATAATGGTGAATCAGTTTCCTTCAGATCATTAAGATCCAGATAATACTCCACCATTTAGCTCATTTGCAAAGCTCTCAATTTCCTGGTGCCTTTAGGAAATTCTTCTGAAAGGACTATTCAAATAAAACACAAAGACACATTTTACCTGTATGATCTCAGCACAAACAACTATCTTTGAAACACATTAAACCCAGCAGCAAGAGCGTAAAATGGGCTGTGTCAAGAGGCACTCTCTCCGATGCTGCTGATAATGTGGTTCGATATCGCTCAACGAGGAGCGGAACTGCAGGAATTCAAGAGTTTGATTCCCTCTGGGGTCACTGAAACTAAAAGTATATTCACTACTTTGGCTATTTGTATGAAAGTACAGAGCACAAGCCATGCATAATGTTTTAAGTGGACATGAGTGGGATGAATGTGTAACCAATCAAAAATACAAGGCCTTTTGAGCTACACTGAACTTCACAGGGTCTTTAAAACGAACGCAGCCAACAGCAGTGTGCTTTCCAGAGCCACTTTTAGATCAGACTGTGAGGACAGGATCTGCAGATGGATTGCTGTTCTTTAGCGGTGTATAAGAACCATACAATTATCTGTAAATAAACATTATAATTCATGGGTATTATCCTGACCTTTGATTTTCAAGCAAGGCAAGAAATGAGCTGAATGATAAGCATTCTACATAAATCAGCCCTAAAAAACCTGAACCACAATTTATTTTAGACTGGCATGTGGATTCCTTTAAACCTAGACAATGGTTGTTTCACTCTTTTTTTTTTTTTTTTTTTGCAGTGTGATGCTTTTATTCACACTGCTATTGTTGCCTTGTCATACTCAACCTCTGTTGTAATAGTTTCTCCCCTCTGCAGATCTGGTAAACCAGTTATTGCTGGGTGACACAGATTACTCCAATATATGTATGATAGTAAGGAAATATCACAACAAATGTGTTTGTTCATTCAACACGCTTGAATGATGTTCATTTTTGTATAAAAATCTTGCAAATCAGTTTTAAAAAATCAGCCAGGGGATACAATTTTTGCTCAGCATGTAATATACTGATAAAGCCACAAAAAGCCAAGAGTGCATGTCTGATGAAACTGGGGTTGGGGCAGGTCTTTCATTTTCACTGGATGTACCATCAATCTACCATGTTGCTTCTCTGTTCACATGACATCTATAGCATGTCCATCTGTCAAGAGAGAAGCGTTGCTCCTCAGATGCTCCTCCTGAGTCTTCCTCTATCATTTATTTATTTATTTTTTGGTGTATGTGTGTTGGGGAGTGATTTACGAGGGTCTAAGGGCAGAGGGATGTCACCAGCTGTATAGCTTGTACCCTCCTTGAGGAAAATCTGTGATATGTGATACACTTGGTTGAAGAAAAAAAAAAAATCAAACCAGGAAACAAGCAGCTCAGATGATGACGGACCATTTTTCTTTACATTTATTTATTTATTTTTAAACTAAGGGCTTTATTTAAATTACAATGATGCCTGCTGAAATCATGACCAAACTAAGAATGAACAAAGTGAAGGAACACATTTCCTTTTGTCCTCACGTGGCTTTGTAACCAATAAAATTCAGTCATTCAAACCATGAGCTGTTGGAATTTGAATGAAAACTCTGCTAAAATTAAATATTTATCAAGTCTTTTCACAAACTATTTGGATCTCTTTTATATGTTTTTATATTCTTTTTTATGTTGTCTTTTTTATTAGTTTCTTTTGTCTAAGTTAACCTAAAAATTGAGAGCAGGAGAGCCAATTAAAAGCTCTTCAGTCATCTTTCATCTATCAGTTATGATGGCAACATTAAAACGTCCACCCTGGGAAAAAAAAGGGAAAAAAAGGGAAAAAAAAGGGAAAAAAAAGGAAAAACAAGGGAAAAAAATTGAAAAAAAAACCTAAAAAACTTTGCACCACGGTTTAACTAAAACAGCATCAGATAAAAAAGTTTCATCAGGATCTCTGTACCATTCATCAACGTAAAACAAGCCGTCTTTACAGGTAAAATTTATCACGCCAGGTATGCAGTTTGAGTGCATTATCTGTTTTCTTAAGCCTGATCACTCAGTTTTGGTTCTTCAATCTAAGCGTCTTTGTTGAAACTGTGTTGCCTAAACCTAAACTAACAGCCACTGAAACAGGAAGTCACACTGGACATTAACAGTTAAGAATTCAAACCAAGAAAGTGAAAACTGGCTGTCCCAAGTTGGTCTCAAAGGGGATTTCCTGTACTTTCCTGTACTGTCCATCCAGCCAGCTCATTCAAACCCAGTCACTAGTTAATGACATAAATCAGGATAATGTGTGCAGCTCTTGCTGTTGGTGCTGCTGCATCAGAAACCAACAGCAGCGGAAGAGACCACAATTTCACACAAGTAAGAATACAGTTTTTTACAGCTCTGTTTTTCATATCTACTGCTCTCTCTCTCTCTTTCAATTTGAATTTGGCCTTTTAAGTTTTGTCACCAGTGAATATAAAAAAATACAAGGAGCTTTGGCACAACTAAACAAAAAGCTTTTTACTCCTTAGTACACATACATATTGATGATGAACAGCACAAAACCCATTTTAACCTTGTTTTCAGCACCACATAAAGACTGCCATGCCTTAATAGGGTACATTGATAAATCATTCATCTGTGCATAACATAGGGAAGCAGGTGGATCATTGACTGAAAGCCCTCACGCACAAATTACGTCCATGAAAGAAGCGCAGGGGAAGATGTGAAGCTTTTTGGCTGTTAAACCAGAATCCAGAAACTGCTGCTTGGCCTAATAAGAAACACTGTGGGGTGGGAGATCATCATGCAGCATAAATGTAGTAAAAGACTTACTGTGATGGTGATAATTAATTGAAATCAGTGTACAGATCATGTGGCCTTTAGACCTCTGCAGATTAAAAGACTGTTTGCACACAAGTGTCTGCAGAAAATCATTTCTGATGAGTTTTGTAAACAAAATACAGCTGATACTAAAAAGACATTTTGTGTTTCTTGTAACGTAAAAATATCAGTTTCTAGCTTTGGCGAAGATAAGTCAAAAATTTGTTAAATTAAAATGTTAGGCAGGCAGCCTAACCACATTTTAGACATGTAGATACCTTTAATTAAACATATCAAATTTATTTAAAAAAAAGTATTTTTATTTGACAAATTCAACCTTTTAAGAACCACTAAGTGATGCTAAAATTAGCAACTCTGGTAACTGGTTTGGAGTTAGTCTCCATGGGAAAAGGAGTGTTCCCCTCCTGGCAATCAACTGTTCTCAATTTCTTTTTTTTTTTTTTTAAACCCCATAACCTTGGTTTTCTAAATTCATAACAGACCCTGAAAGCAAGCAGGAAACACAGCTACATTAGGGCTCTCAATTATAAGAACACATGGGTCCTAAGGGCTGAATTCCCCATTCAGACTTCCCCCTCATGCACTAACATGCCATCTAACAGCAGAGTTATGATGCTGCACTTCTCTACACTCACTTAACATATTGCCTGAAGACAAGACATGCTTGGTTCCCTTTCAGGTAATGGAATAATGAAATTTAAAGATGAGAGAAGAACACAAGAAGAGCACAGACAGCATAATCTGAAGGATCTCTCAGCAGCAGAGCAATGATGGGTTGTTCGTTGCTCTTTTCAGAGATTAACATGCCACTGTGGTAATAAACAACTAACCATATTTGTGTAATATGTCCTTGTTTACTTACTTTCCTAGAGCAAAGCACTCCAGTCTCACAGTCAGTCCTTTGGCAGCCAGAACAGATGTGGGGGAAATGCACTTCAATTTTGGGCTCATATTCACCCATGACACCTAGAAAAGGTTAAGAGAGAATAATTGGAGACATTAGATCCCAGTAGTTCGGTAGAGCTATCAGCGTGTCTCCCATTCCCCCATCATTCTCTTGTTTCCAAGCAGTGTGCTACACAGAAACTGACCACAGTGATTTAAGAACGATAGGGATGCTTATTTCATATTCCAGCAGTAGCTTTTTAATGATTATTTATGTGACAAAGAAAAAGGCAACAGTAAATCTAGTTTTCCTGAAGATCCCAGGTGTTTAAATCTCTCCAAATCCTCATGGTACATTAAATTATAGGCTGTACAGGTGTGGAAAGGACATTATTCACACCATCTGGCATGTCTTTCAACCTTCCATCTTCATTTTACGTGTCACTCTTGATACTGGTTTAAATCAGCTTCAGAGGATGCAGCTAACAATTTACAATTTGAAAAATATCTGCAATAGATAACATTAAAAAATGAGCAGGATTAACTAGACTGCACGAATATTATTTTTCAATATTTGCTTTTTCAAATACTAAAACACTCAAAAACAAAAAAATAAGTCACACAAGTACACAAGTTAATTATCGCTAAATATTTAAAAAGTGAATAGCAGAAAAATAACTCAAAGCAGCCCTCTGACAAAACCAAACTACTGGGATGATATACTAACAAATCTTATCCAGTGACAACAGGAAACAGGACGCCACTTGACAATCCTCAAACACATTGTGAAGGACATAATTGATAGTGTTTTATCAGTCTCGCTAAGTGTCACGATGCCTAACACCTTCAGTTAATGCATGGCCCCAGGCCACGCTGTCTTTGTTTATTCATCTGTACGTTAAGTCGAGCATTTATTTCCATTTGTCAGGATGATATGTCAGATGGCATTGAGCAAATTTAGAGAAACAAAGGCAAACACCATCATCTGGGATATAATTACCATTATCTGTCTTTCTAAATGGGAGTTTACAGCATGAATATTACATGAGCTTTTCACTTTTTTTTTCCCCCAAAAGAATGTAAAAGCGCGTACATTTATTGGGTGTGAATGGACACGCTGGTAGACCCTCGTCCTGCATGAATACGTGCCAAAACATATCAATGGACACATATTAGTTGCTGCTCCACATGCGTTATAAAGAACACGATCAGTGAGACAGATGACTGGCATGACATTTGAGAAACCATAATTACTACACTTTTTACGTGTAGCTGACACTTTTTATGTGATAAAATTAATGCACCAGAGGAGTGGAGTTATTGAATTGTGACCCAGTACATATGGAAAAGGATTTTTATGATATTTGTTCCAAAGAACTTTTCAATTTCAATCTCATTCTCAACATTTATGGCTCCAAAGCAGCCTTCTCATATTATGAATTTGCAATATTTCATTGGCTCTTGCTATAGTATATTCAATACCATATTCAGTCTCAGTGGCTGGACTTGATAGAATCGTAAGAAATAAGGTCGAGAGTCAGTGTACTAAAACATTACCGACCCTTACTTGCAGCAAAGCAATATATTTTATGTTTCAATTTCATTTATTAATCATTTGATTTTTTTTTCTGTTCTGCTTTGTTCTGTTCCAAATGTATTATGACTGTAACCTCGAGCTAAGAGCACTGAAAAACTGTCCTGTGTGTTTCGACGTGCCTCTAAAAAGCTGCAATGCAGAATAAATTTTAAAACTTGAAATGAAAGCAAGACATGCAGCCACTATGTTTACTGTTTCTGATTTGAAAGTTTCTACATTTGAATCAGTTTAATTGGTCCAAGTCATTCCTGGACAGCTCACCTGGTTGCTTCGACTGACTGATTTGAACTTTATTGTGACGTGTGATGTGTGGGTTTGACGCTCCATCTGTAGCGCAACGCTTGTGCAAGCAGGGCTGTTACACAAGAGGAGTAATTAGTACCATAATTGCCTAATAAACTACTAATAAACTAAGATCTTTGGTAATGTTGTTTTAATTTATTTAAATGTAATTGATTCTGTCTAGTCTCATTATTGGATTTTTGAGGGAGGGAGAAATTACACTTAAAACTGCTGCCTGTTTTCATTTTAAGAAACAAAGATAATGTAAATCTTTAAGAAGACTGTAAATAAAAGACCTACCATGTGCTGATCTTCATCACTGGAATATAATAATGCTCCGTTAGGGCAAGGAGGTGTTCTCATTATATCAATATGAGCTAAACAAAATGGTTAAAATGAGCAGCCTTAAAATGCTTTGTCAAGCTTTATTTGCCTTTTTTCTTTTAAAAACAGTCCTTAAGAAGGTCACTACCTACCCACTACCAAAAAAAGTCTAGTCTGTTGTGACCAAACGTCAAAACCAAAAAGAAACTGCCCACCGTTCTACACCATTTCGGCCTGAAAATGGAAATAAAGTGGCTCATTGAATGGAAATTAGTATTCATACCTGAATACAGGATGGACCATTGACAATACACTTTAAAATGCCACCAGGAATACCCACGAAATGACATATATGTGACATATATCAACATGCCTATGCTGGAAAATATCAATTTTATGACAAAAGCCTACAAATAATAGACTTCATTGAAATTCCTGCAAATGTGGAGAGGAAAAATATGTCTCACGGGAAAACCAAGAGCAGTGGTGAGAGACCTTAAGTAAGAGATAAAGTAAAAAAATGAATACAAATGTATAAGGTCCACACTCAGACGCTAATATTAGAGGTGGTAATTATTCATATTAATTTCACTATTATAAACAGACTCATGGCTGAAAATATTTGCTAGGTTTCCTCCTACATTTACTGATCCAGGCAAACCTTTACGACGTTCTTAACCCAGTTTGGTTACTTACACGTCATGACTGATCTATGCTTCAGTCAATTACTGATAGAGAATAAAGACGTTTGTGAAAAAAATTGTTGTTAAATTTCTTTAAAGTATCTGCTGTCAAATAATTGTTGTAAAGTATTTTTTTTCTAGAAGCGTTTTAAAGTTACTGCCAGCTCCAGTAATATAATGTAATTGGTTGTATTTGAACTGAATGAAACATCAGAGATGGCGATTGAGATGATCTCTGTTTAAAAACAGTGCATTAGCCCGGAGCTCACTGCTTAGCCTTGTTCTGCTCAGGGCGGATTGAAATTTGACGATCAATGGCCTCCAGCTGGGTATAATGGAGCCCAGATGCTTGTTTTGATGAAGAGATTCGGGGTTGGAACTGACAGTGGTGAGCGGCGCACAGATCCAGCTTGAACTCTCTGCTGTGTAATAATCTCTCACTTTTACTGAGGCACAGATTGTGTTGTCTAATTGGTCAGACTCCAATGACTGAAGGATGCTTTCGGCAAAGGAACACTTGAGCAACTCCTCTGATGCACACCAATGTCGTTTTTCTGAATTTTACACCCAAATTCACAATACAGATGGCTGCTGAGCATCACGAGATTTGGACAGCAAAACAATCTTTGACGTAATGGACCTACAGGTGTGGGGACTGGATCTGACCGAGCTGCGTTCCACATTGACTCGTCCTTTTACACACAGATGAATAAAAATAACAGAACATGGCTTGAATGCTGATGGGTTATTTTGGCATCATGCCACAGTTCAGCTGCTAACGAATATAACAGATTCACCATTAATAACATTTTCATATGAATGCGTATTGCAAATTGGCAGAAAATACTGCAGGGTCGCAGCCATGTATTAACACCAAGAAAAGGCCTGCACAAACAAGGCCTGAGCACATGGTTCTGAGACAAATTACACCCAAAAGGACTCAAACCCCCAGCAGGCTGTGCACCGTTCTGCATCATTAGTGTATATCAGAAATTATTGCAGGTGTTGTTGAGTGATCATCTTTAATACTTGCATTAATAAATGCGGATATATTTTAATGAGAGAAGTCATTTGTGGTTATTTTGCTCACAATCTTACTTTTCTTGGTTGTAAAGATTAGTGCGCGAACTCATTCCTTCTCCTTCCCCACCTGTTCACATGTTGGTACTCACAGAACATTTTCAGGTGGTGCATTTTAATTTATTACATTTATTACAAATGTATTCATATTATTGGTAAGTGTTGTTGGATACTTTTTAATTACATTTAATACTAAACATGTTGACGATATCATATTTAAAGCAAAAACAAAGACCTGATTCAAAACGTACAGTTTACCCTAAGAGTTTGACATCCAGTTTATAATTTTAACAGTGAACTATTCAGCTGGTTTCAACCCAAAGAGACGGCAAACCCTGTGAAGCAAACAAGGTATTTTAATTTACTGTCTGACACCTCTGCATACATATTATAGTTAATTTTTTTGACATGACATAATCTGTTTTGTTGGGGGGTTTTGTTATATTCCCATTATGCTTTGTACTGTTTAAACAGATGTTTTCGGTTCCAGATCAAGTAATGAGAGGGGCAATTTACCATGTGTTGAGTTCTGCAAGGCACCGCTAACAAAGTCAAGTCAAGTTTTTTTTTCATAGCACACTTAAAACAACCTCAGTTGACCAAAGTGCTGTATAGGCTAAAACAAATTAAAAATCCCCAAATTAACAATAATACTGAGAAAATAACTGCAATAACTGCATACTGAGAACATGGTTTTAATGAACATTAAACTATGTTATTGGTATTATGCTTCTTTTTGCAGCAGTACATCTCTTTTTCTGTCTTTAATATTCTTTGCTCATTTTGCTGCGTGTGCATGCAGCCTGGATGTCACTTTATTTAAAGAAAAACTAAATCTATGGACTGCATGGAGCTCATAGATTTGACTACATTTGTTGCAGACAGACAGACTTATAAGGAACAGTTTGAGGTTTCCTCTTCTGTCAAGTAGGTAGTAAAAAGCTCTCTAGGCTCATGTTTGTTGCTCTGCAATCCGAATGTTATTGCCAATGCAAAAGTTCATGTAATATTCTGATGGGAAAAATGTGAGCCCACCCTTCGTCTTCAGTACAATTTCTTAGACCCTTTTCGATTATCTACCAGTGTCTGACATTAGCTTCCTGAAGTGTTTGAGCACATATTCATTAAGCTGAAAAGTATTTTCTTTTATGTGCTGCCCATTTCAAACCCCTACACAGGACTTCTGTTGGACTTGAGTCCTCTATTTCTGCTTTTTGAAACACTCCTTAATGGATCAGGTTGTGTGCTCAAGATAATTTATTTTGAAAGGTTTATTTCAGGGTTTAAGTTTTGGATAGATGGACTTATATTACCTTTTAGTGCTCTTTGATATTATAGAGATGCAGAGATGAATCAATGACAGCAAAGCGTTGGCCAAAACACTATTTTTGACTCGCCTGTTAGGAATGCATTATCCTAAAAGCTTGGTATTTGTCCAAACTTTCACTGCCAAACTGCTGCTTTGTGCCGATGTTCTTTTCGGAGAACAATGTCTTTTTTTCTTGGCACACCTAAAACACAAGTCTCATAAGTTCAATATCTCTGATTGTACACACATTCAATATGACACCTACTTCTTTTTGCATGAAAGCGTCTAAGCAAAAATTGCGGGGGCAGCTGGTTCTGGATGAATTGGCAGTTCCTTTAGATTTATGCGTTTGTAGGTGATTTTCTTATAGTATAATTTATATGTTGAAACAATTTAAAGATTTTCTTAGAACCTCCTTTTAAAAGTACTTAGAACCTTTATTCTGACGGCCAAAGACAGATTTGTTTAGGTTTTGGAATCAAATCTACCACATACCTAAATAACAACAAGCACACCACGTCAAGTGTGTCAGAATTTACAAACACTGGGTATGTTTGTAAATTATTGTTAATGTAATCGGTTATATATGTTTGATCCATTGCAACCATTATTCTAAATTTGAAAGGTTTGAGGGTTTGACAAATGCAGTTATTTTCATGTTATTGATCTATCATCTGCACATTTAAATGACTAAATAAAATATCAATTTAAAAGCCATCTATTTAAGTGTCTTACTTTCATTGACAGAAACAGTGCTATATAAAAGCAAATGCTTGTTTATTCAAATGTGTCAAATTAAAAAAATAAGCAAATCGTGAGTTTTAGTCTATTATGCGTAAAAATTGAATTGTTCTCCTTGTAAAATAACAATGAACAATCGTTGTGCTGATAGCAGACTGACCATAAACACTCCTGACTGTATTTTGCACTTAGTCAGCCACACAAAGCAATTTAGCACAGTCAGGCAAAATATATGTAAAAGAGGGCAGCTTAATACCATGTAAAAATCTTTCTAGAAGGAATGCAATCTTTACAGGGTGAATTTATGTCACAATATCTTAAAGGGAAAAAAAAAACAAACAAACAAAAATTGCTGCTGAGATCGTTTCACAGCTCTCCTGGGTATGTAATCTCAGCGGGTTTGAGAAACTTTGGTAATGACAGTCACCGGTATGTAATGACAGCAAACATTTCTTTGTAAAGTCAGATATAACAGCATGTAGGGGAAATTCCCACCTAAATCCAACAAACAGCTCTGCAGCATGGTGCCTGAGAGGGAAGTATAAAGAAGCAAAATCCCATCCACAGCAGGGGCCATTGATTCGGTTAATTTTATGCAGGAAAATGATTTCCCTGATGCCCAGTTTTGCCAAAGCAGGTTTGTGAGCAAAGAAGGCTCCCCACACTAACGTTAAAGCATTGCTCACTATCTATTTACGGTGTTGTCTGGTGTTTAAAACAACCAACAGGAGGCTCTGTGAAAAGGAAGAGGGCAAGCCTTTTTTATTAACCAATCTGATCGGAAAAATGCTGTCCAGCTGCATTATGATGAAGTGCAACAGCCTTATGTAAAACCTGCTTTTACATTTTTGCATAACAGGTTCAGCAAAAGAGAGCAATCAGTGAAACACAATCAAATCAGATGAGCAAGGAGGGGACTCCAGGATATTAGCTATGTGACGTAATGAATTTCTCACCGTCGGTTTTCAGCGTCAGAGGAGTTGGAGGACTCAGAACCCTTGCATTCGTCACTGTGTTTTTCACCAGACAGATGTAACTTCCCACATCTGCAGGCTGCACCTTCGAGATGTACAGGTTCCCAGTGTCCTGGGAGACGAAGCGCCGGCTGTCCTCGGCAACAAATGAGGGGAACTCATTGAAAACCCAGCTGTAGATAATCTCTGGGAGCAGACAGGAAAAACATAAAAGTGAATGCGACAAAAATATGTCCTATACACATCCCCTACTTGACCTGCTCTTTTGTGTTTGTAAAACCTGGTTTCTGCTGATCTATATCCTTGGAGATACTTAGAAAAGCTCCTATTGAGAAGTAAAATCTTGCCTTTATACCCTGCTTCAGTCTTTAGGTTCAGACTATCAGTAAAAACTCCTCTCAAGCCTTGCGGGATACTAATGGAAGTTGTTGATTCAAGCAAAGGACGATAAATAATTACTGAAGCAGCTCAGGAACCCTTCGGTTCTTATCTTATCTGACATGTAGACTATCGCCATAGTCAGAAAAATACTTTGGTACAGTGCAAGTGGTGCATCAAAGCGTGTGGTTACTCTTTGCAGAAAAAGATAGGAAAAGTCATACTGAGGCCACTGACAATGAAAAAAACGAAGATGAAAAAGGGTCTTGTTGAGCTAAGAGGTGATTTTAATTAACTGGCGATATAATCAGAAGGTAAAACTGGCATGCAGTCAGTGTGATGGCCCAAATCCAGAAACCTTGTTTGTGTATGAATGTGCACACGCATGTGTTCCGGGTCATTAAGCTGCAGGTGCAGTCTTCCAGAGTAAAATACAACCGAACGGTTGGAGCATGGGAAGGGATTATTTGACTTCATGGCTAATAATCTTTAAATAACTATCAAGCTATTTGCATCTTGGCTGCATCTTTTAAAATGTTTTCATGAATGAATGTTTTCATTTTCCTCTTCTTTGCATGTCCTGCGGACCAGAGCCTCAGGAGCTGCTTGCTGACCTGCAATTCCACCTCTGACCATCCCAGTGTCTGCCTTCACCTGTCTGTGTGGATGTCTGTTGGATGCTTGCTGACACCCCGACCTGCAGTCCTCATCCCCTTATATCACCGTCTATCCATATATCACCCATATTCACAGAAGTCTAATTGGACTACCAAGGACAGTTACTAATGTATCCTATCTTGTACCTTTGACGGTGTCTCTATGTCTCTATTCTTTCTTATTTCTTGCTCTACCCGGCTGGCCTTCGGCAGGAGGGTCCCCCCTCATGAGCCAGGTCCTGCTCAAGGTTTCTTCCCTCTTAAAGGGGAGTTTTTCCTTGCCACTGTTTGGCTTAAGGTTTTTCTTCCACTAGGGGAGTTTTTACCTGCCGCTGTTTATGTAATAATTGCTCGGGGGTCATGTTCTGGGTCTCTGGAAAGCGCCTAGAGACAACTTGTGTTGTAATAGACGCTATATAAATAAAATTGAATTGAATTGAATTGAATTGAATGACAGTTTGTGGGAGGATATCTTTTGTTTGCTGACATACAAACTTAAAATCGATGGGGAAGGTTATGTTATAATGTTGAGCATCATGTAGAGGTTTACAGTGATTCTCCTTCCACACAACCATCATTTATGAATCAGTTAACTGATTTCAAAAATGTGATTATTTGACTTTGAATAACTCGATTTAAGATAAAAGTGGTTTCAATAGGAAGTGATTTTAAATGACAAAAGAATAAATACATGAAAATAATAATTTAACACAAAGATTTAATTGCAATTTCTTTCACTCATTGTGAGGGATTCTGGGAAAGAGGAGGAGCATCAACATAAACTGGAATCTTGCTGTAATCGAGACTTTCTGCTACTGCAGCTCAATGTTGAACGTAAACTGCTGCCAAAAATGCCAGTAATCTTTGTCTGATAGACATCACAAAGGTTTCCATTTTCCATCTTCATGAACATGAAACACAATTTATCAAAGACACACATAAAAATGGATCAAAGCCATGAAATAGAAAATAATACACTTTTTCACATCTCACTGAATACAAATCGTCTTCACTCGAGAACTATCAAATTTAACTGTTATTTAACCGTCTCTGAATTCCCCCACGAACTATTTAAAGTGGAAGTCTCTTCATAATATACATTTTAATTGCAACAAACTCTCTGAAACATTCAGTGACAATTTCTGGGTCTGTGGCACTTTAGAAAAAGAAAATATTTTAGCAGTTGACAGTCAGGGGCCTGTTTCAGAAAATGGGTTTCGTACAAACCTCGAGTAAGTTAAACCTGAAATGAGGGAAACTTCATTTTCTGTCTTCGTCAAGCCTATTTAAGGATATAAGGCAAAAGTCTACATTCACACTGCAGGTCGTCATCCTCAATCATGATTTTTTTGCCAAGGTCTGAATTTTTTTATTTTTTTTTGTGGTTGTTCACGTTAGTATTTTAAATGCGTCTATTCTCAGACTTTGTTGTGAACAGGCTTCTGTACTGAAGTGACCCGCATGCAAAGTAAGACGAAGTGATGTCAAACGGATGCACGGTGTGCGGATGTAAACGATGATGCAGCAGCAGGGAGCCTGAAGGATTTCTTTTTGAAGATTTTGTGCAGTGGAAGTGGACAAATCCATAAACGAATTATAATGAGAAGAAACCTGAGGAATAGAAGAGCAATATTTTTTACACTGGCCACGTGTGGAACGATGGCTGCAACATCTGTACGTGTGACGTGTGTGGATGAGGAACCAGGAGCGGTGGACCGTGACGTGACTGGCTTCACTGAAGCAGATTTCACCCAAAAACAGTCCCACCGGTGCAGAATTGTGACATTAATCACATGACAGTGACATCAAAGAGGGATGAGATGCGACCTGACAGTCCAGACTGAAAACATCAGATCCCTACTGTATCCAATTTAGCTATATGAAAGTGACCCGGGTCTGATGCGGAAAAAAAAATATTGGATTTCGTGTCATCAGAGCTTTTCAGATGGCCAACAGAGAATCAGTTATGGGCCAAAAAAAGAACTGATTTGGTTCACTTTTGCCTGCAGTGTGAATGCAGCCATAGCCTCGTGCCATAGAAACTCTCTGACTTCTCTGACTTCTCTGACTTCCTCGCCACCTTCTTGCTTTTATGAAGCTGAAACAGGTTTAATTTCATCAGGAAAAATGCACATTTTGAAGGCATCCGAACAACAGGATGTCCTGTTGACTGAAGAGGCTACTCTAGTGAGAATGGATTTGTGTCCGGAAAACAATATTGAGGATCTGAATAGATAGGCAAGACCATATTATCTGTATAGCACATTTAATAAACAAATGCAACTCAAAATGCTCTACAAAAGCATTGACATAAAAGAAAAAAGAACAGATTATTTGTCACAGCTTAATCCAATGATTTTTCTCAGTGCTTGACCATTTTTGTACAACCTATATATGGTTACAGATCCACCCATCGTATACCCGGACTTCATACATATTTTGATGCAATAGGGGCAGATTCACCAGTCCGTGATTAACCTCCAGCAGCACGTATTGAAAAGGTTTTTGGTAGAAACATCATAAATGAAGAGTGATGGACAGATATGAGCAGAGTAAATGTGAGGTAATACTAGTTATCTTAGCTCAGCCGAGCCGGAGCCCCGAGGACCCACCCAGGCCACTTTGTAGACCAGACCTTTACTATATTTTCTCATTTCTTGCTTATTTTTATTTCATCACGGTTGCTCTATGCAGACTACAAAAAACAAGAATCCAAAGATTTTAAACTAATCTCATTAATTTAAATTGACTTTTAACTGATTTGTGTTCATATTGATCCACTAGGTCAATGCAATGCAAGTGATCTAATATGAGGGTCTTAGACTGTGTCATTACAACTGTGATCTGAGTCAATTACAGTTTATAGCGGTGATGCTGCTGCAAACTACAAATGGCAGGAAATCAATATTTCCATCATACTGGTATCACCCCATTGTTTGACTTTCATGAAACGTCAATCATAGTTCTCTTCTTTAAAAAAAACAACAACAAAAGAATAACAGAATAATAAAAAAAGCATAATTACAGAAGTAAATGCTGAGAATAAAAGAAGAGAAAAAAGCATTTGGCCAATATTCTTGGATGTAGAGCAACATCACAAATAAACCTGATACGTGGATGGACAGGCAACCTGGATGTCTCATGGCTCACAAAAGAACTTATACTGACAGACAATTGCAGAGAAGGATATATGAAATCCATACCATTAAAGATGGGCCTATGCTTTGTATCTGTGAAACAGCTTTCTGTGTAACATTTCTTTCCATTTCTAAAAATCAAGTTGTGAGCTCTGAGAAACTACCTCATCTGAGCAAGATGGGTGGATGGATGAATAGATAGAAACAAAACTAATCACCACCATACAAAGCAGCAATTAGAGGCCAGTCATTCATTTGGGTACTAAAAAAATATTACCTGCACTGATGATGAGGTTGATGAGCTAATGGACAAATGGCAAGGAAAATAATGAAAATCGCTAGTGTTTCGACTGTGTCTGTGCACCTAAACTTACCTGGAGAATGAGGAGGAGGAGTACACATTAACACCACACCTTGGCCTTCGCGGACTGAAACCTCACCCCGGGTCTTTGGACTGAAAGCACCAAGATCTAGTGGGAAACAAAACAGCACAATTTTTAGCAAAACTGGATAATCACACCCATTCATGATGTCACACAAAGGGTTTGAATGTCAGATGTCGAGCACTGGAAATGATTAAACGAGCAAGAAGAATCAACAATGCGGGTGTCAAATAACACAGCGAAGAAGGTCTTCAGAGATTGCCTGGGGGGGGGGGTGGGTCCCCTGGTCCCCTGGTCCCCTGGTCCCCCTGAGAGAATAAAACAATTAACCAAACAATTGTACTTTTTTTTTGTCCAAATTATTGATCATTTCCTGCTTAGCACTTCTACATTGATTAATCTTAACAAACGCTAAGCAAGTGTTGAGGTTAAGCAAATACAGGCACCTGGTTTCGAAACGAAAAGACCGTCATCATGTCAAAAAGCAGACACGTCCGCCCACATGTGCATCCACGGCCCGCAGCTCCACACCTTTGAAATCCACTCCACTGCCTCCATTTCACACAGTGGATTTGAATAATGTATTATAAACACAAGGGAATTGGGTTGAAACGATGAAGAGGCAACAAACCTCTTCAGTTACACTCATTTTAGAATTCAAATGATAATTGATGAATTAGACGTCAAGGATTTCTTTGATAGCTATATTCAGATTAGTAGTTTTGTCACTGGAGAGCACAAAAGCGAAACATCCGGTGATGGGCAGCTGACGAGGCGCGGCCTTCTCGTCTTCACCACTTTTGTTCAGTGACTTTAAAGTGAATTATTATGATGTCTGAAAAATTAAAACAGAATGCAGTTGATTCCGAACTGGAAGATTTTTAATAAAATGTGCAAAAATGATCCATGACCACAAAAACATAGTGATGGTGGAAAGGAAGAAGAAAGAAAGTGAGAAACGGCGAAACTGGAGAAACCCATGCATGAAACTTAGGATTTACCTGTAAATAAGGTGCATATATACACGGAGGATGGTGGTGACTAACGGTAAACAGGTGTGTGATGGGAATTCAGCAGCTCAAAACAGGTGTGGAGCAGGTGGAGACAAGCAAAGAAAACTGAAATGAAAAGAAAATGCTAAAACATGAAACACTTAAGTCCAAAGGGAATGAAATTAACACTAAAACAAAGAATACAACAAAATTCATTAAAATCAAAAGCCAAATAGAACAAAAAGTGGGAAACAGTAAACAGTATAAAACCCATAAACCAGACAAATATTTACCGCTACCACAAAATCAACAACCTGAAACGTGCATTTCTGACACGTTTGGTAATGACTGTGGTTCAGGGGCTTCGGCTGCTTCAAGAAACAGCCTGTTTCTTGTCACCACTTTTTAAATTCTTTCAATTTCCCAAACATCTCGATGATCCCATCTCTAATTTCTCCTCATTACAGCACTGACTCCAGTTTCAGTATAATTTTTTTTCCGAATAACACTCTGCATCACCCAGATGATTCACCACAAATTAAAAAGTTGAAAAGCAAATAGGGTAAAATCTACAAAACCAAAAGCTAAATGGAGCCATTAAAAAGAAATAAAAAAAAAGTCTTAAAGCTTCAGCAAAAGGAGATCAAACATGCTGGAAAAATAGGAGACAGAAATAAATAATTTACATTTCACCTGACAACACCATGACTGTTTTACTTGACATCAAGTGTGTTACTGTAGATATTCCCTCCCCTTCACTTCTGAACGCAAACAAGGTTTGTGTTTGCCAGGTTTCCTAATTTCATGAATATTAAATGTGCTGCTTTATAAAACTGGTATAGCATGATTACAGTACAGACAACAGTACAGTATATCCAATTTAAGAGACTCTTTTCTTGGAAAGATTTGCAGGCACCCTGGAATTTATTATTATTTTACATTTGACGCAGCAGCAAAGTAGACAGCCACCGGCAAAAACTTTCACAAGTGTTTGACTGTCACATAAGTAAGGCAAAATACATGCAATACTCGTTTTCTATGTATAATGTACGGATAGTTATACAGCGTGAGATTGTTGGTTATCATTTAAGTGGAACGACCATGACGAATGACTAGAGAGTAGGACTAACAGATACACTATATTTAAACATTTGCTTTTTGTTGTCACTTTTTTATTTCTACTAATGAACTAGTTTTATATGTTGAGCAGCTCGTCAAAGTGATCTTTCCAAATGACCAACCCGACGACAATTCAACACACTGACACAAACAGACGTTCATCAATTGTATGGACTTTTTTCCGTACTGTTAACAATTGAATGTGGTTTCCTTCGCAAACTGTAGCTATCCAGTTGAATTGAGCTTAATGTCCTTTTACTAATGCACAACAACATGATCACTCAAGCCTTCTCAAGAATTACAAGTCAACACATGTCCATACAACTGTTTCAGATCCAGAATTCACTGATGAAT
>CM026201.1:27135347-27242847 GCA_014839995.1 Xenentodon cancila
TCACTGATGAATTTGCTGCAAGGTGCTCAAAGTAAATCACTTATTTCAGGGTCAGTTTGTCTTCAATCGATGGACATTAACAAATGATACTGTAAAGCATTTCAGACTAGGGTGTGTGCCAGTGCGCAAATCTTTCAACGCTTGAGCCAAAGCATCACTTTAATTTCATTTATACTGTACTGCTCATAGTGGCTCGATACCTGAGCTGCAGCCAGACTCACGACTGCGGAGAGAGAAGAACTCTTTGGGGAAAAAGATCAGAGGCCCTCCTTTCTGTCTGCTGCCTTCAAAGTCACGGCTGAAAAGCAGCCCAGTTCAGCTGCTCAGAATTTCAAAATAAAAAGCGGGGAGAAAAAAAAAGGCAAAGCATCTTACTGAGACATCTTTGGAGCAGAGTACATGACCAGTGGATATAATATAGAGAACGTTGACTGACCCTTTCCTCATTCACTCTAATTCTTTCCTCCACAAAATGAGAATGAGTTCAGTGCAAAAGCTTTACATAACAAACCTCTGGACTTGCACATGTCTTTTTGCGACCACTAAAATTCAATAAGATCAGTCTGCATTCATTTAGCCTGATTAATTCTTCATGTGTCAATTTTAATATTACCAAGGTTTTTTGTGAAAGGATTAAATCCTCAATGGTATATCCACAAGCCAAATTATTTCTATTATACTGGTATAGAAAGTGCCATATATTGAACATTTTCTGATATGCCCAGATATAAAAGCTTCCTTTTGTTGAACATAAAGCAGGACAAAGTCACCAGGTTTAATTTAAAAGTGGCACACACACACACACACACACACACACACACACACACACACACACACACACACACACACACATATATATATATATATATATATATATATATATATATATATATATATATATATATATATATATATATATATATATACATATATATATATATATGTGTGTCCACATATATATGTCAGAAATGTATACTCCCTAAAAATCATTATCATCCCAAACTGTGAAGTCATGAGGCAACAAAATGGCAAACCCGTCCAAAAGCCTAATTTAAACTTGAAATAGTGTTATTTCTTTGAAAACTGGGAACTGCATCGGGGCAGAGTTGCAAGCACTTAAGATTGAGCATGTGTTTTGCTGAAAAGTTTATAATTGGGCATGTAATCCCATCCCTATGTAAAGCAGCACAACAAGAAGCCTAGCTAACTCTGCATGATTTACTCCACAACATACATGTCAAATAGGTCTAACAATCTGTTTGAAGTCAAAAGGCAGTGGAATAAATGCTTTAAAATATTCAGAGGACAAGTAATGGTATGTATTTGAATCAGGTAAAGCAATCAGAAACTGTGCAACTGCATGGAAATGTGCAGCACCAACACAGAAAAGGAAGAAAAAAGTCCTGCTCCCTGCTGAGTGATAAATGTCCACCATTTGATATGCAGCGAGACCGAAGGAAGGTTCTGCATTCAAATGTGTGCTCCAGGGCACCTTTTATTTGTTTTTTTGAAAGCTTTTAAAGAGCCGCATTTTAAAGGAAATGCAGACTATATAGCACACTGATGCTGCTGAATATCTGAATAACAGAAAGCTAAAGGAACAGTCACATGAATGTGGCACTTCATACAGTAAACAGCCAATTATTGGAAAAAGAAGTCTGATCACAAGATGGAATTTCAGCTGACATTCTGCTGATAATTACTTGTAACAACACAGGCTACAGTTGTGAACAACTGAAGCCACTGAAAACACTATTACATTTTTCATCTCTGTTTTCTGTGTCACAGTCTGTTTACAAAGAAAGTGCTGCGGAGAGGACGACAGTGAAACAGACTCGAGGCTCTATCTCAAGTATGCATCTCTCTTGCTGAAGCTGTCGATGCTAGTTATCCTTCCATCCAGCAAACGACAACAGGAAGGGGGACAGCACAAGCAATTTATCAAACAACTGTTGAACATGCAGCGCACAGACCTGCAGAAACTTGATGCTCTTTCAGCAGTCAACCCACTGCTCCCTCGGCATCCACAACCACTATGTTTTACCCATACATATGGATGAGCTGCAGAGGAACACCTATTAGATGTCTGAACCAAATGAGCTTCAGTATGTTTCTTACATACAAACAGTTTCTACAGAGCAGTGGGAGCAGTTTATCTAACAGACTGGACAGAGGGGCTCAAGGATTTTAGAAATAAAGAGTGTACCAAGGCTTTCTCATGCCTTCTACGGCCTCCACTTGCTCATTAATAAAGAGATTATATGTTCTCATTTCATGAGAACACAGATAAATATCAGCTCTAATTTCTGGTCTACAATAGAAATTAGACAATAGTTTCAGTGTTTCTTTGACAGTACAATGATTCTGTTTGCTAACTGTTTCCTAACACTATACAAGGAATAATCAATGTTTCCACATAGACATTCCTGCCTGGTTTTTCAGTTGGGATTGTAACAACAGTTGTGACAGATGAGAAGTTGGATTTGCTGCTGACTCAGCAATACAACTAAGCCACACATTTATTCAGCGGGATACATTTAAGAGCATGGCTTCCAAGCCTCCAGGCCACAGAAACTTTTTATTTAATTTTTTTTTCTAGTTGTACAGCACAGCAATCAAGCATTGTGGTTAAGAGTTGAACAATGGCCATAGAGCTTTAATAAGCAATTATAAGCTACTTCTACACTTTAAGATTGACGTTGTGTGTCTGTGCTGCACCTGACTCCAGGTCACGCTTTCAACAACAGGACACCGACTGACCTGTCGGCCAGAAAATGACCTGTCTGCTAGAAAATCCAATTTGGTCCAAAGGTGGCTTAGGTGAAGCTGATTTGTGACAAGTGGCCATCATATCGGCTGACACAGCTACCAGTCAACAAAGCGTGACCCCAAACATTTCATCTGCCATTCCCAGAATATTAATACTTCACTGAGAAGAATTTGATGTCGAGACTCCACAAAGTGCAATCATAAAAAGCTAGGCATCTGAACATACACAACAACAGATTAAATTACATCAGAGGTTCTTAAATAGCGCAAAGGTGGATTAAGGTAGCAAAAAGGTGGAAAGTTTACAGTAAATTTAAGGAAACAATTTATGGAAATATTCTGAAAATTTATAACTTTAATCTCAAACTTTTATCAGTTTTTTTTTTCATCTAATTTCAACACCTAGTCCGCCTCACAGTTGTGCATTTATTTATTTAGTTTCAACGTAATTGGCACTAACTCACAGCTATTTGGTGTGAAGTGCAGGATCTTACGAATCAAGAGATGCAACATAATTATACAAGTAAATTAATGTTGGTTGGAAATCATGAGATTCTTTTAGATTTTATTTCACTAAATTACATAATTTGATTAATATTTATGTGCATCATTTTTTTTTTTTCCATTAAATATTTTTCCTATTAACATTTACAGATTATGTCAGGGAGGCAGTAGACCTGACCTAGCAGTTGTAGCTCGTTGCTATTTAGTGAGTTTTCAGACCCCTCTAGCAACTTTTTTCAGGTCTCAACGAAGACTTCTGCAGACTAACTTTAAGGCTCATATCACCCTCGCTCTTCTCAGTGAGTAGCCCGTCCTGCTGCGGGCCCCTCCCCCGTACCAAAACGCCCTCAGGCAGCTTAGTCCCCCAGAAGGAGCCAATCTCACCTGCAGTCACAGCAGGAGACCTTCACCTCTCAGCCTCCAGTAAGCAAAAAAGCCTCGCATTCGCAAATTCTTAGCTGGCTGATCTTGTGCTGGCTCATAGAAAATTAACTAATAATTGTTATACCTATATTATTCTAACTAATTCTAACTAGAATGAATATTCAATGGCACAGCACTGGCCTATAGTCAGGACAAAGGAGGAAGGTTGGGATTGTGACAATACAAAAAAAAAAAAAGGAATCAACAAAATTGAAATTTAATTTGTAGTTCTAAACATATTATTTTATTTATTTATTTCCTTTTTCTATCTGCTCCATGACTTCATCCCCTCTCCTATACTAGCCATTACAATTACATATAAAATGCCTCCTTAGTGAGGAAGAGGAAGTGGGCTCCTCTGATTTCAGAAATGTCAGCAGTTTGGAAATATTTAAAATTGGATGGCAAATGCAACGCTACAGAAGCTTGCTGTTTGCAAGTTGGAAATAGTTTTTATCTTTTTTCTATTTTGTAAATTGCCAAAGCATTGGATCGGGACTCGTTATCATCTGATACTAAAATCAAATGGTTAGGACTCTGACTCGGAAGCAGAAAAGTGTGATTGGGAAATCCCTACTGCACATTACTGATCAACAGAGTGGGGAAAGTCACCACCCTTACACAGCTCAATGTCAGCTGTGAGTCGCTTGTGGGCACCGTAGTCACACATCAACTTCAAGCAGACTGTACGAGAGGCAAAAGACACCTGAGTGTTTCAGTTCACCGCAGACAGATTGTTGAACTGGTAAATATATTTGACAGGCTGTCAAGGATATTAATTTAGTGTATACTGTATTTACAGATGGTTGTGTATTTTATTAATAGATATGTAATGTGTGAGTCATTTCAGCTGTTGCTGCAACACTGCAATTTCAGAGCGTTGATATTTTTTTGTCATTTTGAATAAGAAACACATGTACTCCGGTAGGTTTCTGTACATGTTTCTCTACTGCAGTGAATTGTTTATCCTTGCAAATACACAGTCCACATCAGGCTCACATCAGGAGCTGGCAGTGACCGGTCCACTCCAGCACGGAGGTGATAGGAAATGACGGCTGCTGCTACAGCCTACATTTATTACACTTCTGAACTGGTGTCTCAGGCTGCACAGCCTGAACATTCGTCCGTCAGGTCGGGAATGACATCTCAGAAAAAGCTGCGGGTTGTGTGGCAAATAGAATTCAATTCAATTTAGTCACTAATACAAGTACCGTAAACCAAAGCAATCGATTTTAGCAGACAACTCAGCAGCTTCCTGAGGAAGTCAGAACCACTGTGTGGTTGGGAGAGCAGGAGGTTTTGAAAAATATTGGAAGAACTCTGACTTTTTCACATCTCAGGGGAAAAATAAAGTTATATGTCTTATCTGCAAACAGAATTTAATATTAAAGGCCTTCATGAGACTGAAAAATCCTGAAGTTCATGGACGAAGAGTGCACATGTAAGGTTGACGGTTTCGTGGTGATTTATTGGCTCAATAATCAATCATCACAAATCTTACAAAAAGAAGTGGCTGCTGTTACAGGCGAGCTGTGTTTTTATTCTTAAAATAATTGCACACAGCATGCAGGGATAAGGAATAAGAATTGTGTGTGTGTGTGTGGGTGGGTGGGGTGGGGGGGGGGGGGGGGGGGGGGGGGGGAAGTTTTCCTAAATCTCAATTAAATTCTGGTGCCACAAATAAGCACTCATGATTGAAACTTCGGAAAACTTCGAATCGCTGGATAAAACTAAGGAAACAGAGGTAGTTTGGTGATGTTCCCATTTACTTTAGCACATTCAGATCATTTGATGCCTGGTCTTGTTTCAAATACGGGAAGGCATCATAATGCAGTTGATTTGGATCCTTGTGTGTTCGTGTTGGAGGTTGTATGGCAAGCAGCTATTAAACTGTATGGCACCTGTATTTGTAATTAGGTTTGAACCTTAATAATCATGAACACTTTATTCTAACAGTTAAAAACTGAAGGGAACTAAATAAACTTTGAATGGAAAAACGCTATAAACACAATATCTGAAACACTACTATAAGCACTACTATAAAAAAAAAACAATATCTTTAATATGATCACAATTAATTTGATGGATATTAAAACGTCATGCCAGTGTATGGTAATTAAGCAAAACTGTAACTAGCTGTGTTTCAACATGAGGCTGAGATGAATAAATGAGTGTCTGAATGTTACACTGCCCATTTTCAGGCAAGTTGCATTTTTCAAGCTCCACTTTTTTCCTTTTTTTCTTACATACATATGTGACCCTTGAGTCGAGAGAGGAGGAGGAGGAAATGACAGGACAGATGAGGGTACATGTTGAAATGTTGCTTGTGCTGCTCATAAACTTGCAGCACTGTTTGGTTTTTTTTTTGTGGGTTTTTTTTGTGTTTTTTTTTTTTTTAAAGCACAAGTCTGTGCTTTACCATCTGGGCATTGCAGCCTGCCAGCACAGCCTGTCTTATATTTAAAATAAAGTCTTTCTGAGGATTTTTTTTTTCTTTGATCACACTGACATATAAAGTTTGTAAAAGAAAACAAACAAAATTAAACTTTCTGTTCTGTCGGCTTTAAGATAATAGTACGAGTAAAAGAGAATTCCATCCCTTTTTTCCTCCCAGTATAGTTTCGGTTTAATCTAGCCATTTGTTTCCCAAATAATGCTATTAAGACTGTAAGTCTCCTTAACAACACAGGAGACCGTGTACTTTTCTTTCCAGCTACAGCTCAGCTACTCTGAGGGGTAAGTTGCCTATAGAAATGCCAATAAGGCTGTTATGGTCATTGGTCCTGAAGAAACTGTAAAGCACTGCAGCAATGCATTCTCCTCTGATCATAGTGGCCCCGCTCGATGTGTGTGTGCTGCCTTAGTCTGTGATGATGTTTAGGAGACAAGCCAGGGAATTACTGGGTGGAAAAAAAATGTCCTTTTTTCCCTCTCATTTACCACTGAGACGCAGCATTTAAGAGCACCTACCCTCCTAACAGTGTAGCTACAGACAGAGCAGGTGGGAACTGTATTCACCAACAAATTCTTAAAAGAGAAAGCGTCACACTTATTCACCCCTGGTACCATACCAGGGTATTTTCACCCAGAGAGGCAAAGAGCGAGGAATGAAATATGTTTCATATAAGAGCCAAGTTAGTCTAAAAACTAAATAAAATAAAACAAATAAAATAAAAATTGATTTATAGAGTATGTCAGATGATTTCTGTTGTTTTGGAGTAAAGATTGTATTAATTAATGAAGCAGATTAACAGCAACAACAAAAAACATCTACTCACAGGCAAACTGTAGTAGAGCATCATGACTTAGGATGGTTCCAAAACTGTTCTCCGCTTTGCAGTGGTACCTTCCATAGTCCGTGATCTCGCTTGCATTGGTGATAATCAGGTCTCCATCAACGAAGCTGTAACGGTAGTCTGTCTCTGAATCCACTTCTGTCCTATTGATGTACCAACTGAAAAACACGCAAAGGAGATTGGCATATATTTGCGATGCATGGCAAACTAATACGCCATGAAATCTGAGGTTTTCGACAGGCATATGAATGTCACACCTGTACGTGGGTGGTGGATTCCCTCGTGCCTCGCAGTGCATCATCACTTTCTTTTCCTCAGAATCCAAAGGAAAAATAACATCATCTGGCTCCTGGACAAAAATGGGTCCATACTCTCCGATTTCTGTGAGGAAGGAAAAACAAATGAAGAAGAGTCTGATTGCATTATTTACAGCACGATTATCTTTTTATTAGTTTGTTTAGAGCAAGAAAAATAACAGGAGAGGTACAGCATCATAGTGTGATGGAATTATAAGCAAGTGACCTTCTGGAGGGAGCAACATGTGAACCTTTGACATTTTATACATCAACCTGTTGGATATGATAAATGAAAATTGAAACATGACACCTGTGGGTCCAACCCTGAAACAATAATCTACATATGTTTAAACCTTGGTATACACTACTGTTTGTCTGAAAGGCCAAGTAATTCCAGCGAGGGCGTTGGCCAGGATGACACAGCGGTGTGGCGGTCATTACGCAGCCAGAACCTTCATAGTTTGAGTCTCAGCTGAGACCTTTCTGTGTTTCTGTGTGGACTTGGCATGTTCTCCCCGTACCTCCGTGGGCTTTCTTTAGGGACTCCTCCCACAATGCACTAAAATACATGTCCCGCTAGTTGTTGATTCTAAATTGAACATGAGCGCGCGTGGCTGTTTGCCTCGTTTGTGTCTGCGAGGCCCCGCGATGGTCTGGCAACCTGTCCAGGGTGCACCACACATCTCGGCCCGTGACAGCTGGGATACAGTCCAGTCCTGCTGCGACCCAGAACAGGATGAAAAATGAATGAAAGAACTGGCGAGGCTTGCGAGTGCAATGCGTGGAGTGCAAATCTGCCATCTCTCTGGCTCGTTTTCCACTTTGGCCTGGTTTCACATTTCAAATTACAGAAGGAGTTATGAGATACTGAAGTACTTAGTCCATCATCTCTTGTCAAAGTTTTTCTTTTTACAAAATAAGTTTATGGTCCTTCCAATAAATATAACATACATTAAATGTCTGTATATGTTGGAAGAAAATATTTTTTCCTGTGACTGGGAAATCCTGGAAGAGTGCTGGTCTTTTTAATTTGACATGTTACAAACTAAACTGGATGCTAAAACATGGATGTCCCACAGATAAATGTCCCTTAATAGGAATTCAAACACTTGTAAATTCTGAACAGTTGAATGAACAGTAAATTGTAATTGTACTTGTGCATTAATATAGCACTACTTAATTTCTACTGTATTTTCAATAACGGCAATAAAAGAAACAAAGCATATAATCTAAACAGAGGTATAATCGTATGTATCAAACAGTTTTTTTTTTGCTCTTATTTTATTATCCTTTGCGATATGGTTGACTGCAACATCCTAATTAAATACTGCAAATGTTTCAGTAAAGACATCCTGTGAAGACAGGTTCAATTATAGTTCTTTTCACTTTTCATCCATTAAAAGTCCAGGGTTAAAATATTCAAAACGTGTGTTCAGGCAAACGTTATCTAGTTTCAGGAGCCGTAGCTACTGTGTAAAGTACAGACGTTAGTACAAAGCCAGCGAATGCTGTCAAACACTCAGACTGATGTGTTTAGAAACATAAAACCCAAGAAACACATGAAAAGACAACACTATGACTGCAGTTTCTTTCATTGTTAATAAAGAGATACAATATATAAGTAAGTAATTAGTAGTAGTAACAACAAGTAGCACATGGTATTAGTAATAGTACTTAGTAGTAATAAGTTGATACAGTATTTAGAATAATAAGCATGTATTGTTTTATAGATGTCTGCAGTTAGGCTCAGATCAATGCATATGGGTCGTTACTAGATTTGTTTCTGGCTGTTTCAGCACTCAACTATCAATTTTCTAGAGTATTTCTGGATGTTTATTTGGAGGTGTTTTTTTTAAAATTCCTTTTCTCTTGTTTTTTGGTTTCTTTTGAAAATGATAAAACAACTAGAGGCCCATGGCCTCACGAGTTAGATTTGTTTTCCTATTAACAGCATGACTAGGATTAATACATGGTAAACAAGAAGATTAGATGCGTGGCGTCAACTTGCCTACAAGATTATTTCTGAATGGAGTTTTCACATATATTGGAAAGAAAAAAAAAAACAGGAGGATACTGTTAAACAGCCAGTCAAGGAGTGATTCAGTCAACATCTTACCGATGTGTTATGTTGTTCCAATATATGTCTTAGTATTTCCAAAATAATTTCAAAAAATCTTTACAGATTACAGATGACAGAAAGCAGGCAAATGTTCTATGAAATAAGCTTGGATGAGCTTTGTTCAGCAGAGCTGCACTCAAAATACTGATAAACTGATTGTTATGTGCATTCAAATACAGATTTTAACAAATTAAGACTGATATGAGATATTTAAAAACGTGTGGGAAGCAATAATAGGCATTATTTTGTTGATTAACAATTTTAAAAAGCTGGAAAAAAATTATTTCAGTTAATTTAACTCTGCAATGACATCATGTAGTACAAGAATAAGTATGGCTGTCATAAGTACTGTACTCAGGAGCAAATGTCACTGACTTTTCTCAGGAGTTAAGTGATAATACATGATGGTCTCATTCAACAACTCCAAAAAAACAAGTGAAAACACCACAGGTGTTGGTACCTGTGTTTCTGATGCTCCGGCTACAAAGCTTGATTATGATATTACAGTGAATATATCAATGGTTCTTCAAATCCTGTCATCACACCATACGTAACTAACCTTTGGTGTTTAGACAGCCACTCTGGTTGTTTGGTTGTCTGGTTTGACTTCAACCACATCACATGCTCCCCACGTAAAATCTCAATAAATCTCATAAGTTTAGAAATCTGACACTGCGAGAGCTGGTTATGTTCCCTGTTTAGGCACACAAGGCACAAGGCAGAAAGCCATTATTACGAACTGGCAGAAATCATGACCCTCAAGTGTAAAAGAAGTATGTGCACATTGGAATTCGTGCCCTGTCTTAGGATAAGCTTTGATGTTAAATACCCAGATGAATGCAGTGAATATAAATCAGTGACTAAGGCTGGTTTGAATAACAAAATAAATCACCTCCAAAACTTAAAAATAGATAAAAAGGATTAAAGGAATAACATTTTTCTTTTATATAATGATAGAGTTGTTGTTACCAGTGGCACATAGCCAGAGGATGTTACACAATGCTGCAATGAAATCAGTAAAAAACGGTGAAGATGGGGTCCACTGAAAGCTTGAATTATACATAATTATATACTGCTTTTTAAATGTGTATCAGTAGGACTTTAATAAGGCTGTTTTTTGATGTCAGCTGCTCTTGTTAGTGGCTCTATTGTAAATCACATTGTCTCCGCAGCACTAACGTGCCCTCGTATAGCTGTTTGTGTTGGTCTCGTGTTTTTCAGCCTGACAGCTCCAGCAGAAAATCACTCCTGTTTCTCCAGAGCACCGGGCTCTTCACTGCCTTCTGTTAACACACAAGCAGGCTTTCAGGTATATTACTTCTCAGGAATTCAGACTGCACAAACAACAGCTGAATCTTTTCATCTTCATAAGAACTCATTCTCTGTGGGATAATGAATTTATGAAGACTGTAAGCCCAGTACACAGACACGGTTTGTGCTAAACTAAATGTATTACATGAGTCCTGTTCATTGTAGCGTAATCACACAGATCATTTAGATTTGGTTGGCTTTGCATTTGATGTAAAACAAAGCAAGTCACTTGACTTGATCACTTGTCATCATTTGGAGAGGATATGATGTCACAACTTTTTTTTCTCAAGGTGTATATATTTTTATCGAGACTATTCTACCAACCCATTGTTCTACAGGGAAATAAAAAGGCTTTTGATGTAATATCCTAATCACTGGAGGAAAATTAATCAAAATGAAGTTGCAAAGCCTGCTGTGTGGATAAATCCAAGCAATACAAAGCCTGTCATAGTGCTAAAAGTAAATTAAAGACAATGTATTTCTTTTATTTTTCTTCATTTTAATATATCTAGTCCAGCTTCCTGTCTGCACCGTCACTCATATTCAACTCTGTCGGTATTCTCCATCTATATCACTCATCTAAAAACAAAAAAACAAAAAAACAAAAACAGGAGCTGATGCTTGCAGTAGATGAAGTTGCTGCAAAGAAGCTACAGAATCTAAAAGCATGTGCTTCATGTACTCATTGACCTTGGATGGCACAGAAAATCTATCTATCTAATCTATCTAATTACCACAGTTTGACAACCAAATGTCAATCAATTCATTCTTTAATCCCACGAACACAGCCTTCCTCAGATACCACACTCAGCGAAATGAGACAGGACATACAGACACATATATGGTCAGACAGCTCCAAACACATAATGCACACAGCCAGATAAGTTGCAAGAGGAAACATAAAAATCCAGAGGTGATGCCGGATAATATGAAAACCCATCTGAGCACTAGGGGAAGATAAACACATTGTGCTTATGTCTGTGGGTCACACACAATCTGTAGTCACTGACTGCAAGAAATTACATTATATATATCATTAAATGTGATTGCTTTATATGTTCAATTTTAGTTGTGTTAACGCCTCTCCTACAGATGGGAAATTATGCATGAAAGGGTCTACAATCCCTCCAGTATTGAGTAAATGAAGATCTACACCTTCTAATTAAAGAAGAAAATTGGCATTTTACTTTATAATTATACTTATTATCACCTTAAATCCAATGTGCTGCAGATGCAAGTTAAAGCAACACAAGATTGCCTTTTTACACCATGACAGAAATGTGATTCTGGTAAACACGTGGATCCACACTAAATCAGAACATAATGCCTTTGGTGCACACAGCTTAAAATCCTTATGTTTGATTGACTTTAAACTATTTAATATCTAAATTAACCTAATAATCATCTGAAGTGTTACAGCACTGCAGACACCTCTCTCAGCAGGTTTCAGCCCTAAGGATAAATAGTTTGCATATCTATGTGTGTAAAAAAAAAAAAAAAAAAGAAGAAAGAAAAACCAAAACAACTAACAAATACAAATGCCTACAAGTTGCTGTACAAGTTGCTGTACATGGCCATCTGTCATTCACAGGGACAAAAAAAGCAATACCTCTTTTAAGGCATGAAAGGTGCATTACTTTTTGGCACCCATTTCATCCAGCGAACATCAATCGTGTGCAGCAGTATAATGGGCTTGTCACCACTGACAATGGAGAAGCATCACCCTTACCTTGGCTGTAGAGAGGTATACCATTTTACAGCTACATAGGTACAGCAACATCAAAAAGCTAAAAGCTCAAGAAGCAGTGGCCGAGGAAAGTAGAGGAAAATGAAGCAAATGTGCAAATGAAAAAAGGAAACAAAAAGGAGGAGAAACAAAAAAAAACGGAGGTGCTATTCTTCCTTCCTGTCTGCTTTTAATGTAAGCAGCACCATTATTACAGCATGTGACGATGCCGTCTACAAATCAAGCAGCTACTTCAGATTTTCACCAATTAAGGACTCAAGATGCAAAAGAGCGTGGCGTCTTTAATCACATATAAAGGCGTAAATTGGTTGTTGTTTTTTCAAGCTCTCTTCCCTCTTTGATTCAGTGCAGGAACTGTTGTTTCTGTGTTGCCTATAAGGGATATTAAATCTTCCCTTTTGACAAAGATATCCATTACGTCTATAACCTCTATACTGACAGGAACACAAAGAGAGCTGGATATTGCCATGATCCCACTTCAATTTCTCAAAGGCCAGGACCCCAGTCACTGCAGACCAGGCACAGTGATAATGGATAGGTACGATTCATTTCCAGACCAAACCTAAGCAGACAGGACAGCCGTGCACAGGAAATCTGCCAGCAGCACTGGGAGAGTGTAGGCAGAGTGCATTTGCACCTAACCTGTTTGAAGGAGTTCAGTCAAACTTTCTCATTTCAGCAGGTGACATCGCTGTCATCTAAACTTGGCAACAAGACCACCAAAAATTTCACGTCTCGAGCCTGCACAATGTGACCCAACACTTTGTCAGAACCGAGAATGTAATACAGGATGTGACTGAAACTTATAAGAGAAGAGCAATGCTGACATTTGATGGCTAACAAGGCAAGCTGCTCCTTACAGGTCCATACAGTGAGGGTTCCTTCTGTAGCTTTCTCGGCCTACTTCCTTTCTAACAAACTATCTAATGAGCACCATAGTCTGTAAATAATGTCATGGTATGCACTAGTGTTCATTATCTCCGACTGATGTTGCAGACGAACACTATGCAACAAGAAATGGTTCTTAAAGTGCCGCCATTAAAGAGACATTTTCTATCTATCTATCTATCTATCTATCTATCTATCTATCTATCTATCTATCTATCTATCTATCTATCTATCTATCTATCTATCTATCTATCTATCTATCTATCTATCTATCTATCTATCTATCTATCTATCTATCTATCTATCTATCTATCTATCTATCTATCTATCTATCTATCTATCTATCTATCTATCTATCTATCTATCTATCTATCTATCTATCTATCTATTTTTTATCATACGGTTTATTTTTATTGTGTGAAAGTGAACTTTAACAAACCTACAGCAAAACTTCTCCACTTTGGTTCAGACAGGAGTAAACAACGTGTGGGTTTGACTGCAGCATTAATTTCACCTTCACTCCTGTAGTCCTCCTGAGAGCCGTGCAGGCTGAGGGCTGACGGGGGGTGAATGGAAAAAGCTGGCCAGTCAGGAGTCACCAGGCCTCCACTGTGGTGCTGTTGAGGTCTGCTGCGCAAGTTGAGCACTGATGAAGAGCTGTCCTGTTTCATTCTTAATACGGCTGCTTCTGATATAGGCCGTGCTGCAACAGCTGCTGCAAAGTCTGGAAAATGAAACAAAAAAAGGAAACAGCTGTGAGTGGCATTCTTTTTTTTCAGTAACATTGAAGTCAAAGGTGACTATCCTAATGTCATACCATCCTATTCTACAAAGAATAGCACAATGCCATCCACCTGGCTTTAATACTGTTGAGCTCGCACCAGTTTTCTGCGAGGAAGAGAATCGTCTGCAACAAACTAGTGTTTATAAGACAGGAACAGGAACAAACAAACAGACAAATCATAGATGCAGGCGGCTCAATAAAGAAGTGTCACAACTCAGACACAGCTCCAAATGAAATAAATGAAAAGACATCCCACAGATTCAAAATTTCACAGGGAAAGCAAATGACATGCAGAAAGATTTTATTGATTTGGAGTTTTATGAATGTCTAAATATAGGCTGCTAAGTGCTGTTTAACATCACAATCACTCTTTTTCAGATGGCAAAAAGGAGTAGCTGTGTGACGGAAACATTTGTATTTTTCTCTACTTGTATTTTCTCTCTACTCAGAGTACATCCGAAAACCAGTTTTTAACGTCTTGTACTGCAGGTGAAAACATGCAGTTTCTGAAAGCAACTGCAGAGTCTGTCATCAAAGTTTCATATTTAAAAAAAAAAAGGCGAGTGCTACAACAAAGGAGAGTAAACACTTTCTTAAAAGTGAAGTAGTCCAAGGAGACTCTGAATTTCATCCTCTTCTCCACAAAAAGACAAACGGTGCTGTCGCTTGTCATTACCGTTCCTGTGTTTTCCTATTACCAACTTTTGAGGACTTCAATCCACTTTACACAGAGTAAGGTGATATTGTGTTGCGCTTTTATGATACCATAAATATAACAACTCAAAATTACACAAACAATTTTCCCCTTGACAGCTGATCAACATACATCATTTTGAAAGCAACAGGAAAATACAGATAAAACAAATCAATGCACAGACATTGCTCAGGCTAAATTGCAAAAGACTAGAGGCTTGAAGAACAGGAAGAGTCTGCAATCAGAGTTCTGCAAAGGGGGTGGGAGTGCTTTGCACGACATGATAAAGTGCCATGAAAGAACTGAATAAAACTAAGAAATAATTACGTGTCCTTGGGGACTTGTCAGTAGCAAAAATACAGCTATCTAAAAATGGAGCGCGGGTAATTACTATATAGCATATTCTCGGGTGCAGCAGGATGTGGAACTACATTTAAAATTATAAGTATTGTGAGTTTGGAAATTGAAAAGCAAAGGAAATGGTTGTACATTGGTAGTCAATTCATTTATCATGCCGAGAATCAGCTCGCAGCAGCGTTGAGCGTATCATTACTGCAGAAGAATCACCTTTGAGGGATGAGCCGTCAGGACCAACACCTCCAACGCTAAACGGCAGCTCAGATTAGCACACCTCACTCTTGTTTGTGACCCCTGCAGTATGATTGAATGCCACAATGATGAAATGTGCCTTTATTAGCACACTTTCTGATGTTCAATAGCAATTAATCAAACATAAAGTAGCTATATTATGCTTTTCCATTTTTTTATTTTTAGTTGGTGTTACTACAATTCATTACCATCTTAGATGTGACCTGGGGGGGGGATTATGTACTTCTACACATAATATATTAAGTTTTCAGGTTGCTGAGAACAGAACACTTCTTTCAGGAGAGTAGTTTCTAACGCAGGGTTGAATTTCTTCATATGGTCACATTCATTAGGCTGTGTGTATCTACAAGAGCAAGATCTTTTTAAAAGTGTCTGACGGTGTGTCAGCAGCAGAATCCCACCCCCCTTCACATACTTGGAGAAGGATGATTTTAGGAACAACACTCAAAACGCTAAAAGATGTGCAGAAAGACCAAAACTGAAACCTGGTGCTGTTCCAACACTAGATACAACAACTGGTAAATATCTGTGTTATGTTGACAACTGGTTTATGTGGGCAAACAATGCAAACATTGGGGATGCTTCACACTTTAATGCTCTGCCTCAAACTGGCACTTAAAATTTTAAATAAATAAGAAACCTTTTTGTGTTTAATCTCACCGATTATCACAAAAAGGCAGCGTCGACTGGTAGCTACAGAGTCAAAAGGAGTTTATCATCACCACGATGTAGGAGTAAAAATCAACCTCCATCAGCCTTTAAACAAGTTCAATAAAGGTCTCAAGAGGAACCTTCTACCTTCTCTTTTAATTGGATGAACTCAACCGAGTATGATTTGACTAACACATGTTCCCATATGTAAATTCTGACTGACAACTGTGTTGAAACAGCTAAAGTGTGCCTGAGAAAAGCCGAAGGAGAGGACAAAGACACAATTTGTTTTACAGCAGGTTGATTCTGTTCTAACGTTAAAGCTGAGACGTCTTCATTTAGTCACGACACTGTCAGTACAAAATGCTCATTTCCTCACATAACAGGGAGTCACATCCATGTGTAAATACACGCGCAATGCTGGCTGACCAGCTCCTGATGTGGTAATAAATTAGAATGTAAATGCTTATCAGTCACTTTATTAGGAAGAGTGACCGTGTTATTGCAAACATGATTTTATTGTCACTTTTCTGTTTGAATACTCAGACCTGAGACCATTACTGAATCATCAGATTCCTGTGTAAAACCAGACAATGTGAAGTCATTTGGACAGTAGGATATCAAAAGAAAATGTGGGGAAGAAAAAAAAATTCTTTTCTCTACAGTGTAAGGCAAATTTATTATCCTCCTAATTCTCACCAAAGCCACACAGAACACCACCAAAGTGCTTATCACAGAGCAAATCTGGGATACATAATGACAGGCACGTCATCCGTCGCACTGCATCAAAGCTTTGGAGCTAAATACCCCGTAGACCATGAATAAACATTGACTCTGACGGAGGTTACATTTATTTACTTATTTTGCTTGTGCATTTTACAGTACATCTGCCACTGGGCTATAATCAACATATTGATATGTTTGTTCACCTGTTGACGTTCTCTGCAATTAGCTAGAACAAATATGTGCTGATGTCACTTTCAGCAATCAAGGCAAAGGAAGTTGGTAAATAAAGACATACTGGGAAATTGGCAGAAATAAATCCTTTGAGAAGACAGTTGTTGAGAGAGCGGGACAATAATCAAAGTGCTCTAGCAATTATCATCATTTTCCTTCATATAAGAACCCTATAGGTTGTCTAAAATGCATGAAAAGGCATCATTCGAACCCTTATATGACACATACATGCATAAAATAAATTCTTTTCACTGTCTTCACTGACTAACGTTGAAAAATCTAGAATTTGATGCTGGAAACAGTAAAAAAAGATGCTTGCCACTGTGTTACATCCTCCTTCCTTCTAATGTTGCAAGTTTCGCAAGAGGAATCTGTGTGCATTGTTGCTGAAAACAACAGTTCGGCTGCTCAACAGTCCGTAGTCATCGCTTCTGTCTGTCCTGATGCGCAACACTTTCAATAGGTGATAGATCAGGACTGCAGACATGAAAGATCTCTCTCCTAATAATGTCATGCTATGGCACATTGTGTATATTTAATATCTGGCACTGTCCAGGTGAAATTACCTCAGCCCTCCAGGAAAAATAGTCACCTCCATGATAGCATGTGTCTCTCCAAGATTTCCAGTATACTCCGCTGCATTAGTGATACCTTAACAAATACATTTATCCTCCTTACCCATCCTATGGGGACTGAAGCCTGCCTATACCATCACAGATGCTGGATTTTGCACCTTTTACTGATAAAAGCCTAGATGGTCCTTCTAATTCCTGGGAACACAGAACATGATGTCAATTTTCTCCCAAAAACAAGCCAAAACGTGGACTCAAATGTGACCACTGTCTTTCTAGCCATCTGAGCTGAGGCCGTGTCCAAAGAAGTTGTTAGTTGAAGGTGAGTTGTTTCTGGGCAGAATTGATTCCTCCATACACTTCAGTTTACCTCTTTGAATGAAGTGTGGGTGGTACTCTGGAGTCCCTAGACCTAGACTGTTAAAGGTTGGCATGATGGTTTTTCAGTGGCGGTGTTGCCTAAGGGCTTGGAGGTCACATGCATCCACCAACAATTTCCTGCCTGGGACTCTACAAGCTGAGATTTCCCATGACTCCCTGCATTGTTTTAAGCACTAGAGATGTTGAAGGAAATTTTAAACTGGACATTTTTTTATTTGAACTGATTTTTAACAAAGTTCGGCACTAATTAGGGAGCATTAAGTCATCCGCACTTGGAAGAACAAATACCATTTTCAAAACTGCATACTGTATGTGCATGGGATAGTGCATCAAACACCGTATACTGCATTATATACTGTGCATTAAATGCAGTATACAGTACACAATAAAAGTTTTTATGCTACAGCATAAACAGCAACTGGTCATGCGATTGCTTCCACACATTGCACTATAGGATACAGTATGCCAGATGGTGTGGCAAGTTGTTCGCTGGGAATTTTCCCAGAAGTATCACATCATACTGCAGAACGTGCAATTAATCACGTTCTGAATATTGCGTAGTGCAGTTTTGGTCAAACCAACATGCAACAGTAGTGTGGTATGCAGTTTTGGAAATGGTTCAAGGTTTCAGTGGAAACGGCTTTGATTCTCAAACCTGACACTCAGCTGCCATCAATCACACCAATCAATGTGGCGATGACGAAAAGCTTCCTGAATGGTCTTTCTTTTATCTGTTTCTTTACCTCTCACAGCTTTACAATTGTAATGCATCCCTGACATAAAATTTAAGATTTATCATATTTCATAAATATCATCACATTGACTATCCTGGGAGTTGGATTCCTGCCGTTGCATTGGCATGTGGCATTTAATTTCAGTTAAAATGGTACATGTGGTCTTATATAAAGCCCTCCAAACTGGCCGCTCATTTCAAGGAGCATCCTTTAACTTTCTGCACGCTACCTTTTTCAAAACGTTCCTCAGCAACTTTTCACGACATTTGGAAGGTCTACTGAGCCAAGTCCGCCTGTTCCATTTATACATACACCTCTTTTGCTGACTTGTTGTAAAAAGCTACAAAGAATGTGGTACCTTGACACACAAGGCTCATGGCTGTTATGACTTCGCTTTTTGTATCATTGTTAATATTATGCATTTCTTGGTCCAAGCAAAATGGTAAAAATCCAAAAGAAATATGAAGTTCGGTTGAAAAACGTGTGATGCAGCAGCCATTATCAGCACAGACACTTGCTCACTGTGAATTCTCAATCATCTGCTCTATTCACACACGGGCTCATTTGGACATTTTTGCTGAATACATTCCTCCCACAGCCCCGTCCATCTGAGCACACTTTTGTGTTGCCACATACAAGCCCTTTGGATAATGTCTAAAATATTTCAGGACTTCAGTGCATGTGTGAAGGTGGCTTAAGTGTCCCCACACTAGTAAACAGGAATCCTGTAATAATTCCTGACAGCCAAAGTCGGCTCCAACTGAAAAAACTGGGTTGGGGTGATCATTTCGACAGAAGTCTGATATTTCTCTTCAAACTGAAAACTGACACAGAATACCGATGATATGAATATGGTGTATTTTAGTTGCATTTTGTCAACAAAATCTTCAGAAAACATGCAAAAATACTTGTTCACTCACAAGGCTGTAGTTTATTACTGTTATTAGTGTGACATAAATGTGTAAAAGAAGGTGTTTTTCACACACACTTGTCGTTATGTCTGTTAGGAATTACAATAACGTTGAAGTGATTTTCTCTAAATAAGCACATATCTTTTTATCAATATTGTTTTGGGAAATAGACTTTAGAAAGGTAGCTTTCCTTCTCTCCAGGAAAGCAACACCTATACTCGGGCTTAATCCGAAACAAACACCTGCTTTTTAACTTGTTTTTCGTCCTTTTTTTGACTACTGGAGCTGATGGACAGTCTTCCTCTTGTCAGCTGTCACCCTCATCTGATAAAAGCAGTGACCCTTGCAGATCCCACTAATCCCTATCTCTCAGAGGGCGTAAAATCAGAGGCACGCATTGTTGTTGAAAGGGCAGGACCTGTTGCATTTCGGAGAGCTCTAATGCAATGCCATCAGTTACCATCTCAGGTCTTAACACCACCTTTAAGATAACATCAGCACCGATGGCTAAAGCCGTTTTATACCTGAACGAAGAACAAAAAGCCTGATGCTCCCGTCACCAAGCCCTGACTATCATGCGCATGTTCTGCTATTAGATTGAGGGGTTGCTTTAATGGATTGCATTGTTATGCAAATAAATCAACAACAGAGGTGAAGGTGAGTCTAAAAGGAGGATGAACACAGAGCTGGGGGAACATTGAAAACTCATATACTTAGATTAGGTCATGGACTTGAACATAAAGGACAATGTGTTACTCTTGTGTGGCTCTGTGTGCGACCTCTTGACTGTCATGTGAAAAATTAATTGGAATAACATACAGTAAGGAGGTGAGATGCTCATGGGGGCTCAAGTAGACGGGTATGATTAGCCGTAGCCTGTAAGATTAATGAAGACCTTCACAGGGAGATTATATTGACTCAAGCTGATTATGCTTGAGACCATTTATTCAGCAGAATATCATTACAGATAGAACAATCCATACATTATATGCAACCTCACCTCACCTCCTGTCACAGTAGACTACTTACTAAACCCCGTCTACTTTCCTCATTCTGGGTGTACTAAGGGGATTGTATGAGTAACAATGAAATCACAGTGGTGTTGTATAATGTATGGTATTAATGTGTCATGCCTTCTAATGAGCAGCGTGGGAGTCTCCACATATTCTGTGTTACTAGTAATAATTTAATCTCTTTTTGGGAATACAAAATATTTCTACAATGAAATGAATACAAATGTGAAAAATGTTAAAGAAAACTTTTCTAACTGGACTCAGGGAACATGACTTCTGTCAGCAACATCGTTTTACAATCTTTGTCATCAGGACACAAGCTTATAGTTTGTTCGCGTGTACTCAAGAAATGCCAACTCTAAATCTCTGGCCGCTGATTACTGATCCCTGGGCACACGGAAAGAGCTCGACTGCCAAGACTTGAACTTCTCATACTCACAGAAATCAACAATAGCTTTAATTTTTTTTCCTACTTTCTGTTTTTGTCATTCATCTTTCTGAGTGAAGTCGTGCGTATAAAAGAGACTATCACCAGTCAGGTTCTCCTGCCAGCTGGAGGAAGTCCACCCATCCCTGACGAAAGGACCAAAAATAAATTGTTCATTTCTTGTATTCTGTACAGTTTATCCGCAAAAAGTACAAGGAGAAAGAATTGTGACATGTGACTGTTCCTTATTGCTGGCACTGTCGTTGTTTTTCAGATTATTAGGGTAATGGGAAATTTAGAAATGCAAACCCTGTGATGGCTTGGAGGTGACTTTTTAAGCACCATCCAACTCCATATTTTGACGTTTATTTTTCAAGCTGTGGAATCACAGCAATATATTCACTGCCTCACCCAGCTCTATAGCTGCATGCAAATACTCCCCACACACAGCTATATTTCTGGCGTGTGACTCTTTTGCCCTTGATGAAAATGACTTCATGCATTACTTATACAGCACTACACTTCTATATTCCCTGCAACCCACTTTTAATATTTAGATACGTCAGATTTAGCCAAGGAACAGCTGAATTACCATTCCACACTTAATACTCCAAGAAACTGACTGTGAGGGAGGGGAAAAAAGGCCTCAGACCTCATGCCAGCCCAACCCACTTTTAAACATGAGAGAAATCTAATTGTGCTGCCCTCGCTGCCTATACGTGATTTAAATATCTGTGGAATGAAAATTATTAGATAGAGGAGACAGGTAAAGAGGAAAATAAAAAAGAACAGAGGATCGGCTCTCGTCGAAGTTTCAGAGAGAACGGTAGGTCAATAATCCATTACTCAAACCATCATGTCAGGAGTATTATAATAGAAAAGACAGCATTATATCAGTGGGGATAGCTGCTTAGGGCTCATAATGCCGATAATATTGAAAACCAGTTTGAAGTGCAGCCCTCTTATTAAAATATGGCATGCTTTTGAAATCTCAGACACATGCCACATGCTGTAGGTACCGACAGTATATTCCTTTGTCTGCTTTGAATGAAGTAGGAGACCACTTCTTAACCCACAGATAGTCAGGTAATATGTGAGGGTAGAGATCAGCCCTCCTAAAATCAAAACTCTTCCATCAATCCATCCATCCATCTATATACTTATCTGAGTTTGGATAACAGCGGTCTAAGCCCAACTACTTATTTAACTTTTCTGGAGAGACACCAACACATCAGGAGAAGAGCTGCCCAGACTGTCCTCGGCAAAAGCTCATTTTTGCTGCCTGTATCTGAAATCTTATTGTTGAGGTCACTGCAGGTGCTGCGGCGCCTACTCTATTTTCCCCTGCTGCCAGCAGAAACCAAAAAGCAAACAAAACTAAAGGGATGCTTGAACTCCTCTATTTGAGGTAATAACTCATCCCCCAACTGGAGGGAGCAGTCCACATTTTTTCCAAGGCAAGAACCGTGGTTTCAGACTCAGAGGTGCCAGCTACTTCACACAAGCTGTAAACAGAATCAGTGCACGATGGCAGTCACAACTGGATGGAGCTAATAGGAACACGTCATCTGGAAGAAACAAGCAGAGACCAAATTGGATGCCTTTTGACCCTGCCTTTTGGCTGTGCATAGAAAATGTATCCATTAAAATGATCAACAAAATATGTGTCAAAGGGCAGCCGTGATGGGGCCCAGCCCTCACCATGAATGGGCCTGACTTATTGCTGTCAAACAACTTAAACCACCCCACCCCGAAAATCACCATATTCAAGAACAGATGGACACCCCCGGGGATGCATTTATGTGCCTCTTCCAGACTCACAGAATACACTGGCTGGCCCAACTCCTGTGCACATTATCATTGAGAGAGAGCTGGTCCAGCGTTCCATCACTGGGACAGAACATGTGATGCTTTATCCAGAATCTGTGGTTCTAAAAAAACAAATGGAAATATCTATCCAATACGCTGCCAAAAGCCTTTCCTGTGCAGCGAGGAATACAATCCTTAAGGAGATCTGGGACATGCTTGTTGAGAACCTCACTAACATAAAAATCTTTGGATGAAGTCGGAAAATTCCTCCCCAGGCCTGAGAAGAAAAGAAAACAAACGAAAGCAAAGAGCTGTCGTTACAAGCCACAATATACACGAGGACAATACTGACGCATATTATACATACATAGTATTTACCGAAGTGTTTTTATAACATTTCCTTAAAATTCCACTTCTTTGCACCTCAATACATAGCCATGTCCTCTCATTTAACAAGGATAAAAGAAATTATAAATGAATAAATGCAGCACAAAACTGCACAATTAAGACAGATTGGGATAACGGTTTATAACAGTGTGGTGAAATAATGTGTTTCTTTAAGATTGATGTTCCAGGCAGTGTACATAGTTTATCACTGATGGCTTAGATGATAAATATGGTAAACAAAATTATAAATATGATCACATATCCCAGGCCCACCCCCAATTATCAGAGGTAAAAGATAATTATTTGTAAAAGCTTGAGTAAAACTGCATCAGGTCTACAAGCACAGGCATTGTTTTGAGACGATAAAAAGCAATAACAACAGAAGGCAGTCGAGTGGCAGTGGGATGAGACACCTGTAATGTGCAAGGACAGCACAAACTGTCAAACGCACACAGCTGAAGGGTCAAAGAGGCAGATCCTGGGACCAAAAATAAATGGACTCAATTGAATCAAAAAAAAAGAAAAAGGTTTTTCCAAGGTCTTATATCTACAAGGTCTTTTATCTAGTGGTCTTATTTCATGTCACCGCATTTGTCAGTTACAGGAAATCTATATCATTTCCATTCAATTTCCAATTAAACATATCTTAATAAGCATTTTTTTTTTTTTTTTTTTTTTTTTACAAAAGTCACATTCATTCCCTAAGCCCTTCTTAATTCCACCTTAATTCCACACTGAAAGGAAAGATATTGCGTTACCCTGTGAACTCTGGTATGAAATAATAGACAGAAAATGGTGTATATATTTTTTTCACATTATATTTGATACCTTAGGCGTTTATGACAATTTTCTGACCCCTACGATGTTTATTTTTATTTTTTAGTTTTGATTCTATCGCTGCTGCAGAGGCCTCAATAATTCACAAATATTTGGCCTCATGAGGCAAAGTTACTGAGTCAGTCAGACAAACAACCTCATTGTTGACAGTCATAACCTTATTCCTTTCAACTAAACATACAAAATAACCAAATACATGTAAATTATAATAAAGCAAGCCAGAAAAATCAAAGTAGAATTATAAATAAAACCATCATAAAAACAATACCTTAAATACTAAAATACATTAGACATTAGAAAGTCCACTTTGGAAAAAAAAACCTTTTTTTTAATTATTTAAAAATCTTAATTTTTTGAATCTCTGTGCTTATATAGTATTCTTCAATTGTTTATTTCAAATTGCAGGCTTTCAGCAATCTGGTTACTCTAAATAAGCAGCTTGTTACACGTATTGATAAAAACATCCCAAGAATTACTCTTGACAGCTTCTACATGTACATCTTTCCATAATATTAATATTGACCACATAGGCAAAATACTATGTTTGTTTGAGTGGATTCTTATATATTTCCAAGAATCTTTACTTTTTTCATCTGATTTATCATTAAATTTGAAATATTTGCACTATCTCGCCAAGATTATACTAATATCAAAGGAACATAGAGCACAGTGAGAACTTTAAAACTTTATAGTATTACCGACCTATACACTAAACAGTCTAACAGCAGACCTTCTGTTTTCCCATTTCTCTATTCATATTTGCATCAACAAGAGGTCATTTAGTAGCCGTGGCCTTTTCTTGTTACATCACATAAAGCAGAGAGGCTTCAATACAGATGAGGCATTTTCTATGTCTTTATGTTGTTTTGAAAAGCTTTCATTACTTAATTCTATGTTAAAGGTATTCTGCAGTTGAAATGTTACTTTTGTCTTTGATCGGCCTTAATGTTTTTCCAATAAGTTTCCTCATTTAACTCTTTGGTAGTGATAAAAAAAAAAAAGAAAAAAAAAAGATTTTCATCCATTTCTTGGTCAATGGATGGCACATAATGTTAACAAGCAGATAACAACACTATCTCTTGTTTTCCCTTAAGGAATTTACAGTAATTTATAGATTTACACTGTAATATGCTCCAAGAATTCCAAAGCACAATCCAACTAAATACCTTGTCTTCTGCTGCACCTTAGAAGCTACCTATGACGCTGGTAAATATTTAAGGTTGAATATTGATGCTGTGTCTGAGATGTGTCTAATAATCAGGAGAACCTTCAGCAACATTGAGACCACAGAATGATCAAAAAAACAAAGTAGATGATTGTTGAGTCTTTACAGTTAATTTCCTTCAGCTTTTAATTGTTTTAACAAAAACGTTTTCCTCTGCTCTTTAGATCTATAGTAGGAGTTTTAGGCGTTGAGTGTGTGTGTGACCCTGTCTTAGGCGTTTTGTAGTACACTTCAAATAAAGAAAAGCTTTGATTATGCACTGCCACACAGATGATTTAACTTTATTATTTTTCACATGCATTTTCATACATCTCATGGATCACTTACGAAATCCCAGGAGAGCAACTCATTAAACTCTGCAGACAGTACTTTGAAATGCCCCGATTAAATTACAACAACCCTCTGTGTGCTTTTTCCAAACAACAACTGCTGCTGCCTTCTAAACTAACATTACAACAAGGAGCTTGCTCTTGCCAGCCTTCCTACTAATGGTAATTATAGCTTTTTTTCTTTTTTAGCACAGGCCTTGACTTTCTGTATTCTCAGGAAAACGGTAAACTTTTCTAACATTAGAAATGTTAGGAAGGATATGTTACTTCTACATTCATAGATTGCGTCTGCTATTGCAGCAGATATGGCACTGCTAAAAAAGACTAACAATATCCATAAATTAACTGCTTTTTGAGATCATTTGCTCCTCTTAGACAACACTTTTTTTATTTTTTAACATCGTGCGTGCTTTCTTTCCCTGATTTGTCCCTACATGTGTAAGCAAGTCATGTCATCAAAGCTTATCGGGCTGACTGGGTGGATAAAGACTGACACAAATAGACATTTGTCATAAATTACTCATTACTCAGTATGTCATTGCTAGTGTGATACTGTTAGACTATTTCTGTGACAATTACTGAGTCTGTTTTAATCAATCTCTTCAGCAAGGTTTGCTTATTGCTTTGACATCTACATCCATCAAAACAATAAGTTATCTGTACTTCTTACACTTCACCTTCCCTACCGGGGCTAGGATTTGTTCTGTTTCACCCATTATGTGCCTTTATACCCCTGATGCATGTTTTCAGTGGTCTACAAACCTAACTACCAGAATGCAAAGTTGAAAAAAGATAACGGTTAAGAAAGAAAGAAACAAACAAACAAACCAAAAAAAGCTCAAAGGAAGCACACGTACGGATAAGATAAGAGACACAAGGCTAAATGGATGTAAATACACAGGCTGACCAGACACAGGTGGTACAATTATGGAGACGTGGGATGAACAGAAAAGACAAGGAAATCAAGAAAAACCAAAAGCTAACCATCCTTAAAACATCAACGATGAGAGAAGTTTTTTTCATGATTTGCATAAAGGGAATTTTAGGGAGATATAGATAAATGTAATTAATTTACTTGTTACCGGTTGAAACAATTAAATTTAAATTGGTACAAACAGTTTGTTTATTTTTCCAGTGCTGTGGATCACGACATAATTGACACTGCTCGTCTTAAAGGTCACACCTCATTTAAAAAAGATGATGTTTCCTTCCTCTAAAAGTAAAAACAGCTTAATCTGACGCCAACAGGGTCTACAGATAATGATCGAGAGTTAAGAAACAGCTGTTGTCATTTAATTGTATGGTTTAACAAGCAGACAAGCGAGGTCAGGGCTGTTTGATTCCCACCAATAAAGTATCGGAGAGAACTGTAGGAAGCGTGAACTCTCTTTGGCTGAACTGAAGAAAGGGCAGAATCCATTAGACCAGCAAACACATGCTCTAAGCTGACCAAGGGAGACATCTGATATTAAATGTGTGCTCTCATTGCTAATCACAGTAGCAAAGATATGATATCAGAAAACAGTGTAATAACAGGGAAAATTAGCACTACTCGGTTGCAGTTTTGATTCATGCTGGGCCAAGGAAGCTGGCAAGATAATTTAAAGGTACTTCAATCACTAACTGATTCCTGTGTTCTCTTTTTATGATGTAGTAACGCATTCATCACGTTATATTTGGCAACCAATAAACCTACCAGTCAAATTTCATTATGCAAATTGTTAGGATTGAGACTCAAAAACTACATTTGGAAGAAATATACAGCATAAGGCAGGACAACTGAATTTCCTCTCAGTTAAATGCAAAACTCCGTACTTCAAAGATGTGGATTCCTCCTTTCCAAGCGTGAATAGTCTCCTTTTATTCTCAAAAGTACAATTCTCTCATCTGAGTCACATTTACAACAGTTATGTCATTATAGTAGCTTTCAATGAGTACATCCTTATAAGGCCAGTTCTTAAATAGATTATGCACCACATTTATTTCTTACTTTTATTTTCGTACTGCCGTTTGAATTCCTTACCTGAAAGGCAACTGATGACAGACAGCAGGAGAAACTGTTTCCATGGTGACCCCATACTTGTTGAAGAGGGTCCCTTTTGCAAGAATCTTAGCAAGTCGGCTTCTTCATCAAAGCTGTACCTACAGATTGAGAAAAGAAATCAGTTGGTGGGAGGATGTGTTTCTAACACTGATCAGGAGGCACAGTGCAGAACTCCACAGCTGTTCATCCAAATCACTGTGCACATACACCAGTGTGGAATCTGCATCACCTGTCTCGTTTCATGATCACAGAGACGTTCACACTGTGAGATCTGGCCCACAGGAGAGTTATACATGACGAGGCTGCTTCTACATCACACTTTCATTTAGAGTTATACCATGAGTTACACTCCTCTATTCCTTGCTTAGATTCTCTGCTTGCTCTCTCATTATTTGCAGCCTACGAAAGCTCTTAAATTCTTATTCACAGCACGTCTTATCTTGAGAAAAAAATCAAACATGCTTCATGGAATCAGTCAAACTGACTGGCGCTCCCATCACTAACTAGGCTATTGAACTGACACATGTACACTTCAAATTCACAGTGTGAGTAGTTTGTGACTGGCAGCACAGTCCTCAGGACTGCACAGCAGGGAGTGTTACATAAAGGATACTTTGAGCAAATAGCGGATATACCTCTTGTGTAATACTTGATATTCATCCAGTTGGAACTTTTGTTTACCTGAATTTTAATACATCTTCCACACTGAATTCGAAACTCCTTTAACTTCTTTGCACCGCCAAAGTGAGACTCTTATGGAGACTCACCTACGTATCTCCACTAGATTTCACTCATCTCCTTGCACACACATTGACGACAGCAGGAGTTGCTTTTGAATCGACAAAGACCCGATGTGCAAATTTCTTATTGACATCACACATGCTGTCAATCTTTCTCTAAAAACAAAAGAGGTTACCCCAGAAAGAATTTATTGAGTTTCTCTGCAAGCAAGCTGGATCCTTGTGAGAATTGCAAAACTGCAATCTCAGGTTTCTATCACGTGCTTGTGCTATACATTTTCAGTGGCAGCTATGGATGGTATTTGAATGAGCCTAAGGTCAATAGTGTTGGCTTCTATTCACTGACTTGATGCAAGCGACTCAAATTGTTTGCGTTTTGCCTGTTAGTAGTGAGGATTGACAGGGACCCATGGCATAGTGCGTAGAGTTAGTTACCCTCCAACCAAGCGCCAGATCACTCGCATCACGTGAAAAACTGTCCTTGGACCAGACACTAAATCCTACACTGTTCCCATTGACCTAGCGACAAGCCAGTATTCTCTTAGTGCCAGTGACCAGACATATGTATAAAGTTGTGTTGGTAATGGCTTAATGTAAAACTTATGCCAAAGCTAAATGTGGAACACAATGATCCACTGTCGCAGCCCCCTAAAAAGGGAAACGAAAAGAAATTGCTTGCTAGTGTTAGAGATCAACAATACCCCATCCATCCAGTCTAAGTCGAGAGGCCTACTCCTCGCTTTCTCCAGCCAGCTCCACCAGTTTTTCCAAGGTGATTCCAAGGCGAACCGAGGCCAGCCAAGAGTTATGATCTCCTCAGCACCTCCTGAGTCTGCCTCGAGCCTTCCTCCTGGTTGTACAAGCCAGAAACACCTCCTCCGCTAAGTGCCCAACAGGCATGTTATCCAGATGGCAAACAACTGTTGCACTCTACAGCAATACTATAGATGCATGCCCACTTAGAGAGACTATGCTAATGCTTTTTTTGTGGAATTACACTATTAAAAAAAAACACTAAGTTGTGCTGACCTGTTAAACCCCATCAACAACATTCACCTTCATGTAAAAAGTGTTATTTTTCCATTTATTTGAAAAGAGCAGTCAACCACTTGAATCCTCCACTTCTTTTTCTGTCATGTCAGTGGCAGCATCTTATATCTTCATCTAAAATGCTTGTGGCATTCAGATCATAAATATTTTGCCACAGACAGCTCTATAGGCTTGATTGAAGACTGCCCAGATCCTGCATGAGTCATTGAACATTCATCATTTATCTTTCCCTGTCTTTATCTCACCTTATTTCCTACCCGGCAATGCAGAATGGACCTGCTGTGGTATTCTGTGAGAGTGTTAAATAATTAGTGATTTTGTAATCAGGCTATTGTCATGCTATTTATAATTTAGAAATAAGAAGCAAGATAAAACAGAAAAAAATTAAGAGGTTTTAAAAATTCTCTCAATATACAGCTGTATATTGTATTTGCAATCTGAGTGCAGGTTATTGTGCAATGTACTTCTTTGAAGGCATAAACCTTTTCTAATTAGTTGGCAATCTTTTAACAAACTAAAAATCAAGAGCTAAACTTGATTTGGCTATATCTCATTTAAATTCTGTTTGTAGACTGATGTAAACAACTTGCCAAAGGTCTGCAGTCTAGAAAGCTATCTCATAGTGTGCATCTTTTTCTGAAAAGGTTGTCACACTCTTTCATGACATTTTGACCTCCCCAGCTACTTAAATGCAAACAGGAGCATAAAAATCAAACTAAAAAAATAAGCATTGTGGGAACATGGGCAGACACCAAAGCTTTACACGAAAAACATAAAAATTCTTTAGAGAGAGAAAAACATTCCCTTCAACTTTGTTTAGGGCTGCAACAAAAAAGACAAAAATGCTTGATAATCAGGTATTATTTCCACCCATCCTTGCATTTCTAAGTCATTAATCAGACAAAAAGGCAAGAACTACATTTATATTGTATCCAACATTAATTTTGAAAAACATAATTTTATAATCTTGTACAGCAAAAACAGTGTAGTTAATAATTTTTCATATCTGCACGTCACTTAAAGTGCATATCAGTCAGTCGAGCCATTGGATGCCCTGCTCAGAGCGGGGGATGGATTGCATTTGCACCTGTAACCCAGCGATCTTTCTGCGAGGTAAAAGAAAACCTGTCAATGCTGCAGCCTTGACTCTCCTCCCCAGCAGGTTTCACAACTATTTACACTCTTTATTCTCATCAAAAAAACCGCACATCCTGGACAGGAAGGAAAACAACTCACAGCTGACAACAATCCAGTGAGCTGCAAGAGAGGAGGGTCGGCTAGTGATTTACATGCAACTTCAGTGACTCATGAAGTACAAATGTCCCAGAAACAGCTTATAAACCTGAAACTCTCCACCTGCCTGGAGAAGCCTTTCAAATGACACGTGAAATATCTTCAAGAACCAAGATAAGACGTTTAGTTGCGTTCTATTCAATCTTTTAGGATAGAGATAAACTGGATCACTGAGACCCCGCTCCAACATGTAAACTCATGAGCTAAACTTTAATATAACTAATGAAAAGATGTGCAAGATGAACTGATCGAATGACATTTCTCTGTTCTATGATGTAAATCTAAGCTTGCTCACTGCTGTGATCAGATTTTACAACTTTGTGTGCAAGAAATGACAAAATCCTTGTATTTAGTTATGCAAACAGTGAAGGAGACATGCCCGTGTTTCAAAGGTTGACAGTTTTCTAATTTGGTCAAAGTATTGCAAGAAAACAAAACAAATGCCCCTTTTTTGTCTTCACTGCCCTGTTCATAGCAGCTGGGGTTTAAGGAGTGGAATCACACCCACATTTAGATAAAATGTGCCTCTTTTGTATTTACTGTTACAGTTTTGTGTTACTTACGTTAGGAAGCAGCGCAAATGCAGCATGATGCTTGGTTGGATGGAGATGGCCAAGATGAGGCTGGATAATTCTAATCTAATCTGTCGCTTACAAATCTGCACAGCTCACTGAATAAAATGTTTTTAAAACTTGGGCAGCCCAAGTGACAGGTGACATGAAGTGACAAGGTTGCTTTATGTCAGAGTTTTTGAGTTGCTCACTTCAGACAAGTGCTCTCAAGCACAGAAGAGACATTTGCATTAATTTGAGGTGGACTAAGTCCAGGATTAAAGTAGACACAGATGCACCACAAGCCAGCAAAGTGTTATGCCAAAATGTAGCCTCACAAGTAGATTTCACTTAATGAGCCACAAAGCAAACATTTGATCTAAGCCGCTTCAAATGCTTCATTTGAAGAGCACTGTCTTTGCATGCTCTTCCACATTTAAAGTTTCTATCATAAATGTACTGGTAGTGGGGATGAATGAAATAGTTTTACAATGTTATAATTGCTTTAGGGTGAATTTACTGGGTTGCAAAACAGTTGGGAACATAAATATAAATACATAAATATCAATATTATAGGAAGAATTTCAGTAGCTATCAGATTGTGTGCCTAATTGATCTGTTCAGATTTACAAGATTTAAATCGGAGCAAAATAAAAGGGCTGTTTTTTGCCCACTTTTCATAATGTGCAGAACACTGGTTAGATATATGTTTGTATTTCAGCCTATAAAAGCCACTAAGCTCTTTAAAAACACTGTTTATACACAAGCTAGAGGTTTTAATCCGTGTGCCAGGGCTGAAGTCAAAACTAGATAATACCAGGATTAATCTCACTGCAGTTTCAATCCTTTGAACAAGACAAGCCGTTTGTTAATAAGACATCTCTTTTGTTGATAAGCCGTTAAGTCATGTTGCAAACTCTCCCCAACAACTAATAATGGACCAGGTGCAGAAGGGGATTATGGGGAATGGTAGAGAAGTGGGGGCTGACATCAGAAGTCCACATGCCTGTTTTGAAACTGATTGCTGTGCTGGGACGGGCTTCAGCGGGCTACATGTGTGTGGCATGAAACAGGATTAAAAAGTTCTTGCGGGGTGCCTGATCGCTCACCTGGCTGAGAAGACGGGGTACACGCACACAGGCTACAGTCCTCCTGCGGCCGCCCCAGGTCTCAGTCCTGGCCTTTGCTGTGTTTTTCCCCCTCTGCTTCTGTCCCCTGCTCCTATTTAATGTCCACTACTGTCAATAAAGGCCACTAAAGCCATCCATCCATTAGTTATACCCGTTTTATCCTTCGCAGGGTCACGGGGGTCTGCCGGAGCCTATCCTGGCTCATTACAGGCGAGAGGCAGGGGTTCACCCTGAACAGGTCGTCAGTCTTTCACAGGGCCACATACTGTATAGCAGGCAATTTAAAATCACCAATAAAATCTAACATGCATGTTTTTGGACTGCGTGAAGAAGCCAGAGTACCCGGAGGGAACCTACACAAGCAAACATGCAAACTCCACACAGAAAGACGACCGGGAATCAGACCAGGATCCTTCTTGCTGTGAGGCAACAGTGCTACCCACTAAACCACTGTGCTGCCTGGCACTAAAGCCATAAAAAAATAAAAATAAAAAAGGCATATTGAAGTCCAGATATCATGATGAATTCTCTTAGTAAGACTTCTTTATTTACGTTTTGATTGCAGATTCCAGCGGATGATGGTAAAAGCTGCAGTTTGTGTCTGGCTGTTTGCTTTCCTCTGCTTGAATTTTTGCCTCAGTTTTGTGTGAGTGTTGCATTTCATACCCCTTAAATCTGATTTGATTAAATTTTTTTCTAGTTTGTCTGTCTGACCAGATGGACATACCTGAAAAGATTCCCGTCGCCAGCTCAGAAATAGGTGCATCTGAGGGGATTCTGTCTCCCATCAGCTAGTTTCCGTGACCTTAACTTTTACTTTAATTTGGCAAAATAAAACCATGTATGAACTGGCACTTAAATCCACCTTATACTTGAAAAGTACCAAGCCAGCGCTGCAAAAGTATGAAAAAAAGCCAGTTTGTTTCATCAAAGGTAAAGCGGGGGTGTACGCAGCAAACACAACCAATATGGGAACAAATTCACTGTTGATGTTGTTTCAAAACAGAACCTGAGTGCTGCATTTTTATACCTTCTTATGTGGTGTCTTTCAGAACTACTTCTTAAGTTGTAGGCGAAACACCTTTTTATTTTTCCCCCTCTTATGTGAAATAAAAGACCCATACAAAATAAAATGCACACATTCTTTAAAGAAAGAAACAAATCCTTTAAATTATACACAGAAACGACATGTTCATTTATTCTATGATTTATCCGTTTATAAGCGTGCTGCTATAATGTCTTTTTTTTTGTTTGTTTTACTCCTGTGGGCTCTCTCCCAGCTATGTCTGACTTTGCAGTGTGGTGCATGTTGATGAATACTTTAACAATCTCATACGAAGACCATTGGTCTTTTTCAAAGGGGACTCATCAGATTATCTATTATAACCTGATGGTTCCATCCTTTGTTTCCCCCTGGTGCCACTGTGAAGCGTGTGTGAAGCAGATTTCGCTGTTCTATCATCTCTTCTCTCCACTTATGACTGGGATCCAGCGTATCAATTAAACATACAACAATCTCTATGTCTGCTACATTCATTATTTCTTCATTAGGCTCAAAACGTTCCAACATCATCGCCTGCAGCTATTAAAACACACTCATGAACGCATTGGGACTTGAAAGTCCTGTGGGAGTCCTACATTAATTCAAACTTCCACCGTATAATACAAACTAAATACATAGAGCAAAATCCAAAAATAGTTTTCTAAAATTGCTCCATGCCCGACACAAAAAAGTGTAACGTGAATGAGTCTTTCAGTGTGCATGAACGTTCTTAGTTCTCTTTAGAACCAGTCATCAGTTGGAGACACGTGCATCTTTATTTTCAAATGCGTAAATGCAACTGCGGCCTCTCAATGAACACTACAACGCACGCATTATATTTATTATGATAGACCAGCAGGATGTTGGAGGGAATGACAAAAAAAAAAAAAATAAACGTTTCAGTTTCAGACTCACCAGACCACAGGATACACGCCGTAAAACTACGCTCTTTGTACAGATGCATCACTGCAGACTGTTTTCTCCTCACTGTGAGGACTTCCAGCTCATAGAGCAGAATGCATTTTATTGTACGCTATACATATAAACATGGGACCTTCAGGCATCTGAAAATTGTACCCTAAGATGATCCAAATTTCCTTTCATTTTTCCCGTGCCATTCACTAAATAACCTAGTTAGTTGGTTAGTCAGTGAATGACATGGGAAAAATGAAAGGCATCCTGGGCTTCTTTCTTGGGGCTAAATGTGGTTGACCCATTTTTGCCTTTATTTAGCCCAAAATAAGACGCTCAACACTGGTCTCTCTTCAGCCCCTCAACGTGGTCCAGATTTTGCAAAAAGTTCAAAACTGTCCAAGACCTAAATCTACCTTTCACTTTTCAGCCAAATCAAAATGTGGTTTAAACATCAACATAGTTGTCTCTTTAACATCTTTTTAGATGTACGTTTGCTGCGCGAAAAGGCTCTTGTGTTTGACAGTTTGCCTTAAACATCCCACCAATTAACTCAATTGATTTCATTTAGCTCGTCAGATATTTCTAATGGGGCAGCACGGTGGCTTAGTGGTTAGCGCTGTTGCCTCACAGCAAGAAGGTTCCCGGTTCAATTCCCGGCCCGGTGGGTCTTTCTGTGTGGAGTTTGCATGTTCTCCCCGTGCTTGCGTGGGTTTCCTCCGGGTACTCCGGCTTCCTCCCACAGTCCAAAAACATGCGGTGTAGGTTAATTGATCTATTTAAAATTTCTCCCTAGGTGTGAATGTGAGTGTGATTGGTTGTTTGTATGTGGCCCTGGATAGACTGGCGACCTGTCCAGGGTGTACCCCTGCCTTTCGCCTGATATGCGTCGGGATAGGCTCCGACAGACCCCCGTGACCCGGAAACGGATAAAGCGGGTATAGATAATGGATGGATGGATGGATATTTCTAATGGCAAAACATCATCAACATCAACATCCTCCTAGCTGTTTAGGGCCACAGTCAACCTCGAATCATGATGAAGGCTTTTGGTTGGTCTGGGTTGTTCCTTTGTGGCCTCTTTTTAGTCTTTTGTTGTTTTGGATTTGTACGGGTTGTTTTGTTTATCCTGTCTTGTTTATTTTTTTCTAGATTAGTTTGATTTGGTTTTTCTTATATGTTGGGTCAGTTGGTTAGGTGGTTGGTCTCTACTTTTTTCTGTGCAAACTGGTTGCTTTACTTCAACTCTTTTTTTTTAAAGTAATTTCTACTAAGTTGGGTTAGGTCTAATTTCTGCTGCTCTCCTAGTTGTTCACACCTGTGTCATGTCAGACCCCCCGTTTCTACATCTTGTCCTGCCTGTCCTTACGCCCCTGCTGGTCTGCTGTAATTTATTTAGATTTGCTCCCTGTGCTGCTTCTTGTTTTAAGGCAGGGGTGGACAACCCTGGTCCTTAAGGGATGGTGTTCTGCACGTTTTGGATGTTTTCCTGCTTTAACACGGTCATGATGAAGCAGGGAAACTTCTAAAGCATGCAGGACACTGGTCCTCGAGACCGGACCCCCCCCCCCTCTGTTAAGGCCTCAACCTAATCTCGCATTAACAGAGACTTTTTTTTTCTCACAGGTTGCAAATAAAAAAAGTGACATAATTTTTTTCAAAGTTTTCAGATTAAAAATGAAGAAATAAATAGTTTGCATCCCAGTAAACTGTGGTTTTCTGGTTGCAACTTCTGGTTGCACATGTTGTTCGGCCTGGGCACCTGGAGCCCCCATGGCAACCAAGCCATGTTTTAGCTCCTCTGTTTTTCATACAAGCGGCATACTTCACACTAACTGGCACCATACAGTGCTGCCTGGCAGACATGTATCAACATTGGCAGCGGCTGTTTGCTCAGCTGTGTTTTGGATGTGAAGGCACCGAGGAGCAGGTGAGGCTGCTTTGGATGGAGAACAAGATGTCCCCTGTTGCTGTAGCAGCAGGTGAGACTTGGGAGCTTCTCCTTCATCTACAGTGTCAGGTTGGTGAAGGAAAGGGTTATTTTTAGCCCGAGGAGCTAGCTCTGTATTTGTTGGGCTTACCGTTAAATAATATTTAAATAAACTAACCAAGTAATCCATAGTTAAATGGTATTACAATACAATGGTTCACTAAAACCGCTAAGAAAAGGTACAATATGGTGTGCAAAGCTACACAACAGACATTGAGCTAATAGACCAGAACAATAATGCTGATTTTGAGACACGCTGTTGCTCTGCTCAAATAAACAGTCAAGTGTTCCGTGCAGTGGAAATGGGAGAAAAGAGAGCCAGCTAAGAGAAACTACTGAACGGCTGATGAAGCTGAAGAGATGAGGAGATGATCAGTGAGAGGGGAGAGAGTGAGACTACAAACTACGTCACAGCACTTCTTCAATCCAGGTCTGCATGTTCTAGAGGTAAACCTGCCCCGACACTCCTGGCTCGAGTCACTGGGTGTCTGACAGACTTGTGCAGAACCTTTGGACAAGCAGATGGTGGTAATCAATCACAGCCTGCTGTGATTGGTTTGGTACATTCTGCACTGGTGGAAACACCTGTGACACCAGGTCCGTTTCACCAGAGGGACCTTCAGGAAGTGACAGAAACCAGGACCAAGTTACTTGTCATGCTCTTAAAATAAAAAAAATTAATTAAAATTAAAAAATTTAAAAAATTTAAAAAAACCATGAGCTGCATCTGAGAACCTAAACACCTCAGTTAGCTTGTTAAATATATGACTTCATGACAGTACGGATGTAAAAATATTGAACAAGTCTGGCTCGTTTGGAAAGTCACCAGGAAAAAACCTCATCTCATCTTAACCCAAACAGCAGAAACACATCACATCACATCTAGGAGACACTTTTATACGAAGCGACTTCCAACAGACTTCATGATCTGGGCTCGGGAAACGTACATACGTATATATATATATATATATATATATATATATATATATATATATATATATATATATATATATATATATATATATACACATATACATATATATACATATATATATATATATATATATACATATACATATATATACATATATATATATATGTTCATAATTAGTTTGGCAAGGTTTTACAGCAGATTGACTTCTTGGCACATCCCTCTCTATTTATCCGGGCTTGGGACCGGCACCGTCTGGGTCTTGTGCCCACCAGTGGCTAGATTAATGGCCAATTAACCTAAAGTTTTCTTTTTTATTTTATAATGGGAGATAACCGGAGCTCCTGGAGAAAACCCCACAAGTGCTTGGGAAGATGATGGAAACTGCACACAGACGGGCTCCAGCTGAGATTTGAACCTGCTGCCAGGTGACGGTGCTAACTATCGCACCACCGTGCTGACTTAACTTGACTTAATTTGATTTAATTTAAATGACTTAATTTAGATTCAGTTCAGCTCCATCCAGTTTAGATGTGTTTTATCTCATACAGCAGACCAGACTGGATGAGGTCTTCTCTTCATTGAGTTTTTCTAATTTACTGAAACCAGAAAAAAGTGCATGACTCGTGTCCGAATCGAAGGACTCTGGTTGCTTTTCCCTGGAAGGATTTCCTTTGTGAGACCATCTTCATTCTGCGGTTTCATCTGAGCCTTCAGTTTGTCCAGCTGGGCTTGAAAGTGCATCTCTCTCTGGGTGAAGGTCTGCTGCAGAGAGGCCATCTCCTGGCTCATCGTCTCATAGACAAGGTCCTTATCAGCTCTGATGATGTTGATGAGCTGCAGGTGTTTCATCGCCATTTGAGTGTTTTCATTGACTTTCCTGTTGAGATCCTCCTGCAATCTTTCTGCCTCCTGTTTTACAGCCAAAAGATCCTTTTCATACCTGGAACTGAGGTCTCTTGGTACAACTTCTTGATCTGGTCCATCTCTATTTGTAAATGGTTCTGATCCTCTTGTGAGGTCTTGTTTTGGACCATCTGCTGACGCCGAGTGTCCTGTTCATCCCTCAGGTTGTTGAGGAGCTGTTGGTGAGATTCTTGCTTGAGTTTTTCTACTTTCTGCTTTGCAGCAAGCACGTCAGTTTCAAACTTGTGTTTCAGCTCCTCATATGAGTTTTGGGTTTACTTCAGTTCTTCAGCTCTATGGAAACATTTTGCTCCTGCAATTTCCACAGTGCTGTTTCTTTTTCTTTGCACCAGCTGATGAACAATTCCTGCAGGGATTTCTCTTGTTCCAGTTCAAGTCTTATTTTTTTCACGTCCTTGGACAGTTGGAGAACTCTGGACTCTGCATCTGAACTTTTAGTTTTCTCTAATCCCAACAGATGATTCAGTCTGCTGAATTCCTCATTTATCTTGTTGTGACCCATGGTGTTCAAATCAAGAGTTTTTCAGGACGTTGGATAAATCTTCTCCAGTAATCAGGTCTCGCCTTGTCATTGATCTGCCTTGACTGAGAGGCTAGAACGATCCTCTGTAAATTATAGACACACTTCCTTTGTGATGTCAGAGTTCAAAACAATAACTTGCATATGGGGCAATGACATTATCACTTACTGTGAAATCATCACTTGAATGTTTCGTTGACATCTGGCAGAGTTCCAAAACTCCTTCTAATTCTATTTTTTTGCACACATTTACAATCAAAATAAGTCTAAATATTACATTCAAAATCATAGGCATTTAACCTATATATGATTAAATTTGAGTTTGTTTTTTTTTATTAAATAAAAGCAGGCAGGATGAATCATTGTCGATGTTGTTCAGAGAGACGCACCGCCAGTGGATTAATGCTGGTGTAGTCAGTGCTTCAAGCCTGTTTTGATTTAATGAGACTTTACTTCTGTTGGATGTCATTTGGTTTAAAAGGTCCATTTGTACGAGGGTAGGTGGAGAGGTCCTGCCTAAAGTGGAGGAGTATCTTGGGGTCTTGTTCACTGGTGAGGGAATGATGGACCGTGAGATTGACAGACGGAATGGTGCAGCGTCCTCAGTTATGCAGTCGGTGTACCGGACCATCATGTTGAAGAAGGAGCTGAGTCAAAAGGCGAAGCTCTCGATTTACTGGTCAATCTACGTTCCCACCCTCACATACGGTCATAAAATGAATTTCCGCTGCAGAATGGCTGGGCGCTCCCTTAGAGATAGGGTAAGAAGCTTAGTTACTCTGGAGGAGGTCAGAGTAGAGCTGCTGCTCCTTCCCATCGAGAGGAGTCAGACCCCGGGGAAGACCCAGGACACGTTGGAGAGACTATGACTCCTGGCTGGCCTGGGAACATCTTAGAATCCCCCATGAAGAGCTGGAGGAAGTGTCTGGGGTGAGATAATTCTGGGTATCTCTGCTTAGACTCCTTCCCCCACGACCCGGTCCCAGATAAGCAGATGGATGGATGGATGGATGGATGGATGGATGGATGGATGGATGGATGGATGGATGGATGGATGGATGGATGGATGGATGGATGGATGGATGGATGGGAACTAGCCCATGGGAACTAACCAGCACAAATGCTCAGACCTCCATGTCCCTATCCACCTCCTCTAGGAGGCCACCAAGGTATCCCTAAGCCAATCAAGAAAAATGTATTGAGAGCATAGTGAAGATGTGTCAAATCTTGGTCCTTGAGCGCTTCTGTTCTGCAGATGTTTCCCTGGTTCAACACACAATGATACAAATAACCGTGTCAATGACATACTTCTCCAGACCTGGATGACAAACTGCTGATCACCATTCATTTGAATCAGGTGTATTGATGCTGATGCAAGCAGACAGCTAAAACATGCAGGACAGTAGCTCTTGGGACCAAGTCACTTCCATTTTTCTACAAAAAGAATAGATTATACATAAAATTGCAATTACATGAATTAAATTGTAAATGTCCAAGCTTTACTTGAAACAACGTGTTTTCTTCTGTCATAGCAGTCCTTCCAGGACTCATGGAAATGAAAGCAAAACCTCTGAACTGAAGTGAATCAATGCCTCTGCTGGTTCCTCAACTGAATGACAGCGGTGCCACATCGACGCCACAGTGCGCCTCAGAGAGGCCGCAGTGGCATCACAAGGATGCAACAGGTATGCCAAAGTGCCACCACAGCAGCACCACATGGCAGAAAACACAGACAAAAGGAAGATTTCCACTCAGACGTGGATGCAGTGGACCATTTGCAATGTCACTAGTTTAGGTGTGGTGCAGAGTTTAATCCAGAGTTAAAACCTTTTGTAAGTCATGTAATCTCTTTAATGTTTGCACCTGTTGTTTTAAATCACACAAAAATTTAAAGTACAGTTTAAATATTAAATGTTTTAATATTTTACAATTTAAATATTATACAAAGTAATGCAATCAGTTGGAATAATAATGAAAAATAACAATGATAACAACATATTTTTTACTTTTAACTCTTTCAGGGTATTGTTGCCATTTAAATGTGACTACATCTAAGAAGGAAGTGTTAGTGGTGTTTGTTGAGAGATGCGGGAAGCTCTTCTGGAGCATAAACAGTGATCCAAGCATGCATCGATTTCCTGAAACCTCTCTGGGCTCACCTCCATCTTCAGCCAGGTCTTCTGCAGCATCTTCTCAGAGCCATGTGACTCCCAGTCAATGGTTGACCTTTCTCTGATACCTTACCCTGACCCTAACTCAGTGTTCTCATTCGGATCCTAGAGAGCCCCTGTCCTGCATGTTTTAGATGCTACCCTGCTTCAGCACATCGTAGTAATACAAGTAGCTGTGTCATCAACAGAGTTGTGTAGACCAAGAGAGTGGACCATATAACTCCAGTTCTTAGATCTCTACACTGGCTTCCTGTCTGTCGCAGAATAGATGGTAAAATCCTGCAGTTGGTTTATAAATCATTAAATGGTCTAGGGCAGGGGTGTCCAAAACCCACCCTGATAGACGTGGCTGTGTCATTGACAGACATCTGCAGACCTGATAATGATGGTTAATTAAAGTCAGGTATGTTGAAGCAGTGAAGCATCTAAGACCTGCAGGACTGTGGTCCTCGACAGCTGACTTTAGGCACCCCTGGTCTCGGGCCAAAATACATCTCTGATCTCCTGGTTCCATACTGAACCAACCAGAACCCTCAGATCGTCGGGGTCACGCCTACTTTCTGTACCCAGAGTTAGAACCAAACACGGTGAGGCAGCGTTCAGCTTTTATACTCCTCACATGTGAACCAAACTCCCAGAATGCATCGGGGCTGCTGAAACTTGGTTGCTTTAAAATTTAGGTTAAAAACGTTTTTATTTACAGCTGCATGTCAGTAATCTCCCAAATACAACCTTTATTTCTTGCATCTTGTTTGTTTTTCCTGTTTAACTTATCTCTGTCTTTAATTATTTACTATGCTTTTAAACTCTAACTTTTTAATGCATTTTTAAAAATGTTTTTTGGTAAAGTAGTTTGAATTGTCTTGTACATGAAATGTATTGTACAAATAAACTTGCTTTGGTGTTGCTTCGTGCAGGAGGTTTAGTTTGCATGGTGAGGTGCAACCACAAAGGAACGGAATCAGCGGGGTACAAGAAGGATCTGGAGAAGGTCCACAGCTGATGGTGGACGAGGGGCTGTGGAGTCAAGTAGAAGTCAGAGCGGAGGACGGATACATGATGGATCCACATCCAAAAGCTGGCAGAGACACGAATGACACGCCAGGAGAGGCGTGCATCAGCGACAGCCTTTACCTCTAGGAAATCCACCAGTCCAGACAGCTGAACACAACCGTCAGAGTAAAACACAACGTAGTGAAACGTACTGATCAATAAGCAACTCCAGGCCTCGGATATGATCTCCAACCCAGTATAGCGGTATTGTCTAAGTAAACGAAACAAGGCCAACTGGACAATTGTGTCTGTATGAGTTTGTGTGCGCGTGCTGAGAAGAGGTCTGTTGCAGATTATTAAGCAGCCGTTATGTGAATTTCATTAATTGACCACTGTGAGGGACATAGTACTTCCATTTTGTGATTTTTAGTGCCACTGTTTGTACCACTATTAAAAACTGTGAAAATGACACAGTGCAGAAGCACCCACGGGGATTTAACAAGGACACCACAATTAACAAAAACACCACTACATGCACTATATTTAAATAAAGCTAATTTGGGTGCAATGTAAAACTAAAATCCTCTTCGCTCACAGCGAAGCTCATTGTTTTGGGATGAGCTCCAGAAAGGTCACCAGATGAAATCATGATCCAAGTCTTAATGCTCTGTTTTACAGCTTGAAGAGGCACAATATAAATATGTAGATATTCACTCTGCAGTTCAAAATAATTTTTTCTTTAAAGAAGACTTTTCCTCAAGAGCTTCTCCATAAGAACTCACATACATCTGTACTTTCCCTCTTTGAGTGGTATGAAATTCTGTTTTTCAACAATATGAAGCACAGCTCCTTCAATCGCAGCATCTTTCAAGTCTTTCTCAAGCAACACACGGCTTCCTAATGAGTTCGTTATTGTTTCAATGAAAATAAAAAGCATTTGAGAAGCGCATGTGGCCCTCTGTGTTCTCAGAGATCATCTTTACGCTTTAAGTCTTTCATATCATTTCTCTTTGTCATTGTTAAAGGCAACTCCAGAGTTAGAAGGATGGGCACTTTAATTGGTCATTAGGAAACAAGGATGAGTGCCTTCTGTAGAGCTCAGTTTCTTAAAAGTGAAAACATTTTTTTTTGTGTCCTGAAAACATAGCAGTGTCAAAATCAATTATTAGAAATTGTGAGGTGACAACATATGCTGATCTGAGCAGTGTCGGCGTCACATTACCACACCCACAATCCGCGGGAATTACATTTATTTGGTGCTAACCATGTATATTTTTCTATTCCTAATCATGTAACATGCAAATTTAATTATGTATTAATTCTGACTGTGTACTTTTAACTCAGAGCCCCACAGTTGATGAAAGCAAAGCAAAAGGAACTGCAGTGGAGTCCAGTCGGCTTCATTGTTGAAATAAATCACATATTTTCCTACATGTTCCTTCACTTAAACATTATCTTAGAGTGAAACTTCTGTAAGTAAAGACAAAGTAAAGTGACCCAAAAAATGACGTGATGGTAAATTATTGTAGAAATTGCCAAATTGCTCTCATACAGGAAATTTCCCTCATATATAAAAAAAAAACCACCCAGAAAAACATTTTTTTTTCTCTAAAACTAACCACCACATAAAGACAGAAAAGATAACTTAGTTCTGTCAAAGCTTCCACAGAGACTAGAGCACGTAGAAGAAAAATAAATGAATTGTGACTGTCACAGTTGGAATTTCTCGAGATGAGTGTGTTTTTTAACTCTGGATACTTGCCATTCACATGACTGTTACAGTTGAGGCAAACAATGCCTGAATGCTCAGAAACAGTTTCCTTTCCATTCTTTCAACATTTCAGCTGTCTTCCCTTTGTCACAAGCAAAATACCAGGAAATACTGACCCAGTTCTGACACACCAGCGCTGAGGAATAGCTCTTATTCCGAGGAATCACTGTTTTACAACTAAATTATAATCTGCCAAAGGCGTCAAGAGCAAGTGAAAGGACTCCCATCTGCATTTTGGTAGGATATACCATGATTTCCATATTGATTGTAGTAATAATGAAGTAATTCATCATGTAAAACAGTTGTATAGTAACTGCATTTTCCAGATTTGAGAAGAAATGCATGCTTGACTGTGGGGTGACCGAACTGTTTGTTTTTATGTTGGATAGCACTGGTTTACTTCTGGCTTTTGGCATTGAATTATTTTCATTTAAAGTGTGTATTTCTATCTGTGTATTCATTCTTAAAAACAAAGAATGGCTCTTCTATGGTCACTAATAATACCCAACCTGGTACCGTCGATAGATTTGTGAGAAAAGCAGGTATTTACTAGATGATAAGGTGCAGACACAAGTCTGTACGCCGTCTGCCCCGAGTCTCTCCACACATAAATCTCTTCTGTGTGCTTTGTTCACCCCCTCCACCACCTAGCATTGCTGTCTCAAGTCTCTTGCTGCCACTTTTCACCCCTCAATGGTTTTAATTGTCCCGATGACCTCAATCAAAAGACAATTACCAAAGGGAAGAGAAGCACAGGCAATTATTGTCTTCGCTATGAGATAGAGCACACCTGAATGGAGCTACCTCCTTTCACAGTGATAAAATTACATGTGCTGCCTCGCTGTCGTGATGACAAAGTGAGCATTAAATGTGTGCCTGAAATGCTTATGTGTCCTCAGTAAAGACTGAATTTGAGAAGACACTGACACTTCAAAGCCAAATGAGCAAGGTGGAACTTATATATGGAGTTATGGGCAGGAATTCAGGGCAAGCAGAGATGGGGTAGAAAATAGGTTAAGAGGGACTGAAAGCAAATAGGCATTTTTCACTTTAGCATTGCTCTCCTGTTAAATAAATGAAACCAATTTTTCAGAATTTGTCAATTTGATGATTATTGATTTGTGCACATTGTCATTGCAGTAAAAATGAGGCGTATTCCATAAAGCTATATCATCATGAAATGTATTGTCTGACAACGTAAAAATCCATCATTGCCCTCCGAATCAATGCAACACTGAGGCTGGTGAAATGTCATTTCTGGGATTGAAGGAGGAGTGAGCCAAAAAAGTGTTTATCATTACTGCAGCTGTTGGGGATCATGTGAAGGGCAAAGTGTTATTTTGTGTGTTTATGAAAATACTGAATATCCAGCTTAAAATAAATCAACAAAACAAACATGAGTTCTGAAGTAATCATTCTGAGGCTGTGAAAACTTTAAGCAACGGCAGGAAATGATCATTTTTACACACCTGCCACAGTGGAAAGTAGAGTTAAACTTGCTTTTAAAACTTTTATTTTATTGCATAAACACTAAATGAAATTAAATATCATCATCCTTTATGGTTAACATTCAAATTTTACTTAACGTTAAACAATAAATTCTCAGCACTCTCTCTTATGTGTTGCGTGCACACTGCAATCAGAAAAGATCAAAATGACCTGAAGAGACAAAAATCGAAAGCTGGGGTTGTTTTTTCTTTTCGTTCATGGAGAATTGGCAACCAGATGGCAACTTATTGTGTCTCAAGCAAAATGTCCCGTGAAAAAGACTCAGAACATAATTTTTGTTATCAAATGTCAAAAATTCCTTGACTATTATTTTATTTATTTTTTGCTCTATGACCAGTCACACTGGTTTGATAGGTTGAATAAACTGACTCCTCAGCACACAAAATAACCAGTATTTGGCAGGTGAATCTCTATCTATAAACAGGGACACACGGTGAATAACTTTAGGTTGCGTCAAGATGTTTAGGATGATCCTATGTAATGTTTACTCCATTAAAATAGATGGTTATCCACAATAAGGTAGATGCTGTTCTCATACAGTGAAAGCACTGAGTGCTGTCTCTGTTTAAGAACGTGGCTACAATAATTACATAAATAGTATGGCATTGTTTTATTACTATCAGTGGGATTATGCAGGCCACATAAAGAGTTTACAAAAATCTCTTTTACACCAGCCGTAATTCGGTTTGATAGTGATGTGATAAGTCAATCATCCTGTTTCTCTTTTACCTTTAATTACCAATAATAATAATAATAATAATAATAATAATAATACATTAAACAAAGTTAAATTAAGTCAAATCAAACAAACATTTAGATTTAGAAATGTTTGATTTGATGCCACTAACACAATCAAAAAATATGTCTTGTCCTGCATGTAAAAAGCATGTAAAAGTAATACTTTTTTGCTGATTATTAAACGTTCTAATCTTCTGTATTAATATTGTACTAAGATAGATAGACAGACAGACTTAAGTTAAAAGGCATACATAGCACAGCAGAGCCAAAGCTGTAACCACCTTTACAGTCTTTTGTCCATTTTTATCACAGTTATTACATTTAGGCACAGCAAGGCAAGTTGAGTTTATTGTACAGCACAATTTAACAAGGTGATTCAAAGTGCTTTACAGAGACACGTTTAAATTATTAGATGAGGCCAATCTATCGACAGAGTTAGCCTTATCACCAGTTCTTGTACATCCTCTTGAAGATTGATCAAGTACACTGATGTCTGTGACACTGCTGTGGTGCAGGCTGCATATTTAAAGGGACTGCAGAGGAGGTGCAGAGGAGGACTGAGAGGCGGCTAAAACTGCCAGGGTCGATTATGTTCCAATCCGGCCCCGCTCTGATCTGATGATGTAGTGATGAAGCATGTAGTCACGAAGCTTGTGAGAGTAATAACTGACCTTACAACCTAAAACCACCTGCTGTGATCAAAAGGTGTAATTACATGATGGAAAAAAAATGCTTCTGTATTATCTCACTGCACTATTTTAACCACATTAATTGGTTAATACTACAGGGAGTAGTGTAAAAAAAAGAAAAGTATGAAAAATGTCTCCTTTGTTGTGTATTTGAACTTGGAATCCCACAAAAGTTATGATGTCAAAGCACAGTGTTGAGCAAGTTTCATTAAAACTTATAAACTTCTGTAAACAGAAAAGAACAGGCACTTTTATTTGTACAGCAAATTCAGAGCAACAAAGCAATTCAAGGTGAACTGTTTGAATGTTAACAGTGAATTCATACCAAAAGTAGTGTCAGTGAAAGTGATTAGTGCTGTGATCACAGCCCTGCAGCATCACAACATGCAGCAACATTTCTTTCATGATAACTAGCAATTGTAAGAGATGTCACACAATTTACATCTCTACACGGAGAGCACTTCCAAAATGTTCTTCGCAGGAGCAGAACACTTTCAATCAAAATTGCACCTAAATCTAAATATTGAGCATTTTCCTCCAGGAAGTTGTATTTCTTTGTCAGTAGACATACGGACACGTGTGAAGAGGCGTCCGAGTTCCTGCAGTTTACCAGCAGACAACAGTTTTTGTTTTCTATATCGTATTTCTGTGGACATTTTCTCTGTCACCCAAAGTCAGAGATGACGGTATGTATCTGAGAGGTAAGGAAATTATTTCTGTGACTAAATAAATTGTTTACTGTTGGGAAGCCTGTTTATTTCACTTTTAAATGGTGCCACATTTGTAAGGAACATGCATTTGTGGGACAAGCAGCAGAGCTGAGTATGTGGGTTCCACCGATGAAAAATCTGTCAAATCTTCTCTGCCTATGCCAAACAACTTATTTTGCTGTTGCTATCGACTCTTGTTTTGAGCTTCTGGCACCCCATGCTCACGGGTTCTGCCAATCAGGTGCCTGATTGCCTGATTGTCAGTAGGAGTCTGCTCCAAGAATCGGCATGCCACGTTTGACTGACCTGGACAGGGCCTGTGCCTTAGGAAAACGTCAAGTCGGTGTTCCACAAAACGAAGTTACAGCTCTAGTACCATCTCTAAACTGAAAGCCAAGTTCCAAATAACGGGGGATGTCAGAGACAGGCAGCGTCTATTTCCAGTCTATTTCCCAAAATCACACCCAGGAGAAAACATTGCTGCTGGCTTACGTGAGGTGCTAGTTATCTGGGGACACGAAGACCAGCAGGTGTGTGTCACCATGGACAACGACTTCAACGACGTGAAGGCCACTGACCTCAACAACTGGGTCAGACTTGTGTTTTGGTTGTATCTCGCTATTGGTAAGTGTTAAAATATCTTTTTTTTATTTTCCCTATGAATGTTTCTATATAATGACGGTTGTACAATCTTATGTTAAGTATGTCTGATTATTGTTGGCATAATAAAACATACAATAAAATGTTTATAATATGTTTTAATAAAAGAGGCAAAATAGCACAAACTGTGACAGTGACAGTCTCTTAGTAGACGGAAAATCAAGCCATTTGGCTCCCACATAGCAGGACCTGGACGTGCTTAAGTCTGTAAACCAAGCTTTGCAGCCACTCCAAGAATTTATAGATGCTCTCTCAGATGAGAGTTATGTGAAACCAGTCCTTCATCTGATGAAAACATCAGTTCTCGCACAGAAGGAAGGAGACAGTGATTTACCAAAATCCATTAAGATGAAAATACTGGATCACATGAGTATACAGTATGACAACTTGGCAACCCAAGAAGTTCTGGAAATTCAAGATTTAAAGCCCACTACATCTGCAGCGAGAGTCTCAGTGTGACGGAGCAGCATGTCACTGGTTACGGGAGCGCAGCTCAGGATCAGGACCGCGGCTCAGGATCAGGACCGCAGCTCGGGATCAGGACCGCGGCTCGGGATCAGGACCGCGGCTCGGGATCAGGACCGCGGCTCAGGATCAGGACCGCAGCTCATCTGATTCTCATCCAGATGCTGGGAGCACATTTATGGACGCATGCCTAATCATCAATCATCACTAATTTCTCTTAATTACTCACTCACTCCCGTCCATTCTGCAACACGTTAGTTATAAGATCTTTTCACAATTCCATCTCGCTAAGGGTGCACACTTAGTGGCGGTGGAATCGGTGTTCACCGGCATTGTGTCATTTCCGGATTCCACCACTCAAACAAAATCAACAAACTGATTGCTGTTAAAATACAATCAAAACAGGAAGCGGTGTCATTCAATAAAAACCGGTTCATTTTTGTTAAATATATTTAACTGCTTCTTTTCTGGATACTATATTTTGTTATTTTACTGGCATTTATGAACTGTGAAAGTGTGTTTTAAAGAGAAACACTACTGGGGATTTCTGGATCCTGGAACCTCAATAAGCCTTGGGGGAGGGGCCAACTTCTTTTATAGAGCCTCCTTAAGAGATGTGGAGTCAGAGAGAGAGGCGTTGAGCCTGGAGTCAGAGTGTTGCAAAGGAGGTAGCAGCCAAATTTGTTTTATATATTTTTGTACATAGTATTCTTCAATATTATTGCACTGTAAATAGTTTTGGTCACTTTGTACTTTTTAAAGCACAATAAATCACCATCACCTTCCTGTGCCTTTTTTTTTTTTTTTATCTTTAAAAAAGGGAGAAAACTCATTAAAGAACCCCGTGACACTCAGACATAAAAAACAGGGTCCTGTCAGAAATGGAAGCAGTATCCCCAAAGGTAATTACTGTAGTTATGACTATGAGTGAAACCACTATAATGTAATATATAGTGCAAGTGGAATTACTTTTTTCAGTTTTAGGATGGAAGCCGAACTTCTTCAGAGGCACATGATACAACCACCACCACTACCACCACCCTTCTAAAGAAACCAAAAAAGTCCCCAGGCAAGTTTTCTTCAAGGCAGCCCTAGTGCCTATCTCATCTTCAGTACAGCTGGAACAAGCCAAGGAAGCTGAGCTCAACAGCTATTCACTGTTCCCTACCATTGACGGCGGGGCAGATCCTCTGACTTGGTGGAAACTTCACCAGGTCAACTTCCCGCAGCTGAGTACACTTGCCAAGAAGTATCTATGTATACCTGCAAGTAGTTCACCCTCAGAAAAACTCTTTAGTACACGAGGAAACATTGTTACATGCCCACGCACATGTTTAAAACCTACCAGGTTTTCTAAGCCAAGAACTTGCCATCATTTTTCATGTTCTCACGAGCATGGGAACAAATGTATGCGAGAAGCACCCGACCATTGTAATGGGTGAATACACGATGTGTTTATGAACATGTGCGTACATTATTGTTCTTATATTTATGTATGTGCAGACAAACACTCAGCAGTTGATAACATATCACCCATCTGCAGTGTTCATCTATTCATTTGATTTTAAATACTTTCTTACAGTATGTTCTTTGAGGCAGTTTTGACCAAAGACTAATACTACATTACTGTCACACCCAATTCAATTTCAATTTTTTTTAATTTCAATTTTATTTATATGGCATCTATTACAATAGAAGTTGTCACTAGGATCTTTTCAGAGACCCAGAACATGACCCCCGAGCAGTTATTTCATAACGGCAGGTAAAAACTCCCCTAGTGGGAAAAAAACCTTAAGCAAAACAGTGGCAAGAACAAAAACTACCCTTTAAGAGGGAAGCAGGACCTGGATCATAAGAGGGGACCCTCCTGCCGAAAGCCAGCTGGGTAGAGCAGGAAAAATGGAGATCAGAAAAAGAGAATGAAGAACAGAGAGGAGAGACACAGACACACCGTCAAAGGTTCAAAAGACAAAATACACTATATGGCCAAAAGTATTGGCTCACCTGCCTGGACTCGCATATGAACTTAAGTGACAAACTCATTCCAAATCCATAGGGTTCAATCTGACGTTGGTCCACCCTTTGCAGCTATAACAGCTTCAACTCCTCTGGAAAGGCTGTCCAGAAGGTTTAGGAGTGTGTTTATGGGAATGTTTGACCATTCTTCCAGAAGTGCATCTGTGAGGTCACACAGATGTTGGACGAGAAGTCCTGGGTCTCAGTCTCCTCTCTGATTCATCCCAAAGGTGTTCTATAAAGGTTTGGTTAAAGCCGTGATTTAGTTTGTCTGGGTTCAGAGGATGTTTCCTGAGATTTTCAATCAGACGGCGGATTAAATATTCTGTAAATCAATGAGTGATCAGAAGCTCAAACCTGCTATGTTTAAGTTCAGCTACACCAGTGAAATAGTGCTTAATGTAATCATATAAAAATCCTAATAAAATTACAAATGAAATGATAACTGTCTAAAACTACCATTGATTCAAAAATAAATAAATATATAATATAAAATAAAAACTATGAAAAGATCATATTAGCCATGTAAACGATTTCTGGTCCAAACTCCAGTCAGTCAGTTTGAAAAGAACCAACACAAGAGGTTTGCGCTGTTTGCACAACTAATGCCGACCATGCATTACTGCGCAAAGACGTCAGAACGGTTTTCAAACTCTTGTAATATTAAGCTCAGAGGCTCCCTCTCTAGACCCGGAAGTCAAGACACGTTTACGATACTATCGTAGATTTCCTTGTTTAGCCTCAGGCACGCACTCATTTGGTCTTCCGTCACCTTTCTTCTGCCATGTCAACTGTAGCTCTGTGAGCTACTTTTGTCGCTGCTGATGTGCGACAAAGTGCCATGAAGCGAAAACTGTTGAAAGAGACGACTGGGACAGAAGTCCAAAGTTATTCTGCTTGGATTTTGCTAACGGTTGGGATGGGATTGAAATGAAACTGGTATTTTTAACATGAAATATGGTCCTTTGTGCTGCATCAAAGCCGAGTGTAAGGCATCTTCTCTCATCTAAAGTCTTCAAAGTTAAAGTTTAGAGATGAAGACTCAAGACTACAACCAGCCTTCTTCGTGAATAAAATCAAAACAACACTTCCAACTGCTTCTAACACCGAATGCGTCATGGAATGACACGTATTGCATGAGACAAGACTAAAGACTTGACATGTATTATTACTCATATCTGACGTTTACTTCACACCAAGACACACAGAAGATCGGCTCTAATTTACTCCGAGTGCCACCTTACGTGTGACAACTGAGATTAGGGAGGTTCGGTCCAAATCAAGAAATACTTGTTTTTCTTCTAACTGTGGAAATTTGTCTCAACCTTGAAATCACTTGCAAATTCATTAGGTGTAAATTGTGCACTACTGTCAAGTTATTTTGACAAATATGCATCAACCAAAAACAGATGCACCTTCAATCCACATCTGTCATTTTTTTCCCACTTTTCAAAGGTTATGCAGGGGTATTTCCTCTACTTAAATAAACAAGTAATTTCTTGTTGAAAGAGCAGAAATTATTTTCAGAATATAGCTGTTTACACAGAACTGCTCGTCTCGCTATTGCATCACTCACAACTGCACCTTATTTCCAGACTTTGGGGCTCTGGTTAATTCAAGGAACGGTTCACTCAGCTGTTAACATTTCGGTGAATGGAGATACTGCATGACATTAAGCAAACTAATTAAAAATGCTGTTTTCTAATATTCAACCACAGCAGTGCTTAAAAGCCCAGTGAGAGGGGGAAGAGAGGTCATTATATTAGCAAATAAAAGGAAAAAAGAAATTCTCCAGGGAGGGGGAGAGACGTAGGGAATGGACATAAGAGGATGGAACTCAAAACACAGAAAACACCCCACCCCACCCCCACCCTGCAGTAATATCTTTTAAACACTCGTGTTCATTGTAACTGGTGTTTTATAATTTTATAAAGTATCCCACTTGGGCAAAGTTAAAAAAGAAGCACTTCTGTTAAAACTGGTGTAATGATTAGATTATATAATTTTACCTAATTTTTTTTAAAGTTGTCATGTTTGTGCTGAGAGCTTTTGTTTTTAGCCTGCCATCTGTGACACTGTGAAGTCACTGCTCAGAGTACCAGAGAACACTGAGAACTGTGAATGACACGTGTTCACCTCCAGCAACAGCCTGAACACGCACACCTGATCTTAACAAATGAGCCATCTTTAGGCAAGCATATGCAAATTTACCAGGATTGCTTTCTGTTTCCTATGTTCACACTTTATTTGAATATATCTGCTGTCTCTCATGAGTCCATTTTGAACTTCTATGAGCTGACAAACATTTCTCTGGGCCTCCTTCGTCTCTGCATGCCGTCTTGGTGATCTGATGTATCGTCGGGATTGCTGCTGCAGTGGAAAGTACAGGCTCATATGGGTCTATGATGATGATGGGGCGGGAGATAGTGAGGTTAGTGAGCAGAGCTGTGTTAACACAAGCATCCTCAACAGTGAACAACAGGACTCCCACCCCTGATTCTCAGTTTTCAGCCTCGGCTCAGAAGATGCAGCTGACATGACTGGTGTTGGGATAACAAGTTATACTTTGGCACTACTTCTGAATGTATCAGGATCGGCTCAGCATCTCCGTGGAATTAATGATATTGACGACGAATCAGCCTTATTTTCACCAGAAACCGTTTCATTCTATAAAATATTGAGCATCTCGCTTCTCTCCTCCCATTTCCAGCACTGCCCCTCCAGTGTGCGACTGAACCCCCCCCCCCCCCCCCCCCCCCCCCCACACACACACACACACACACACTAGAGTTGACCCAGAGAATCAGTTATCCTGTTCCCTTGTTCCGGGTAGCAGACACCACAGGTCAGAGCTGTTTCGGGAGGTTCTGTGGATCTGAAATGTTCTGACACATCCCACAGATGCTGCATCAGACTAGGATCTGGGGAGTTTGGGGGCCTTGGGAGTGTTGTTGTGCTCCTCAAACTGTTCCTGAGTTGAAGTGAGGGCTCCCGTTGTACTGGGGACACACCTAAACACTCAATTCGCAGCAATGCTTAGAAATGTTTCATGGACGTCAGGATTTCCAGTAGGACATTAAATTTTAACAGCTAATCATTTCATCCACTTCACATGCCAGTGGTTTTAATCACCTGGCTGTTCTGTGAATTTGAATACAAACTTGCTGTTGTGTATCCTGTGAATAATGCTTGCCTGACATTTTTCCAAATCTGTCTTTTGTTACATGGCATCAATCTTAATTTTCATAATGTTTTAATCAATCCCTCCACGCCAATCCGTGAGTCAGGAAAAAGTTTTCTCTAATTCAGGTAGTTTCTTATGAAATAACTTGCATTACTTTTGACAGCGGCGTGGTAAACCTATCATAGTTTAATTAAAGAAATGAAAAATTGCTCCAATTGATAATGATCTGCATTGTGTTTTACAGTTTTCCCAAAAAATCTGTAGTCTGTACGCGCTTCGACACTAATGAGTTTTGTAAAGTGGGTTCCCCTGAGAGCAGACTCCACTTACTCTTGTTTATTATTTATCACTTTCACGTACCATTTCTCTGAACTGTGAACAATTCCAACTGGGTTTCTTAAACATGTCATATCCATTAGTTTCAGTGAAATGAGGGCTTGTGTTTGGTGTATCTTTGTTTTTTTACATCAGTAAAAGTATATTAGGCTAAAACACTTGCCTCAAGCTGTGCAAACTGTGGTTTGGTGGAACACCAGAGCCTGACAGCAGTCCCGCTCCTCTTACTGGGCTTTGTCACTGTGTGACAGTATTGCACCATTCGTGTATTTTGTCTTGCAACAAAGCAAGTAATATAAAAGTTCTATGTCTTTTTGTTTGCTTGTTTGTTTGTTTTTTTTTTCTAGTGGGACATGCAGTGAATGGAGTTGTGTATTTTTGGGACATATAAAAGGTCTACGACTAAATGAATAAAATTCAGTAAACAAAAAAAAAGAAATAATCCTCAGCCGATTAATGTCAGGAACTGAAAAAAAAAGCTTTGTTTTTCAGTTTCTATAGTACCAGGACCATTCATCTCCACTTCGGCAGCTGTTTTGTGAGAAACTGACTTTACCTCTTCGCTTTGTCAGTCAATTTGACAGCTGAATTGAGTTTGTCGGTGAATCAGTCAAAAGAGCAATACGGTCATCATCTTGTGCAAGAGCTGCATGATTCCAGGTCTATTATACACTTCAGAAATCCACACTCGTATCCAGGACTACTTTCAGAGGATAAGTAGCGCCTCCTCCAGAAGAAGACACTGTCTATGTTGCCCTTTTAATAACAACACGAACTGCTGGCTATTGACATTTTAATAGTATTTTACAGTCAAATTATTATTATTATCATTGGAGGCATTTACGGTGCTGCCAGTTTGCTCCATCTTATTGTTTTTTCTTTTTTGTGAATGCTTCTGATGAAGGCTACGTCCTGACTCTTGCATTAGAATATTGCTCATTTATTACAGCTGAACATCCATTACAGTCATTTCCATCCTGATAAATCATTTACACTAAAACATCATTCTACAATATAATGGACTTCCTTACCAATAGACCCAAGTGTGCAGAGCCCCTGTTCTTAATCACTCTTCACCTACAATGTTTTTCTGTAATAAATAATAACAATCAGAACGGTTTTAAATCAACAAATGATTACAAAACCTAAACTGTCTGAGGCCTTTTAACGTGGATTTAAAACATCCTTCCCATGCCTGCGTTACTCACTTCCTCCTAAATCCAAAGAGTATGAGTTTTAGGTAAACGGGTGACTCTAAATCATCCGTAGAGTGTGACCGTGACTGGTTGTTTGTCTCGTTTGTCTCTGTGTGGCTCTATGATGAATGCGGACCTCTCCAGGATGTACCGTGCCTCTCACCCTTGGCCCGATGGCAGATGCAATGGGCTCCGAATCCCTGAACAGGATCATAATGGATATATGGATGGATGCAGCAACATCTGAATGCAGCACTGGTTTGTTTGTCTAACCATAATTTAGTAAATGTGGGTAAATGGGATTAATTTTACATATATACTGCATTGCTGACACCATTACAGAACTGTCCCTCACATCAAACTGTATCGCGATTTGTCTCCATTCTTTTCTCAGCTTTAAAAAAAATAGAATTCCAATTGTTATGAACCAGGAGCTTTCACGTGCACTTTAAACTGGTATATACTGATCTTCTATACTGACACCTTTTAATCAATGAGTAAAAATGATTGAACAAAGTCACATTTAAGTGAACCGTCTGAAAAGGTTCTGTTTCAGCCCATTTTTTTTTGATCAGATAAGAGGCAGAGATGGTAGCTGGATGCTGAATGGTTTGCAGTGTTATATCTGCTCATACTCAATAAAACTCTGAGCATAATTTGTAGATTCTGCGTTGATTGTGCATTAATACTGCTATGCTTAATTGCTATAATTAAAATCCTTTCTCTCACCTCAAATTAAACACATTTACCATGTTACACCTAAATCTGCCAAAGTCTACAATCCCTGAACGCATCTAGTTCAAGGATTGAAGATTTTCTGTTCCTTTAGGAAAACATGAATTAATCAGTTAATGTTAACCTCTGAATAGTCACAAAGCACTGCCTTTCCAAAGGCAGTAACTGAAACATACTAAACAAGTCGTCATCCAGAAATACTGCTCTGCGATATCCCTCTGAGGTTAGTGTTCAGTACAAGTGGAGCAGCACATGCGTACATTTACATAAATGAAACAAAAGGAAATGGGTCCTGAACATATACATCCAAACGATGTCTTTAAGTCGTTTCTTTTCAGGACGTTCATGCATTCAGTCACATGTCATCTTAAGCCTTAGTCATGAAATCAACCATCCTTTGAAGAAGTGTGAGAAATTAAATTTTACTCGGTTAAGTGTGCTTAAATCAGCATACTTACATCATCCACTTACACTGTTTCTGACTTAATGAATGAATCTGTAACCAAATTGCTGAGTCAAAGTACTGGTTATATATTTTGTTTGTTTGTTTGTTTTTTGCTGTAAAGTGCTGCAAGTGAAAAACAAAATTCTGTATCTGTTCATACTGTGATGTCCTTAGATGTAGTCTTTTCAAAGCCCCCTTCAAAGGCCTTGTTTAAGAATTTTCATGTCTTAGTAATTTAGCCAAAATTAACCTAATTATTATCTGAGTTTTTTTTTCTATCAGGCAATTTAATCCCAAGTAACTAAAATGTAAAGAATGCACTTTAAAAACATCAGCACAGTAAGAAAGCGCAGCGTTCGAATTCAACGCCAAGTCTATTTAAATAAGTAGAGGTGAAACAGACACAGATGTGACAGCTAAGCGCAGATGAGGCATGTTGGGGTGTTGCGGCGTTGGAACAGGATGTTTTCTCTTCAGAGACGTGTCTTTGAGATGTTCTGGAAGGTAAGAGGAATAGCCCTCTGACAGCATTCCCCTCCCTTCATTGTCGAGCCACAAACCAGAACAGTCTGAACTTAGATCACTTTGTGTATGTTTAACCGAATGTAGACAGTTAACACCGTACCGGTCCAGCCGCTCACAGGCGGGGTTCTGCTTATTCCTACAACTGGGAATACTAAACTGTATAGAACTTTCTCATTCATACTTCAAGGTGTGATGTGAAGATTTTTTTCCAGAACTCATAAATAAAAAAAACATAAGTTGGTTTATAGTCAAAACAGCCAGTTCAGAGCCAGATCACTAAGATTCACTACACATCCAATCGATGTATGAAAATGTATAAATGTAAGAGAGAGAAAATAAGAACAAAAAACAAACAAACTTGATGATGGATCTTGGGATGAACTTAATGGAACAAGTGCAAGTAAAGGACATCAGATATACATCTAAACCGTCCCAGACTGATTAGCAGCAGCAGTTGCTTCTAAAAGATTACTGTCAATGTCTTTCCTGCTTGGCATTGTGATAATAAACACATGGATGCTCCAAAGCATGTCACAGACATTGTGATAAAATTTAACTTTTGAAAAAAAAGAAGATGAATATGTATTCTTTAAAAACCCAAATGAATCCTTACAACAACTGTGCCATTCTCATAGGCAACTTTGTATCCCTAAAACGGACAACTACATGTGCAGCTGCTAGTTGCACCATTTAAGCTGGATTTTGATATTTATAAAAGTTAAATTATTACATATTTAAAGTGCGTTGATCAAAAAAAAAGATAATACGCATTTATCTAAGGAATGTGATAGTTCCTACCAGAGGTCCAGCCTCACTCTCCGAATATCAGGTTTCCTGCCATAATTTCAGAAAAATGTGTAAATGATTGAGTTTGGTTCTGGATTGGCGGTAAGGCATCAGCAACCGAACGAGCACCCGCTGTGGCTACCTACTGGAATCCTTTGCAGAGCAACTACATAGTAAGTAAATAAAATAACACCATACGTGATCCTGAATGTGTGGGAGCAAACTTCTGAGTGCTACTTTCAAGGACCAAATGGAACAGTTCCCAGTTTACCTTGTGCAGATGGTTTTTTTTTTTTTTTTAGCCAGTCTGAACAGGAAAGAGAGAGCAAGAAACTGAAATGCACATGTACAGGTGAGCTGAAAGCATGTAACTTCCTATTAGATGACAAGTGGAGTAAAAGGTCACATCTAACACAACAAAAGTCTGACTTGATTTCCCTGTTCAAATCAAGGGGCAGACATTGCTATGGCAACTACAGTGTGGCATGTACAATGAAAGATGGCAGTAAAAGTGCTCTTGGAGATTTCTTCTTTCATGCAAATGGTGATCATGTTGCAGCAGTGGTAAACATCTTTAAAGAGTTGCCAGGACTGAAAACATACAGCTGGAAAGTGGAGCATAACATCCATTGTAACGTATCTTTGGCTTTCTATGTCAGATGTTCTTTCCCTGTGCAGTTCTGTAGAGTCCCATGGTACATTTATGGCAATGATACACAAATCTAATTAATCCTCAGTTTATTTGAGAGCCATCTCCACAGTTTGGAGATAAAATGCTTTAATTTCTGTAATGGAGAACACAGTGATGCTACTTGGTAGTTATCATTAGCAACTGAATGGGATTTCCATTTCATATAATTTTTTAATCTATGATCATTAATTGTAACTGACAATGAATTAGAGAAAATAGTTAGAGCAAATGTGATTATATTATGATTATAGTGCCCGATCATTATGCAACAGGATCAATATGGCTTAAAGATTTAACTCGTCATTTGACTTATCCAGCATCAAGCAGCTCATAAAGATCTGGCTTCAATTATGTTTTATAAGCACACTAATGCTCTGCATGAAAACAATTCATCTTCACAAGAAAAAAAAGAAATCAAAAAAAGATAGTGAGTAATGCATCTCTGTTTGAATAAAGATCACTCTTTGATCAATGAAGTTTAAGAAATTTGAAACACCTAAATCTCAAGTTATTTGGTACAAACTGGAAGTGAGAAGTAACAAATCTGAGCAGCAAACCAGCTACATATATGTTGCATTTTGGGAATTATTTGCTGCAAAGTCGCTGGAAGTGGATCTACCTAACCTTGTGACAGAATAAACTTTCCAATAACTCAGAAACAACAATGCCAAATGAGACACAACAATGTTAACAAACAGTCACGGAAAACAGAACTATATTTTGGTGAAGCCCCACTACCTGATCATAGGGATTAATTGCAGCAGCACTGTTGCCAGGCAACATGTTGTAAGTTTGAAAAGTCCGTTAAGTGGCGGAACAACAGTGACACAAAAAGATCTACAAAGACAACACGAAGAAAAAACCATGTGGACATCTTCTGCTGACTCTATAATGAAACCGACATCACAGCAATATTTAAGACCTTATTTTCAGAGAATAAGTACATGTGGCTCTAGACATATAAACTTTACATGTAAATAACAACCAAGCAGACAAGAGTACAATGTTTAACGGTTTACAGTCCTCTTCGGTTTTACTGGCAAACTAAATGTTACTTGATCTGCAACACAACTACAAATAAATTTGAAAGGATAAGTTATGGACAGTTAGTGTAACTAGAGTAAGATGTGAAAAAAGGGCTGTCCTTTAAGCCGTTTGAGACAATTCCATAAATGTTCTCCCTCTGAAGCTTAACTAATTAAATTACCTTGTTACTGCAGATGTATGTGTGTGCTCAGACCAGAGAACACCGTACTCTCCTGTGCAGCAGATGTTTTACGTTGCTGATTAATTACAAACCTCCAGTTGCTGAGCAATTTGAAAATGCTTATCAACTGCTCAAATGAGAACCCATCTTAATATTTTGGACAGTATTGTGCCAAAATTGTGGCGTTAAATGACTGTTTTGAACTTTAAAAAAAAAACAAAAAAAAACAAGCTAGGGACCTGTTGTTTTATATTTGAATATTTAGTTCAGTTTAGAAATATAAGTATCTGCAAATATGTTGGATTTGACAACCTGTGAAGTCATAAGATCTCCCATTAATCTTGTGTGCTGGAAAATGAGCCACTTCAGCAGCCTCTCACCCATTACTCAGAGGTTGCTTATTTCTTAATTGTATTTAGAGACAATAATTTAAGGAGGCATTTCAGGGAAAGCTGAACTTTGAATTAAAAAATCAAAATGCCAACCATATAAATAAATTACTGGGTGCATTGACATAATGGCATTTCGACCGTGAAATGTGTAGCAAAAATGATTTGTATCAGAAAGTCATCCACACTATGTTTTCACCCCCATTTGTAAAGCAACACTGTCGAGTTTTCCTGTTTTCTCTCCCAGGACCGCCGCTGCAGTTATAACCCACAGCAGGCTCACTGCTGATATAAAGAAGCGGTGGAAACCAACACGAGACCATTCACCATGCAAAAGGAGCATTGAGCAAAGGCTTCAAAGAACAGCCTTTCTTCCTCTTTATTTCCAGTAAAATGCCTCAGTGCTTTTGTCTTATCCCCATGCACAATGAAGCTTCACATCAGACTGATATCTGGAGGACGTTTACGGGTATTACGTCCTCCATTTATTAGGCATGCATTTACTATACTAATCTGAATTTCTTTTTCCTTTTATCTTTTCCTGTACTACTACAGCCAGATCTTGTATGTAGGATGATCATTGAATTGATAGTAAATTAATGTATGGGATCAATATTTTCATAGGACACAGAGTATCGTACAAAACACCACCCATCAGTCATCATCCACTGTTGTGACTACTACTTCACAACATAAAACGAAACCATAGTGAAGACGTGCACATCTACTCCACTTGGGGAAAGCAAATACTTGTGTTAGTCACACAAGAGTGAACAAGGAGGTACTGGACAGGGACGGCTAAGCACAGCAACCCTCTTCGTTGTATTTTGATAGGTTCCCGCATGAACATTTCATCTCTCAGGAGAAAAGAGGCGTGAGACAAAACCATGAAACATCACGAGACCAGCAAATAATCACACTGAGCAAAGGGGACTGGACAACAACGAGGGGGCGGGGAAGAGACAGGGGCAGACAGAGAGAGAGAGAGAGAGAGACAGAGAGAGAGAGAGAGAGAGAGAGAGAGAGAGAGAGAGACAGAGAGACAGAGAGAGAGAGATGAGAGAGGAAGAGCTAGAGAGAGAGAGAGAGAGATGATGAGAGATACAGAGAGAGACAGAGAGAGAGAGAGTAGGACACAGATTAGAGAGAGATGACACAGGAGGAGAGAGAGATACACAGAGACATATTAGATGAGACACAGAAGAGAGATTCGAGACACAGAGAGAGAGAGAGAGACACAGAGCGAGAGAGCGGACACAGAGAGATCGAAGGAGACACAGATAGAGAGAGACACCGAGCAGAGAGGAGACACATAGATAGAGAATACACCAGATAGCGAGATGAGATAGAGACAGAAGATGAAGATAGAGAGGAGACAGATATAGATAGAGAAGAATACAGACATAGATGAATTATATGATCGTACATACTAGGATATATATACCTTATAATATCTAGTATATATATATACATATATATATATTATATAATATATATATATATATTATATATATATAAATATCTTAATTATCCTAAAAATTCTAATGCAATTATTGCATAACAGCAGGCTTAAAAGGTAAAAACACACATAACAGAACAAGTCATAATGGTTAAACTGCTCATCTGCAAAGAGCCTTTTTTTTAATCTTAAGAGATTATTAATGCCTCGTAAAAATTCTCTCATAATTTAATGCCTGCATTGTTAAAGTTCGCGTTGATTTAAATAAGAATTATCTCAAGTAAACAATGTCAAGTTCAACTTAAAATACTGTTCCACTTTTGCAGGTGCATGCAAAATTAAAAGAGAAATTAGTGATATAATTGTGATAATTGATAAAATTATTAGAAAAAAAAAACAATTAAAAAAAAAACGATGATCGGTAATGCTGGTTGCTAGGCAGCAGCAGGAAGAAGATGCGAGGGACTGTGCATGAGCATCTTAGCAGCATGTGAACTCTACAGAGTCAGTGGGCCACAGGACTGCAGCAGACGAGATGCTGTAAAGTTTAAGTGCTACGGTTCAGCGCATAAGAGTAGACACGGATGCAACTGATGGATTACTAGACAGTCATGACCAGGGACCATGGCTTCGCTTCAAAACTGTGGTGAAAAACAGTATAAATCATGAACCTGTAAGCTTTTGTGTTGAGATTGGTAGAAAACAGGGACTGGCGTGTGCACATTTATTAATTAGGCTCCGTGTTCCTTATGATAATTAAAGAAAGCTTTTGTGTTGGACAATTACAGTGGAAAGCACAAATGGGCAGAAGTTGTTCTTGTTGGGGTTCTCTGTGTGTAAAATGCCTTATAAAGATTGTTTTGTTAATTGGATATAACAAACTGAATTGATTTGAATGAAATTAATAATTTTCCAAAAACATTATATTTTCACCTCCACTCAAACCTCACATCAGGTAACCCTTAAAAGAGTAATAAACAGTACCATATAGTCTCTTGATTTTATATATATATATATATATATATATATATATATATATATATATATATATATATATATATATATTTTTTTTTTTTTTTTAATTTAATGAATCTAGATTAACATAGCCTGCTGAACAAATAAAACATAATAATAATTTAAAAAACAACCTCCAGACGTGCGGGACCCAAATGCAGGAGACCATGAAGCATCGGGGGTTACAATTAAAGATATTTCATTTGAACAGAAAGCGCTGCAAGGGCGGGAATCCAAAAAATAATAACGTAAAGGCACGCACCAGGAAACTGAAAACTGTCGTGTTTAGCTGACGCCGGCTAGTCGATTCGCTAAGCATTAGCATAATGATTACGGTACAAAAACATTCGCCCCCATCAGAGGTGTCATGGAATTAAAAGCAAATGACTGAGACCAAATGTTTTTTTAACCAGGCTGTAAATATGTTTATTTCTGCTCTAAAGTTGGACATTTTAACATGAGCGTTAATGGACATTGACTCACATTTAGTTTCTAGTAGTCAGTCGAGGAACAGCAACCAATCTTAGTTCCGCATGAGCGTCAATCAGGAGGTTAGATGGGTAGGGCTTGGACGAGACACAGGTGCAAACAATCGCGGCAGATCAGGCAAAGGAAGTCAAAACACACTGGGAGACAGACTTTCAAAATAAAACAGGAAACAAGTCAAACACGACCAATCCAAAAGAGACGAGAAATTGCAAGAATAGAAAACTCAAACCTAACAAACATCCAGTTTGACCGTTTGGGCCATCTTAGCTTCGAAGATATGTCAATTAGTGTGTAGTTTAGGTCTGCAGGGTATCTAGTCTACCATCATGTCTACCATCTACCCTGCCCATCTTTACCTCCAACCAACTTCCCACCAGGCTGTGTTGGCTTTACCTTGGATGTTGGTGGTGCAAAGCTGTAACACTTAATTCAAGACAGGCAGGCCTTGCACAAGACGGAGGGTGTTTGAGTGGAGTGTCTGATTCTGATTCTGCCTCCAAAAACCAGCTGCTTTGATCGGTGCTGTGTAGATATGGTTGTTAAAGGAGCCACTGTACTGTATCTCAGCAGTGCTTTGACCAAAGCACTTCACAGGCATTTTATTAAGATCTCAGAAAACTGTGACTTGTAGAAAAAAAAAGCATAATATGACTCCTTTATTATTTCGCTCATATCTACTCTTCCACTGACAGTGGGAATGTGATAAAAGGGAAGAAAAAAATGCAGTATAACAGAATAGATGAGTACCTTTGACTCGATCTCACCTTTCATCTTTTTCTGGTCGTTCTCAAAGCTGTGCACCTACATTTTTTACCTCTATACTTTGATTCTATTGAAATTACCTAGGAGGTCCAATTTTTGCATGAATACATGCAGAGATAAACTACCTTGCTGCCAAGGAATAACCTGTGGTGCACATAAAAGTCTTTGTTATGAAGAGTAAAAAGCAAGATTCCAATTTAACATCCAATTAATCATCTAATTGCACAGTGATATGCATTGTGATGTGTTAGTGAGCACTTTCACCTCCCAACAAGAACAAGCTTCAGCTCCAGATCTCAGCAGGATCATTTCTGAGTGGAGTTTGCACATTTTCTCTGTCTCTGTAAGTTTTTGGCAGGTTCTCCCTAAAACATGCATGTCAGGTCTTAACTGGTCTTAACTATCACTCACCACCCATTTTCTTAGGTATACCAGGTATACTGTGGTGCTTGAAGAGGTCAAACCCCCAAAAACACATACCATCACATCTGACTGAAATAAATAAAAAGTGAGATTTGGGCTTGAGTAAGTCTAAAGTAGTGTGTGTATATATATATATATATATATATATATATATATGCTACCACAGTAGGGAACACAAAGATAAACCTGCATAAACTTGGTTTTTATTCCCTTTTGACCTCATATAAGCTACTTTTCCCAGGTGGGCCACTGCAACACGCTGAAATTCTATTCACATGAAAATGATCACATTGTGCTGCAACATAAATCATACTTTCCTTCTTTCTTGAATCTGAAAGTTCATGTGTGCCACAAATACCAGCTAATCTTTCACTTTGAGCTATCAGCGTGATGCAGATACAGCCATATACCCTGCATTTCACTCCACTGAAACTACACAGCCTGTTTTTCACACCTTCATCTCACTAATCTTTCCAGAGCATGAGATTGTTAGACTTCTGAAAGATAAAAAAAAAATTAAAAAAAAAATCAAAGAGTGCTGTGCTTCATCGCAGTCATGGTAGATAAGGCCCTCTACTGTCACATAAAATCAGGAGCTGTTGACTGAAAAACACTTCATCCTAAGGCTATTCCAAATTCATCACGATCATTTCAAGTCTTGCCATAACATCATTACAAATTCTGAAAAGCTATCTCCACAGACTAATCTAACCTACCCACCATTGCAACACACGAGTAATGAACGTCAGTAAAAGATGAAGGTGTGAAGAATTCATCCACGCAGGGAAAAGACCGTTTCATCTGCCGTGTTGCCTCATCACTGCCCCATCTTAATATCTTAACAAATAAGAGCCACGTGTTTTCAATCATGCGGCTCTTATTTTAATTAAAACACCACTCAAATTCCAACAGCACTGTTTTGTGCATGCAGTTAACGCCTTCACACTTTCAAACCAGCCATTTAAACAATGGCCCAGGGGATGCCCGCGGCTATCTGCAGATGACTTGCTCAAAGTTAACACAATGAGGACGGCGCAAAGACAAACGTTAGAGAGGCTGCATAATTAGTCAACCTGAGGCGGTGGGATATTTAAGCTAACCAGAACAAGTTACTTCAGCTGTTTAGATCAACTAAAAGATGTTAAAAAAAAAAAAAAAAAAACCTCTGGGGGAATGGGCAAACAGAGACGTCATAAAAAGAATGCAAAGCTGCAGTCCAATTACTAGTGCTGCATGTTATTTGCACCCGACATCAGACTGTCGGTTTGAGTCACCAGATGTCAAATCTAAGTCATTTATAACAGTGACGAGAGGAGGAGGGTGCTGAAAGTCCGTCGTTCTAAGGCAGATGTTTCAAGGCAATTATATAAATTAAGCTGTCAGATGGGTCATGAAGGACGTTTGTCTTCCAGGCTCGGCTAAGCCAGTGGGCCTCCCTTCCAAACAGAAGTGTCTGATTGGAAGGCAGCTGAGGGGGGCTTTGCCTCCATCAAGATCACCAACACTGCTTAAAAGAAATGTCTTTAATCTAACAAATACATGTCATCTCAAATCTGAGCTGGGGGACGTTTCTCTGGGCAAATATTCCTATTTAGTTTTCCTTTGAGAGCAGGAATATAAACTTGCTTCCTCTGGACACAGAAAGTATGTCATTTACAAATTTCAGGACATCCAGAATCATTATCATGTATTTGCTTTAATTCCATCACTGTACAAGCATCATAAGAATATTGCACAGCAGTAAACCATTTTATCATCTTGCTTTCTTTCAACAGTCTTGAGGGACATGTTGAAGTCTACAAGATATATTTTTTGTCTATTTTTATTTTAATATAGTTGTTGCAAATTTGTCACTCACATAAGACTCCCTTGGGTCCCGTTGTGCTGGTGAGAGAGTCTCCATCTCCAGTTTCTCTCATCTCTGCAGATGCATATTTTTCTCATTTCCCAAAGGCGTGCCTTCATCAGACATGTCATTTTCAATTAGCTATACTCTAAATGCCCGTCTGTTGGCCCATGTCAATAACAATTCAATTTAAGAGGATGAGGCAGCTGTAACTTGAAGATTTATTTCGTTTAAATCAAGGTTAGCAGATATGCTACTTTGCATTTCATCTCACACCTGTCCTCCAATGGATTTACAAACATTTTAAAGCATGCACTGGAAGCAAATAACCAATTTACATTCGATAAGGACATGGGTAAACTCTAATTTGTGCCGAGAGGCGTAGGCACAGCTGTGCATGACTTCCAGGTCCCCAGATATGCAGGTGGATGTCGTTTGGATAACTGCATCTGGTGACTCCAACTGTACTTCCACTGGCAAGAGGAGGCACTTTTAAATAATCTTAGAGTGGGCTACTATTTTATCATTTCAGCACATATAAATATTGAAATAAGGATGCCTTCAAGTTATGCTCCCATCATTAAGTCTTAATAGATGCAGTAAAACAGTATCAGGCAAGCGAGCCACCACTGCACGGTAATAACACAATATCTTGCATGATTTCAATACTGATAGAATGTGCACATTACGTGTAAATTATTTATCAATTTGTCCAGTTGTAAAAATTGTGAAAGTAAGAAGAGTCAAAGTACCATATTTAAAAACAGACTCTGTCCTGCAAACAATATACCAAAGTAGACATGTGAAATATATTTGTATGTGACATAACAGTGCGATGAATGCACTGAACTTACAAAGCTTCAAACCATGCAAACTCGAAAGAACTGAGTAGGCTTCTTTTTACTGGGCATATCCCACGCACATGCACATACAATGCACACACTATAAAGAGGCTAACACAACCTGCAGGTCAGCATGTGTCAAACAAGAATCTTGAGCATCACAACTGTTGGAATAACACAAAACATTTCCTTGGTGCAAAAAATTACCATAACCCCTCCTGCTTCCTGCTTATTCTTGGAATTCTTCGGTTTTCTTGTGAATCACCTCCCTCCACGTAGCATATTGGAGCAGTACCGTACATCTGCTATTTCCTCTGACTCAGTTTGCATCAGTGATATTTCTATCAGCAGAGTTTCTAAAGTACCACTTGATCTGGAGATAATGTAACGTCAAACTTCGAGATGACGGGATGACGGGATGAAGCATGCAGAACACAAAGCAGAATCTGTATTTTTAGAAAGGAAAACCGGTCCAAAAGGTCGATAAATGCAATCTTGAGCAGTCTTGAATATTGTAGTGACATACTTTGTGACTTTAGATTAGTAACCAGCAATCAAAATTGTGCAATGCTGTTTCTTAATGTATCTGAGTGGACCTACATTAAAAATTAAGGACACCCAAAGGAGCAGAGGGATTTGCTGACAGCAAACAGATCTTTAAAAGCTGTATTTGGCAGACTTAATTCTATCCGGCATCATTTCACTAATTGCTGTCATTAAAAAGAAAGCCACATATACTTCAAATAAAAAAAAAAAAAAGAAAATGATATCTTAATTGCGTAATGCCTTAATAACATCAAATTCTTCTTGTGCATGGACTGAACACGGCTCCTGAAAAGTCAAATCAATAAGATCAAACGTGTATGTGAGTCCCTAAGCCTCAACACAAAGCCCCGCTGTCACCAACACATCAGATGAGAGCATTATACCAAACATCCAACCGCAGAAAAGCCACAAAATTAGAGTTTGGGAAATTTGCATATCTCTGATTAGATCATTCCTGTGGGGCCACTTGTGTGGTAAGTGGTGTGTTGGAAGCCTGCAGCTCTGCTCTGCTATTTAAAGTATATTTCAAAGCCTTTCTCTTTCATAAGTTGTTCAGTTTGCTGTAGGACCCAGCTATATTGATTCCAGCTATATACTGAAAAGAAAAAAAAACGGAAGCTGACAAAGGTATTAAAGATAGTAGAGATGTATAATTTGGACCTTTTGCAGTGCACCCTGTCACAGTCACAAGCACAACCAGCTCCATGTGAGCATGAACCTTAAATCTTCATTCATTTTGAAGGAAAGGAGAAAGAGTGGAGGTGGGGATGGGGGTGTTCTATAACTGATAATAGTCTGATATCAAGCTAAAAGAAAAAAGGTGCCGGTACAAAAACTCATATCTGATATTCTTTAAGAATCTCCACCAACATGTCGTCAGCAGAACTTTACGTTTACGCAACCTGCGTTAAGTTAAGCCTGAATGAAGACAATACAGTAGAGGCAAAGTAAAACATTGTACTCACAGAAATATATATATATATATATATATTTAAAAGCCCTTCGGTTCACGTCTCTATCTGCTCTCACAGCGGATACTGGTTGCTGTGACCGCCGTGCCGTGTGTCTCTGTCCAGAGCCAAAAGGAATGGACGCGTTCTCGCCAGCATCCACTGAAGTCCGGTCCTCCTCTCAGCCGCTCTATCTGCTCAGACCACGCAAGCAGCGCATCCTTGCGCAAAAATGTCAATAGCAGCTGCGGTTGTCTCTGTATCGACCTCTTTCGCACTCGTGAGCCAAAACCAGACCTTCCAATCCACTTGGGGGACCTCTCTGATTGTGTTGCGCGTCGTGGAGGACGGACGCTTGTTTTGGTCTCCTCGCAGCCTGCTTCTCCCTCTGCAGCCGGCTCAGGATCCCTCTCTGCAGCGGAGCATCCCACCTCACTGGTGCTGAGGGAAAAAAAAGGTGGCCCTCACATAGTTGTGAGGTGTGGCATCGCTTCGGTCCCTGCCCCCGTCCACATCGGTTCTGCTCAGTTTATCCGGTAAACTTAGTTATAGACTCCTGCACACTTTTTCTCTGTATTAGAATTATATTTTGTCTTTCCAGTAGAGGCTCCTACAGCACCTGTTTTTACTCATTTAAATAGCTGTCTTATAAATATGTAAAGCTACAACTCCATTAAGATTTAATTAATGAAGACACACTGTTATATTTGACAGCTGGATAAGCCTTAGCTTCAACCCCAGTGACCCGCAACAGGATTGTATAGTAAAGTTGATGGATGAGAAATATGTGAGATGTGAAATGAGATAATTTCACTAATAATAATAATAATAATAATAATAATAATAATAATAATAATAATAATAATAATAATAATAATAATAATAATAATAATAATACAGGGTTCATAATCATGTTTGTCCTCTTGCACTAACATGATATGACCACCAGAGGACAGTATACATTGATAGCGCAGAAAAGTACCCTTAAGGAGAATACGTTTTTTTTTTTTTCTAAATATCAGAATATCCGTTTCAGTTTCATTTGAGGGACTAATTTATTAATTTTGTATTATTAAAAAGAGTCATCGCCTGGCTCTCACAGTCTAAACCAAACTTAAGACACCCCAACCAAGGATGTCTTAAGGGGACACAACTCAAACCAAGTTTAAGACGCCAAACTAAAATATGATGAAAGATACAAGAAGGTATGAAAAACGAGAAATAGGAGCGTATGACACGGACTGTTTTAAAACTGACATAACCACCTTGCCTATAGGGAGCTAAAAAACTGCTAAAGGTCCTTTTTGATGGGTTAATATGTAGTCGCCGATATTAAATACAAAATCTTTCTCTAAGTACGCTAACTAGGCTAATACTGCAAACATTTAGCATGTGTGTTCGCTTGGCTTCTCAAAATAATCTCACATTCGCGCTACGTCTGGCGTTTGTTGCATGACCTAATATTTGTTGTCTGGCACACTTTGTCCAATCAATTCCAAACTCACCACAAAAACCGTTGACCCTGAGCTCATTAATTAATTCAGTTTCAAGAGGATCTAACGTAACTAATTTGTCTTACCCGACCAGGCCTGAAATAAGAGGTCAAAATTGTACCAGCACAATAGATAAGGAGGTTTGTCTTTTTTTCGGTGCCGGTCTTTCCAACAGTGAATAAGTGCATAGCTACTCCGGTGTAGTTACACTTTCTACGCACTAGGTGGCACTTAAAGGAACACCATGATGCTATAACAGTCCAAGATCTATTACTAGATGTTTTTTTTTTTTTGTAAACATATAAATATCAATCCAGGCCAATAGAAGCCATGAACCCATGTACTTTTGCATTTATTGACAGTACTTTGTATGTCAGCTGTAATTGACTAATATGGCTGTATGACAACATAACGGTAAACAAACATTCTTGTATAGACAATCACTTTTTTGTAAAAATGCAAAGTTAAAGTTAGTTTGGTTGGTCTGTAGGGAGCATAGCCACACTATCACTTAAGTGAAATGACATTTTTGAACCTTGCAGAGGTTTGTTGCCCTCCTGTGGTTGATTCTCAATAGCTGTTATTCTGCTCTGCTTTAAATCACAATGCTTTGGTCCCAAACGGAAAAATTTAAACTCCAGCCCACCTAACAAGAGATCTATGACTGCTTAAACACTGAAATTTTCCTTTAACAAATGTATCTATGGAAAAAAAACGTTTTTTGCACATAGTTTTTCTAACCTGAGTTTTTATTTTCATTGTTTAGTATAGTAAGAGTACGCTGTTGTTGTCTAGAATCCAACATCTGAGATTTTTTTTAATTATTATTTATTCCTCTCTCAGATGCAATACAAGTCAATAAGCCTGAATGTCTGTTTTCATTCATCTGAGGAGGACTGGTCAGGCTTTAATGTGATAACCAAGGACATTTTTTTTGACAGGACAAGTGGTTATTGATGGTCACAACTGGCAGCAGACTTCTCTAATTAATACAACACTTTACTTGATCATTGAACTTCAAAATGACAATGTGAAGGTTAAAAAAATTAGAAAAACACTCATCTGGAGCTCGATAGAGCCTCTTTCAATAAATTCTTAAAGGATGGACGCCGAAAAAGGAAAACTTATACACGTTGTTTTGAGTTATGTTGTATGTTGTTGGTAGAACATTTCTAATATATGTTTTTCCTATTATATTTACTATCTGGTTTGGTATTGTGCATTTGGAGAAGTTTAAAAATATGCAGCAGCCTCTCCGCCCTCCGAAGAGAACATTAATGGTCCCAGACTAGGGAGTATAGATTAGTTTCCTCTGTTTCTCATATCAGTTACATAGCTCATATTGCCACCCACTTTTGTGAGTCTTTGACAATATGGAGCTAACAGCCTATCTCTGTCCTCCATCATTAATTAAACAGTACCCAAGACTGAGTGCTCTTCCTATTGCACAATTGATCCATCCCCTTGCTTGTAGCTCTTATCAGCTCTTAGATTGCATCTTTTGAAAAGCAGTATTTTACGGGTCCATTTTTACAGCTTTACTTATTAGGACTGACATTACTGTGAGAGCTTTGCTGATAGTATGTACAATGAAACGTATTTTCATGAAAGTCGGCGTGCCGAACTTAAAAATGACATCCCAGAGAACTGTTTGGTATTATTCTTTCACCGGGAAATGTTATTGTTAATATACAAGCCTCTTTTTCACATGTAACGACTAGCCAAGTACTTAAAAAATCAGATTGCAAATACTCACCGAATGTTTGAAATCTGAATCGTTGTATTTTGACAGATGTAGTTCTTCTCTGCAATCAGATTCAGTCAATTTGCTATTCCATCCCACTGTCATTTTGACAGCCTAGAGTGCTTTCATCATGCCAATGCGACGTCTCAGAAGCAGGAATAATGATATAAATTTATCAGTTGGGTCAAAGACCGTGATGGCTGGCTTGTGCATGTTGCAGTCTTTAAAGTTTTAATCTTAGGCTTTCTTGTGCTATTACATCAGTGTTGGAGTCAATCGCACACTTAGCTCGAAAAGAAAAATCACAAAAGTCGCCTAACATTTTCTAAACTGACAAATCCGCATTTAGCAATGGTAAGACACTAAGTTTTCATTTACAATTTCCAGTTTACCAAATTACTTTAGCAATCAAGTGCAAAGTTTCCATCCGCCATCAGAGAAATCTAACAGTTTTCGTAGTTATTAACTACTTTTACGTGACTTCTTTTTCGTGACTGTGGTACCAAAATGCAGTTGTCTAATCTAAAGGTCTTTAATAACGGAAGACCTGCTTGGTATCACTCCAGTCTGCATTTGCTTTCACACATTCTTGATGGGAATCAGATTTGAAGCCTGCCTGGACCAATTCATGGTATTGACGTTGTTCTCAGTGAACCATCCTCAACCACGTTGGCTGCAGGTTTATGATTATTGTGTTTGTAATGCTGCCACAGGCCGAATATTTCTACAAGTGTCGGTTGTTATCCTCCAGAATATTAATGTAGCCTCTTTTCCAGGGACCGTTTAAGGCCCAAAGCTCATTGTGACAAAAAAAAAAAAAAAAAAGACATCTGAGCTATCAATTCTGCGGTCAGACAAGTATAATATTGAGTTGTTTGGACACAAGGATGTGGCTGTCATTTGGTTAAGAAAAAAAGAAACATTATACTCTGTCAAGCAGGGTAACAGCAATGGAGGCTTTGATTATTATTTTTCCTCCTTCTACCACTTCACCATTCAGCTCATTCAAAGGAAAAGGCGTCGTAAGAAAACTGGGCATGCAGAAAAAAACTTTGGCAGCATCGTACTATCCCCAAAAAGATAATGACTCAAAACACTGACAGCGGGCAGCAAGAGATTAACAGAGAAAAACATCAACATTTTGAAGTGGCATCCATCAGAGTTCAGACGTGACTCGAATCCAGAATCTGCACCACAGACAAGAGTGACGGCAGAAGAGCCGTCCAAACTCAAAACTCCTGTAGACCCATGCCACCCCTAGAGCCCGCTAGAAAAACTAGTGACTGATCATCATGTTGACTGATCAGGTGCACCTTTGATTTCTGGAAAAGTATGAAAACTTCGGTGCAAGACATAAATACATAAATACAAAGAATTAAACCTGAGTGGCATGTAGATGTCATATCACAGTTCTTTTGCAGTTCAATAACACACCAATGGGTCAAGTGTGCACTCTTGAAATAATGCCTGACAAAGCGAATTCAAAGTGTTGATGTAAACTGGAGACACTTTGACAAATTTTGCGTATCCAATACTGGCATGAAACAGTTTTATCCCCCGTCATCCTCAGTTTAGTGTGGTGTTTCTTTCCTCTCTTGGAGATTAGCAGACTTATAAGCAACAGCACACTTGTGAAATGTAATCACAGCTTTGAAAGAAAACATGACATGTTTGTTACTAAGTCGACAACTGTCACATACAATTAGGGACGTGGGTCTTTGCTGAAACAAAGGCGTGGGGAATTACGGCCTGACACTAAATGTCAAGCAGTGACAGGAGATTTATGGCTGTATGCTAAACCGCAGACAAGCAAAGGCAAACTAATACTGGCATGTGCAATTCACGCTCACAGGAAAGCAGAAATAAATTTCATCCTTGTCTCTAATCCAATATTTAAATTTAATGCGGGCATGCTGTAAAATAAAAATAAAAAATAAAAAAAGATGTAGATCCGACCAAATGTGTGTGTGTCTGAAAAAATTCCAGAGTAAAGGGTTTAATTGTTCTCTGTTATGAATTAGATGCAAGTGAATTACAAGCTGCGCTTGCAGCAGTCAGAGATATGAGCTCATATAGCTGTTTCTTATTTAAATCAACTTCTTGGCTTGAACATGTCTGTGATCAGTTATACCACTTGGAAGAATCTCTTCTTCTCATAATCCTTCATCAGTCAAGTCTGTCCCTTTTTCTGTCAGTGAGGGAAAAAAATACTTTTACACCGCTAACAACCCAAGTGTATTACATCTGTTGTTTGCAGGCTGGTATTCGTTGCTGCAGCTGACTGACTCTCAATTTCCCAAGAAAGGGCTAAAGAGATGGCTATCCTCAGCATTTGAGCTAGCACAGCAGTATCCCTGAACCAGACGTCTTAATTTATCTTCATTACACTCTCAGAGCTGCGTTGTTCCATGCAGCTTTCCACTTCACTACCGCTCAGAAAGCTGCAACGATTTGTGTTATGACAGAGAGGATAGCATATATTTTGGATGCAATCCACTGAAATGTTTATTTATGAGATTATTTTGTCAAAATCAATGTTTTATTTGTTTATGTTTTTTTCATTACATAAACTACTTGCATGATAAGATTTAATTGTGATGTGTTTGTTATATTTGTGCACATGCCCATTGTAATGTTTGTGTGTATAATTTCCTGAATATAAGTCTAGCAGTAGCCTGTTCACAGTCTCCTCTTATGTTAACTGGGGCAAACAGAGAGGTCTACAATTACAGGTTGGTGAGTTGCACAAATGCTGGTGTTCTGAGAGGGTTTCGATTTGTTTGTACTGTAGTGGTGTGCACAAGTCCATCCTCAAGAATGTGTGTTTTATGCTTGCTGAGTGGAAGAAGAACTCTTGCACCAGTCTGCTTACAGTCTCCTTTGATATTAACTTCAGGAAAAACATAAAGGTACACTGGTGCAGATGGTGAGTTACATTAACATGCACAGCAAATTTAAGCAATTTGTATTTATTGCTCAGCAGATGCTGACTAGATAGAGGTGGTAAATTATCATTTGGTTGGTAGACTGATTCTTTTCATTACTGGTAGCACCAACATCTGCTGGGTGGAGTGTTAATGCATGCAAGTGGCTGCACAAAGTCATGCTGAGAGATAAAAGATTTAGGACCTATTTAAAAAAAGCGAGATAAAAAAGCATAAATCAGACTGCAGTTTTGACTGAATGAAGATGTCGGCGAGCTGTCAAGTTGGCATGTAACCAAATGAGCAGGATTTCAATAAGAAAGTGTTTATCACTCCAGCACCTGTAGCACCTCAAAGCAGCAAAAAAATGTTACCCCATGTTAAGAAAAGTCTGTTTATATTTCAGTTGAAATGATATAAGATTACTTTTGGAAAACTGTTGTCAAGCTTTTGAGGTCTCTTGTTTCTAATATCGGCAAAAACCATGGTAATATTGAAACTTGCAACAAAAGCGTGTGGCTTTGCAGTACTATATCACACATCAACAATTAAACCAGTTCACAGAGCTGCAGTGGACATCAAGGCAACTAAGAGACCATAGAAAGTAATAACAGAGATGGAGCTCTTAAAAAGTCCGGGGGCAAAAGCGACTAATCACCTGCTCTTGGCTGGCAGCCGATGCACCACTCGGGGGCTAAACAGGACGCCGATCAAAAGCTTACGGTTACTTTAGCTACCTGACACTTTCAGTGAACTTGACTTTGAAGTTGTAAATAAAGACCTAACAAAGCATAATCATCCCTATTTTAGGATTATTTGGCGTGTTGTGCACCATGGGATGTCTGGGCAATGACCTGTCAGCTGCTACAGTCAGAACAGCCAGGTCCTCCAGTTGAGCCACATTTCCCACGAACCATTCCAGGACACTTCCAGGTCCACTAACCAGACCACTAGCCAACAGGTAGGTAACTTTGCCCCGCCATGGACTGGGATGGTGATGCAACTGAGCAACTGTGAGTCCCAGCACAGCATGGTGATTTTTTTTCAGCTTATTTCATTCAGTATGTAGCTTTGGGCGTAACATCTGAATATAGGAAGGATGCGTCGAGTCAGTCAGAATGAATGTAAGGTAACTTCAGTTAAGATCACAGCATCAGGGTAAAATAGTTTGTTATAACCAAAGGTAAAGTTGAAGTGCAACCAACTGTCACGCTGTCTCATTCTGCCCATTTTCCCATTTCTGGATGAACTGGGATTGGGAGGAGGATAAAATGGATGGATGGAGTGAACAATCCAGCAGGAAAAGATAATTTTGAAAAGGGTTAATACTGGGATTACGCTTATTTGAAAGGTACAAGATTTCAAGTGGATGCCAGTGTTCACCGGAACAAGTTCACTGACTATAAAAAGCATTTCAGTGTGAGCTGAAGGATTTTCTATTTGTTATCCTCACAGGGTAGCATCATATGCTGTATCCCAGGGTATCTCATCTTACTGAGATGCTGTTTAAGTCTTACAAGTGCATGGACTACCACTAGATCCTCCTGCAGAGAATGTGAGATTGTTCACCAACTCCCTGCAAAAACTCAGAGTGCATTTATACCGACGGAACACTTGTACCTCAAATCGCCCCCATCAGAATCATCCTGCAGTCATTCTGGTGCTGTCTGAAATAACACACTGCGACTCTATTCAGCTATGATTGGAAATAACAATCATAATTACCACGGCGTAATCATATCCCTTAGCAATGACTGTCACCAGAGAAATACCATTTCTCTAATGTCATGACAAATCAGCTGGTTTCAAGAACAGACGCCAGGAAAAAAGGAGGAGGGGTTGGACATTATAATTGGAAAGATTTCCCATTATGTGTCGTGTAATTTCATGCAGTTCTAAAAAAGCTGCGTTGCAATCCCTCTTGTTGGATCTGAAAATTTATGACAAATTGGTTGGAAGATATTTGTTTTGTGCCTTTGTCATCATCACAAAAGGCATCCCAAATGCATTCAGTCACTCCACCGTTCAATCACTGACCCCGTTTCAGCTAAAAAAGAATCCCCACATATATTCAAGACATAGTTGAGGGAAGGAGCGTTGGGGGTTTCTGCCACTCAACCCCTATCTCTTTGTGGGGAGTCTCCTCATGTCCCATGTGGGAGCCCATTTGTCCTGGTATAATTCATTACTTGTTCAGTCAGTGGTGACAACACCTCAATTCCATCTGGCTCTGCAGTCTCCTGGGGGCCCACTACCCCCAGAATAATAAGGACAGTCACCAGGAAACATATTGTCTTACCCATTACCTCAATAACTATGTAATGATTGATTCCTTGTTGGATTATCCATGTGTCACAGCACAGACAATGACTGCCTAAATGAGAGAAGCAGTCCCCAGTCTACCTGCGATTCCATTCTAAATCACAGATGATAAACCAAGCATATGACCAAGAAAATGTGACAGCCGCAGTTGCTGTTCCACAGAGAAAAAGTGCATCAGTCAAGTTGCCACAGGTCTGTTTTCGAGAGTTGACGTTTGGTAGAATTGATTCCACAGTAAGAGCCTTACCAAGGAAAATTGGTCACCTGTGACAAAACTGACCAATGCTTTAATGGATGAAGAAAAGCAAGCACAAGAGTGGCTCCATTTGAATTTGTCTTTTTTAAACTATTATGAAAGAACCACTTTTCTCTTCTACAAATGGATCTATTCAGTTCTGAAGGAGCCCCGCGCAATTTTACCCCAAATGACACAGATTATTTCAAAAGAAGACAAACACTGAATCCAGTGTTTTCTATTATGCAAGTGAAACAGCCCAGTAGCACAATCCAAGAACAGTCTGACATTCAACAGGGCTGTAACACTGTTTAAACCAATTGATGGGGCCACCTTAGGAGTTGAGTCGTAGCCCCCCACAGCAGCCTGCACCTACCCAGGGTATCACGTTAGAGACCTTCAGCTGTGCCTGGCAGCTGGATACATGCCGTTATCCTTCCCTAAAGTAATCTCAGGAAATGCTGTCTCTATCCCTGGCCTACATTTTGAATCCATCGTTGATCACCGTAGTAATTCGGCTGCCAAATCAAAAATCATTTAACATAGCAAACCACAAAGCTTCCTGTGGGGATAATCACACAATATTTTAGGTGTGCAGCTTATGCTTGTTTCTAGAGGGATCTCCTGATCACCTATATGAAAATACTGTATTTACAGATTGTGCAGAGATGTACTGCAATTACATTTACATTTACAGGATTTATGGTCTTTTGCACATCCCTCATTTTCCTTTTTCATTAAATGTTTTCTGCTACTGGCTGCATGCCAGAGACCTTCATCTTTTGCAAAACCAGCATTAAAATGTCTTGATAATCAATTCCATTGTTCCATTCATATATTCAATCCCTCCATTAGCAAAGCTGAGATAACACACAACTTCACAGGATCCCTTACAGCAAAAAAAACAACAACAAAAACATGTAGTCCCCAGTGCATCTGATTTTGCACATGTGAAATGTAATTTGTGAGAAACAAGTAAAAATCACAAATTAAATATTGAAAAATGTGAAATGTTTACCTTGCCCATGGACACAGGGATCTGGATGGTTTTTCCTGGAGTAAACGTGAAACGTAAGGATTGTATTGTGAAACTACCAAAATCCTACAAGAAACCAAGAGGGTTGGCGGACCTGAATGCATGGGACTGGGAAGCAGTGACAAACAGTTGAAACTGCTGTGAATGCAGCTCAAAACCATGAACACTACAGTATCGATTTCATTTGAAGGCATGTTTGCTTACTTTTGTGACGTGGCTGCAGTGATCTTCTGTGTCTGATACTGGCAGAAACCAGACAAAGTAAGTTTCAGCTCCTGTCCTGGTTGGATAACTGCTTATTGCTTACGTCACACTTCAACAACGATGAAACTCGCTCACAGAGATACAGCGGACAGCATCACATAAGATGTTCAAGAATGCAATGACAGAATAGAAAATGAAAATAACAAAACAAAACAAAAGACAAACAAACAAAAGTCTTGAAATCATAGCAGTAAAACGTCCAAACAAAAATAGACATTACAAAACAAAAAACAGAGAAAAATTATAGGAAACCCACCAACAAATCTCAAATGAGCGGACAGTGTTTGAATATGTAAAGACTGGTGTCAGCATTTTACACAGAGGCAGTGTGTGTAAACATACATGTATGTCACTAGATTCCCACGTTTTCCATCTAACATTATTGCATGTGTGAAATATGGGGAAACATTTAGAATATATAACGTGAATACATTTGATCACATAATCCATGTCATATGTTATGATTAGGGCAGCACGGTGGCTTAGTGGTCGGCACTGTTGCCTCACAGCAAGAAGGTTCCCGGTTCAATTCCCGGCCCGGTGGGTCTTTCTGTGTGGAGTTTGCATGTTCTCCCCGTGCTTGCGTGGGTTTCCTCCGGGTACTCCGGCTTCCTCCCACAGTCCAAAAACATGCAGGGTAGGTTAATTGATCAGTCTAAATTCTCCCTAGGTGTGAATGTGAGTGTGATTGGTGGTTTGTATGTGGCCCTGGATAGACTGGCGACCTGTCCAGGGTGTACCCCTGCCTTTCGCCTGATATGCGTCGGGATAGGCTCCGACAGACCCCCGTGACCCGGAAACGGATAAAGCGGGTACAGATAATGGATGGATGGATGTTATGATTAACATGTTAAACACATGGTGTCTGCATAGCAACGCGTTGCACCTGCTGTAATATGCTGCAGCACGAGATTGTATGTTTTCCCCATGTGATCAAATTTATCGACCGCCGACAACATGCAACATGACATCTATGTGTGTTTTTTTTTTTTTTTTCTGTAAGGGATAACACAATGCGGAGCACGTTTTTCTTTGGACTGTTTAGTTGCAGATGGGTCTTGATTTGTCACTTAAATTAGGTACTTCAGCACATTTGCTAAGAGCTTTGTCTTTGATTCCTAGAGAGACTCTAGCTTATATTTTAAAGTTTCTTGCAAACATTCAATTTGCAGTTAGTGTTCTTCGTAATGTTTTAGAATGTTTCAGAAGCTTAAAACAATTACACTTCCAAATATCACATTTTCACTTTTCTTTCTTTCTTTCTTTCTTTCTTTCTTTCTTTCTTTCTTTCTTTCTTTCTTTCTTTCTTTCTTTCTTTCTTTCTTTCTTTCTTTCTTTCTTTCTTTCTTTCTTTCTTTCTTTCTTTCTTTCTTTCTTTCTTTCTTTCTTTCTTTCTTTCTTTCTTTCTTTCTTTCTTTCTTTCGATAAAGGCCTTCCTTCTTCTCAGGCAGTTTTCTTGTCTTGTCATTGTGAAATAAGAGCAAGAAAGAGTCAGTCGCAGTCTTTTGCAGTGTCATTCACTGGTGAATTTAAGTCTTAAAAAGTAATTACATATGAGTTTGACTTGGTTTTGCTTCAGTTTGAGTTACTTTATTTCATCCTGGTGGGTATAAATAACTGCATATTAGGTATCCACAATGTTTGTATTTCTTACTTCAGTACATATAATGTTTTTTTTTCTCTATAAAATTGGTTCTTTTGCAGTTATTTTTCGCACTTCCATCGGAGAGAAGGGTCAATAGCTCTTTCCGGCTTTTTATGAAGGACTGTATCCATCAGGGAATCATCCGGTCAAACATCAAGCTATTTTCATTTAGTTATCTTTTCAATCTTAATGTTCTACTCAGTATCTATTAATCTTTGGGCTGATGTCATGGTTTCTCTGTGGTTTCCGAACTATCATTAGTATTTGAATTTGCTCTCCTTCTACCCTGTCTGCTTCACATGCCGACACCACACAGTTGCACGTGCACACACAGCACATTTCTCAGTGTTTTGCTCGTAGGATCATGCATCTGGGATCTGTTCCAGCTCAACAAAAATTGATTAATAGTGGCTTTAATTCGACAGAATGCTGATTGCACACTCGGCAAACTGTGTGTCTTGAAACATGCTCCTTCCAGTCTCATCATCAAGATGTGTGTTTTGGCGAAGTTAATGAATAAGTCATTAGGAGGTGACTATGATTGATGTGTTAGAAACAAACAAGCTTCCATCAGCTGCTGCTGGAATCTGTGAGGAGGCCAGGCTGCAAACTGCAGGTGAACCAACTGCAGGCGGTTATCGATTTGGCCATATGTGCATTGTCTCCCTCCATGACAGACCATTCATATGTGGTTTGCTATTTAAACACAATTTCCTTTTGTCTAACTTGAGGGATTTCAAGATTCCCTTTACAGAAAGTTAATATTTGGAGTTATTTTCCATCTCAAACCCTTGGATTTGAGTTTATGATCAGCACTATAACAGGAGTTATCTTCAGGAACAAAGACATCTCTTACTGTTTCAATTCTTTCACCAATTCGTATGTATCAAGCAGCAGGTTGCTCTGCTCACTCAGCTGGATAAAGGAGATGCAGCTGGCTTCTTCTCAGAGTAATAGTATCAGCCAAAAGAAGTGCAAATTGGCACCTCAACACATAGGACAACAAATGTCACTGGAAAAACTAAATCTGGAGCACATGTATCACGTTCAGAGCTTTTAATGAGGCAAAACAAGTAGTTACTTTCATTTTCAGGTTTTATTTTTAGCAATTCAGAGGTCCCAAGAGTATCTTTATTTCTGACAGCAAAAACAAAATACTCAGAAGCACATTCAGAAAATGACAGGCTTCAGTCCTTTTTCCACTTCTGAAATTCAGTGGTTTACTGTGCTTCAGGTCAGAGTGCAGAGGGATGCATGAATACTTTATCACCTCAGTCTCCCAGGTTTCGATCTGACTTGGGGGTCAGTTTACGTTTAGCTTTTTGCTTACTGAACGGCAAACCACCGAAAAAAGCAAAAGTGCAGAAGAGAGAAGCCGAACAATGATGGGACATAATTCCTATGACAGTGTATTTGTGTTCATGGAAAAACATATTTCATATTCATTGTCACTCCCTGTTTGCTATTGCATTTGTCTATTCAAAAGATGCTTTGGTGATTTAAAATACCCACTAGAGTGTGGGGGATGTGAAAGCCTTCTAGAAATGTGTTTTACAGTAATGCAAACTCAACATTTTGCCCTCCCAAGGCTATAATATAGCAGCAAAAGGTAATAAGCTGCTCTAAAGACAAGAATTCATGCAGAGACAAGCTGTTGAAATAGCTCTATGTTGCATTACCCCCCGACCCTTGAGCGAAACAATTTTAAATAAATAACTGCTGTGTAAAACACAAACTAATAAAATTCTGCCCAGGCTTTTTAAAGTGTTATATTAACATCTTGTGGAGTGGACTGCAGTCGCAGATTACTATGTTTAACCTGAGTAGCGTGAGTAAAATGTAAGGATTTTTAAAGGTTGCGGGTTGAAATCCCCAAACGGAAAAGACAAAGCTTTGTTGTGTCGCCTAAAAACGACTCCAAATCTCAGCACAGACTGTGGCTGTACAACAGCAGAGAGCCTCCAGGTGCAAGTGTGCGTGGAGCTGGCCAAGTGTGAAATCAGCATTGCAGGAAATGTGCCTGCACATTCAAAACATTTTCTGAGAAACACATAAACTCAATTCATAGTCACCAACTGATCTGACATGCATGATTTTGGATTCTGGGAGGAAAGCATAGAACCACAACATAACATAAATAGAGAGTATGTGCAGAATCCATACAGATAAAAACACACCTGAGAGCCAATCCAGGACCAGGAACCACCACCACCATGCAAATTCGGATATAACTTGTATGACAATATCTCAATGTGCAGCTTCCCATTTATCACATATTTATAACTATTTTTGGTGATCTGTCTACGTAAAAATGTTAAGGGTCAACCAAACATTTTTTTAAGGTTATACCGAACATTTAAGTGTCGTATTGTGCTTATTTCATTTAATCTCATGTTTATCTTTGGCACCTACAGGGTAGATTTTTCACTGAGGATGATGCCAAAAGGCTGCAATTATTTCACAGGGACAAAGACTAAGCATCAGAAGATGAGGTTTTTCATGAAAACAAGCAGAACTGGCCGAAGCAGATTTTGATTGGTCAAAGTTCTGGAAGTCCTGCAGTTCATGACTCAGTTGCACATGGTTTCAACATGACATCTTCTCCACACTACATTTTAATCAAAGACAATAAATGCTGTCTTTGAGAGATAACTGACTGCGACTCGCAAACAAGTCAGACTAACAGATGTAAGTAGGAAAGTAGCAGCTCAGAGAGTTATTTACAGTGCATTTTTACTATTGGTGGACCCAGAAAATGTTTTGATTTTGTTGAAAGTGAAGGTCCAATGTTGACTCTGGCTCAAAGTGAGCTGGAGTCTGTTCCAAAACGCAGGTTATGTTGAAACTCTGAATAAACCCGAGTTGGGGGAATCTCTGGGTTTCCGTCCCAGGTAGCGAGGTTAGTCTTATCTCTGTGAAGTGATCCTTTTTGCTGGCATGTTCACCATGAAGGAACCCTGAGTTTCTACCTTGCACTGCATTACATTTGACATTTTTTCTGTTCACTGGACTTGTCTTTATAACGTTGGCAACACAGAACATTTTAGAAAAACAAACAATGGATGTTTTGAAATTTCATGTCTGAAATTATAATTTCATAAATGTGTGATGGTAGAGATCTACTGTCAGCCTCTCTTGATCCCCAAAGACTGTGTATCCCCACCATCCTCTTTCTGTGATGAAGGAGATTACAAAAAGTAAGGACATTAGTGTTTGCTGGATTATTTCTTTGTTGTAACAATGCTTCTTGGCAATAACACTTATACCACTGGAAAGCCTGTTTATTTCCCATTTAAATGGTCCCACATTTGCATTTGTGGTATGACCAGTTGAGCTGAGTATGTGGGTTGCACCCATGTAAAACTTGCTTAACTCTCTTTGCTAATGCTAAACAGCTTATTTTGCTGTTGCTATTGATTGATGTGCTGGTGTCGCCAACACATGCGCTGGAATCTGAACATAAGGACAAACGTTATGTTCCGCCACTTGTTATGGGGGTGTTATGGCTATAGGAGTGTTATGTTCAGCGATGAGTCCAGATTCTGCCTACAGCAGTTGAATCATTGGGTCAAAGTGTGGAGAAGAGACGTAGAACACTATGCTGATTGCTGCACTGATGAAGTAACATCTTTTGGTGGAGGCAGTGTGATGGTGCGGGCGGCATCTCCATCACTGGAAAAACTAGGCTCATCTTCACTGGAGGCAATCTCAATGCAGAGAGATGAGAGAGATTCTGCCATGAGTGGCAATCCCATATCTCCACAGTCTGGGACCAAACTCTATCCTACAAGATGACAATGCTTGACCCGACAGACTGGGGTTTATCAGAGACTATCTTCAGGATTTGGAAGGGCCTGCCAGCAGTCCTGACCTCAACCCCATTGAACACTTATGGGATCAGGTTGGCCCTGCTGTTTGCCAGAGACCAACACAACCATGTTGGCTGACCTGCCATAAATGCTGGTTAAAAATTGGGATGCCATCCCACAGCAGTGTGTGACCGGCTGGTGATCAGCATGAGGAGGAGGTGCCAGGCTGTTGTGGCTGTATGGTTCTCCCACATGCTACTGAGGTAGCTGATTGTTTTATGGATAAATGGCCAATATGTGTCGTGTCTCTAAACTTCAATCATCCAAATCTCCAAACACCAAACAATTTTTCATGGGCACTGTTCACATACTCAGCTCTGCTGCTCATTCCACAAATGCATGTTCCTTACAAATGTGGTTCCTTTTAAAAAGCAAATAAACAGGCTTTCCAACAGTACAGGATTTATTGCAGGGAAGCATTGTTACAACAAAGAAATAATCTACCAATCACAAATGTCCTTATTTTTTGTGCTAAGTTTTTATACAAGTAGTAGAGTTAAATAATATATATAATTCAAGTCATCCTTTTTTTTCGATATGAAGAACATATCAGTAATCCTAGCAGTAATTTTAAGATTTGACAATATTTTGTTTGTGTTTGTTTTGTGTCTAAAGATTGTTCACTAATTTTTGTCTTCATTTGTATAAATTGTTTTTTTTGGTCTTTTTTTTGGATTAAACCTGTTTCTTTGGAAGCAGCAGTAACAATAGGCCGAGCAAATGCAAGTAGATGGGACATAATATCCATATTACAAACATAGCAGGTTTTTAAGATAACATTTGTGGTCTGAGTAGTGGAGGACCGGTGCCCCTGTAGAGGTCTATGTCTAGCAACGCCCCTGGTATGGAAAATAAATTAATTAATAAATATTTGATCCTTGCAGCGCAACAGTACACTTACCCTTTTAAAATGACTGCCAAAGTGCTTGCTCTGCCTGTAGTATGTGACCATACAAGGACATCCTGATCTGTGTTGATGATGTCATAGAGAACTAATGTTAGAAAAAAACTCCCCAGAAAGAAACATTCTCAGCTCCCTGAAATAGTGTATTTTTTGTGTCTAGGAATTTATTTATCTTATTTTTTTGCGCCTTCAGTCATGTGTTAGATTAGAATATATAATATTAACATTCTAGGTAATATTTAAAGTTAGAAACACAGACAAGCAGAATATGTGTGCTTCTAAATAAAACTACTTTATTTAAAAGGTTATTTACTAAATAAATAATTATAAAAATATTGAAAGGACATTTAAATGTCCTTTTTTAAAAAAATTACTTTAACACAGAAGTATTTAGTTGAAATCTGTCCAAAAGCTCAAAGACATGAATATACAGGAAATGGCATTTTCCAGAATCATTTTCTTTTTCTTAATCACCTCTGCCTTGCCAGAGCTAGCCCAAACATTTACAAACATGTTGTAAACCCTTTGAGGATGCAAGTTTTCTTCGAGCCTCTTCAGACAACAGGTTACTGTTCTCTGAAGAACCATTATTTTAATAAGTATTTCGAGCAGCACGGTGACTTAGTGGTTAGCATTGTTGCCTCACAGCAAGAAGGTTCCTGGTTCAATTCCCCGGCTCGGTGGGAGTCTTTCTGTGTGAAGTTTGCATGCCCCGTGCTTGTGTGGGTTCCCTCCGGGTACTCCGGCGTCCTCCCACAGTCCAAAAACATGCATACTAGGTTAACTGATAATTCTAAATTACCTGTAGGTGTGAGTGTGCATGGTTGTTTGTCTCTGTATGTGGTCCTGAGATGGACTGGCGACTTGTCCAGGGTGAACCCCTGCCTCTTGCCTATAATGAGTCAGGATAGGCTCCGGCAGACTGCTGTGACCCTGCAAAGGATAAAACGAGTAAGGAAAATGGATGGATGTAATTTTCTGAAGGAGATTCCGTTTTTGTTGAAGAGTGTTTGCATGTGAGGAGTGTCAAATCACTTTGCATGAAGCACTATCACCCATGTTAAGTGAGTGGAAATGAAATGTGCTGGTTTTTCGTGACACTCAGTGGGAATTTGGAAGTAGCTTATGTCAGGGGGAGATCTGTTTTGTCCCTCCACCACATTGTGTTGTTTGTAGATGAGACAAAAGTCATCTCTCCATTAGGTAATGTAACCAGGCAGACTGATGCTACAGCAGCGTCTGTAATAAAGTAAATCATCAATTTTTCTATTCATTCAGTCCAAGTGGTTTAGATGCATGAGCCTAACCAATTTGTTTTTAATGCTGAAATGCTAAGAGGAGTTCAGGCATCAGTCCATTTATTCTCAAGGTAATCTTCAGGATCTCCATCTCTGTGTGCAAAAATCCTTCTATTTATCTCAAATATGCAAAATGTGAATTTTTGTGGGAGATTTCAGCAAGACAGCACTGTCTGCATCTCACTAAACTGACTCCACAGCTAGCAGGCCAACCTCCCCACTTATCTCTCCCCTAGCCCTCGCCTTATTACCATTGCAGTGATGCTCCCTGTGCATATTCCATAAAACTAGAATTTGCTTCACTCTGGTGGCTGCATTGGAGTTTTTAGTTTGGAAAAGCATGTCCCTTTTTACACATGACATAGAGTATTTATGTGAGACAGACATGAAGAGTGGAAACAAGATGTTAAAACATCACACAGTCATGTAAGTGATTTATTTGTGTATCTGTGGTCTATGTGAAAGAAATAGAGGAAAAAAAAAAACATGTCCTAGATAAAATATTGATATTTTTTGTGACAGTTTCAAAAATTCAGATCTTGTTTAGTACAATAAAGGGTACAATTTTAACCCAGTTAAAACCTTATACATAACAAAACACTCACGTACAGAGTTTTTCAAAATTAACTTAATCAGAAGAAAGATCTTGTTCAGACTAAGCAAAAAATCCAATTAAGGTTTGTGGAGTTTCTTGCCCTTGGCTGCTTTCTGTGAACATGGATGTGTGTTCATCACACAATTAAGCTCCACTGGAGGTTTTGCAGCAATTCGACACACGTGCTGCTGCTTCTAGGTGCTCTAGGTGACAGTGTGTGCAGAACCGGGTGGCTGCATGTAAAAAGAAGACATATTTTTGGGGCAATTGTGAAACCAGAGTAATGCTCAATGTGTTTCCAGGGATATGGATATGATGAAGAGTTTGGATTGGTGTAAACATCACAAAGGTGTGGGAGGATGTCATGGGAGCATGAGTCATTACTCACATGATGGTTTTTGACATGAATGTGAATGGAATTTCCTTCATGCAACTCAGGTAAATACCATAATTATATAGTTGTCATACCTTGATGTCTGCCTATTCATTTATTGCATCTGTTTCTACCAGTTAAAGGCTCTATATTATGTAATTGTGATCCCTACTTATTGATCACGCACTGCAACATAGTCAAAAGCTCTCTGGGTCCATTAGATCGTGCAGCTTAAATTCTCTATTGTGTGCTCCTGTAAATACCATCCTTGATCCTCATCTCCTCCTGCTTACTCTCCAGTCATTGGTGTATTTCCGGTCTATTTTTCGTTGTATTTAAACCAAAAAGACACAATACTACTACTGCAATGAGGACAAAAACATCTGGATTATGTTTCTTTTTGAACTAAAGTGCATCTAAAGGGGTATAAATTCTTATGCAAATTCTTTGTGGTTGAGAGAAAGATCACTTTGTAAAAGAAACGTAATAATATCAGATGCACACACATAAATATATATATATATATATATATATATATATATATATATATATATATATATATATATATATATATAAACAGTGTTTATAAACATCTAAATACTGCTAAATCAGCTGCGTGCCTGTTAAACAGAAGGCTACATAGTCTGAAAACTACAATTAATGTATGGTTATAGTTAAAGTCAAATTTTGACTCAATTTTGATCCTTTGAAAGGCAGGCAATAGGACTAGGAGGCAATAGGAGGCAGGCAATAGGACTAGGAGGCAATAGGAGGCAGGCAATAGGACAATGCTTTCTAGCTTGCATTTGTTTCATCCCTTCGACACAGGATGGTGATGGTTACCATGAAGACAGTGCAGATGTTCTTGTTTGACCCAGCCTCACACCACAAGACTCACTTTGCTTTGATTCAGGGTTTTATCAGATATTAATAAACTTCTAATCTCATCTATGATTCTTAAATGCTATTTATTTTTTCAGGTTCCTGATTTTTTTACTTTTTAACAAGCTTTTTTTCTCCCTCTTTCCCTTTTCTCATGGACCGCTTCTTTATGGGGCTCAAAGGGAATTATTCACACTCTTCTCAGGGCTCTGACAAGGTCATGGGCTTTCTGTCTCCACACTCTCTTGGCTTCTGTTCTGAACCATAATTGATTAGGTTAAGCAGCTAGAGAAGGAAGGTCAATCCTGCAGCGGGTGATCTGGAGTGCTCAACGACACGCATGGCCACAGACGCGTGCTCTCCATCACTCGGGGACAACTGTGGCGTGGTCAGCATGAACTGCGCCTCTGAAATGTATCGCTTCACAATTAAGTTTATCTGCAAAGTGTTCAAATGTCCTCTGCTCCAACCTGCATCAGCAGGAAGCTGGGATCTGACTTACCTTCATGTAATATGAAGGTTTCCTTTTTTGAAAAAAAGCAAGCATTTGTTTTGGCACCCTAAGCTTTTACAAGTAGGGCATCCAGTCAGTCGCAAATATGCACAAAAAGACAAAGGGAATCTCAACCATTAATCCCAACTGGAACTTTGTGAGATGGACTGAAAAGAATGCTGAGCTCAATTTGTTCAGCTCGGGCAGCTCCGAGTCAGCTTAGCTTCATTAGTCAGCCCTGAATTGTTCTAGAAGGACATAAAACTCAGCAAACTGACAAAAGCAGGCTGGATATTTGTATAGCAGAATCTCTGGGAAGATCTGAATGTCTCTCTCTCTCTCTCTCTCTCTCTCTCTCTCTCTCTCGCTCTCTCTCTCTCTCTCTCTCCCTCTCTCTGCACTGGAGGTCAGTCAGCCAACACAGCAAATCCAAAGACAGCAGCTGCTGGCCTGCGTTGATACCATTCAGACTACAAGAAAAACTGGGGATTGTACAATGGTGTGGGTAAACATTTAAAAAACGAAGAAGAATCCTTCCTTTACATACAGCATCCTGTTTTCCCAATTGAAAAGATTCAACATTGGTGGTTCCTGTTTATGTTGCTGAGGACATTTTTGAGATACTCAGAAGAATCATGGACACAGCTGGGAAATGGTAGGGTTGCATTTCATCCCTGGATGTCTTGTTTATACACGTGAAGCTGACTGATTGTACAGATGGGCGATCAGTCCTCTGGTGGCATTACAGTCCACTCTAAATAGTCAAAAAGAAACACACCACAGCATTTTCTGTGCTGCGACTGCTCTTAAGGATAAACAAGTTGACTTTATTCATATTTTTTCTATTGTTCAGGAAAGGTCCCATATAGCTACAAATTGCAGACTGAAAATAAACCAAATATTGATTGATTCTGCCTCAAAAACATATTTTCAGCAGTATGCAGACATGTAGAAGTTTATATGTCATTTGCACACAGCATTGAAAAACTTGAGTTTGACATATTTTGCTGTCATTGCCGTAAGGTTTTGGAAAATAAAAATGTTTTTGGGATACTTATGTCCAAGAAATCACAGACTAAGACTCCAAGCTCTCGCACTTTGGTATTAACGTCTCTATTGCATTTCAACAGAGCTTTGAGATCAGCTGTTATGTCACTGTTGCGGCTCCACTATATTAAGGCATATGGCTGTACACTACATTTACCTTCATCAAACTGGGTAGACTACCAGACTCCTGCATAGCTATGTGGTGAAATCAAACACCTGCAGTCTCTCAGACTACCGGTAAAGGCGCAGCAGCGTGTGCCGCGAGCCTGTAGTTGCCAGTGGGTCTGTGAGGGTCTGGTGGTCAGTCCAAACGGGTACATATGCCACCGTTCATATGCCCAGACGCAGGCCATTGCCTCCATTTCCCCCACCAAGTACTTTTGCTCAGTTGAAGTAAATGACCTCAAAGGAAACACCATCAGGCATTCAGTCCTGTGCTAGATTTGGAACAGGACTGCGGCGAAAGAGACATTTAAGGAATCGCAGGTCACAAACGTAGGGCTCTGCAGATTGAAGTGGGCAAGCTATGATTTGATTTGACGGACTGCAGCAAACCAGGCGGGTGTCAAACGCCAGGGCCCACCTGACTCAAGGAGGGTGCACAGCGGTGCAATGAGGAAGGAAGCATCATCCCCAGGAACGATGACAGCTGGGCATGGCAGGAGGGCTCGGGCAGGTACAGTATGGCATCCACGTTTGAGCGGAGAGGCTTCAGGCGTCAGCAGACAAGCGGAACTCCACAAACTCAATGACAAAGATGCACCTCTCCCCATTCAGCATGAGGGTGTGGCTAGCACATTGAGCACTCTGGAAACGTGTTCATTGTGTAGAGCTGATGTTACTCCATGAACTACAATGTCGTTGAGACACTATCACACCTGGAATGCCTGCAAATATGGTCCAATTAGCTTTTGGAAAGAGCTGGATGCAGAGTTGAGCCCAAAAGCTGTCCAAGTATAACAAAAATACCCCATGTGGGTATCAAAAACAGTGAGGTTGCAGCTTTACGGGTGTAGGGCAATCTGCAGGTAGACTCAGTGAAGGTCGAGCTTGGAGAAGACTGTTGAGCCAAAGAATCTGAAAATCAGTCATGGGCAACAGATACCGCCTTGTTCACCTGCTTGACGTCAACACAGGGGTGTAGGACACCCGACTTCTTCCTAGCCACCACCAGGTTAGAGATCCAGGGTGAGGTGTGGAATTTCTCCAGAATTCCAGCATGGAACAGCTTCTGTATCTTGGTTGTGATGGCATCATGCAGGGCCTCTGCCGGCGCAGGGGTTGGATTATCGGAAACACGATTGCAGCTCTCTGCTGCAACATTAGGGGATTTTTCAGGGATATGTGGACACAAATCAAGTCCTAAATTAGATATATTGCTGATACGTGGCCAGCAGAATATCAGAATTCCTATTTATTTATTTTTTGCGCTGAGCTTTTTTTAGCAGGGAATGTATTTCTCAATTTGGCGTAACAGGTGACAGTAGAGGAAAGTAGGTCAATTCTACTTCAGTCAAATCTCTCGCTTTACTACGGCCTCATGGATGTGATGTTTCCTCTTGGTGGCACACAACACCAGCTGATCGGGATCTGGCATGCCATCTCAGAGGGCTGTCATGTTCACGTGAAAGTCTGATGCAGGACACTTGTATTTATACAAATGAACATGGTCACTGCATATGTCGTTTCCTCTTTGCATCGCGTTTGCATTCACCTGAATCCTCCAGACCAGAGAGCTGCCAAAACCGCTTTTGCAGAGGTCTGCACACCTGCTGATGATCAATTAATCAAGGACTGATGATTAGCAGCATTTGACTGGAGCTGACCCTCTTAAATCTATTTCTTAAATCCAATGAAAGCAGTAAAAGTTGAACTGAAAAACTGCAGTTGTTCAGTGAATCAGTGTTTTGACAATCTGTAATAAGTAAAAGAAGACTTTTTTTGTAGAGGTGGAGAGAAAAAATTGTAATGGGGTAAAAGTACAATTATATAGTCAAGTTCCAGGGGATGAGTGACACATTTCAAGGTTTCAGTAGTAGGATTTGATGAGAGAACTACACAGCATTTAGAAAAGAAAAAAAAAGACTAATTTCCTAAATATAATTTGTTTAGTTAGTAGTTAATGTGGAACAAGTAGATCTGCTGTCTAAACTAGTTTGATCTAATCAGATGATGGTTGTGATGTATATGAATCAGCAGCAGATACTTTACTGAGAAGGTTGGGTAACATATTGTTTCAAGGTTTGGGATTGTGTTCAGGTGTGTTAAACCACACCAGCAGCAGCTTCCCAGGTGAAAAAAGTAAGAAATGCCACTTGGAATATGAAGAATAAAGCTAACAGAGAATTACTCGGCCAGAAACCTTGAAACCATGCTGGGAAAAACAAAAGAAGCAAACAAAGATCTTTGGCTGGACAGCAACACAGAAAGCAATGGATCTTAGAATAGATCAAAAAAAGCAATATTATATTTAGGTTATACTTCCTGATTCTTCAGTAGGCTTGGCTTGTTTTACAGAAAAAGAACAAAAGTTAATTTTTGAGTCTCATATTGTATATGCACATATAGCTAATTACATGTATGTTCAGATCACACAGATGCATCTGAGAATTTTGTCAATAAAATAGGAGTTCCAGTTGGTATACCAGAATTTCATATTATAAAAAGGGTCGGGGATGAATAGTTAGTATACTTAAAATAAATGGTGGCAATATTTTTAGCTGTAGTGAAGAACACATTTTACGTTTATGATCATTGATCTGTTCAGATTCAGACTCATCAAAGCAGTCGCTCAGACAGAAGACCGGTTATGCTGATAGAAAATAAAACAGATGTATAGAATATGCATGATGCTTCTCATAGTTATTTTATAGGTGTTGGAGGAAATGAAACTGAAAGAAGCAACGAAGGGTAAAAACCAAGACTATTATTGAGCAAAAACTAAAAGATGGCAAAAACAGTGGGAGAAGGAGGGAAAGGAAAGAGAGCTTTATCAAACCCAAAGGAAAGTAGGAGAAATGAGAAACACAGGATGAAATTACCACTAAGAAAGATTCAGACAGTATGTAGAAAAAGGAAACATAATACAGGTTATCTTGATCATTGTGGACAAAAAGAAGCATGGGAAACTTCCATGATACCCTGTAGGCAGCAAGAAGCTTAAGAAAATAAAAGCAAGATTCAATTTTAATATTTCATTACAGAATTCAAGAACTGAGTGCCATCGTACTGTACTCTGGTATCTCAGAGAAACCAAGCAATATGGGAGATTATGATTTCATTATTATTATTATTTCCTTTTAGGCAAATGTAGTTTGAACCTGGCTCTGTCCTGGTCCACACTCCAAACCAGTAGGTGGTGATACCATTTAATGTTTCATAACTGCCAATAAAATACAATAAAACAAGAAGACATTTGGGTTAACTTACTCTTCTTTGGTTTTTTGTTTCTGTCATAGACTGTATGAAACAATGGATGAAGAATGAGGCCCATGTGAGCCACTGATTCATGAAGAGAGGTTTGGACGCCTCTTTTAGTTGGTACGGGATGCAGCCATGTTGCCCTGGTAGCGACAGAAACACACCCACCGTACGTCAATCCAAGTTAGCAAAGTCAGTGCAAGAGTGTTAGGGAGGTGCTTGGGTTTAAGGCTGGAATATGTTTGACTGGGTTTGCGTCCGTCTGTGCACACAACCAGCTGCATTGTGTACGTTTCCTGGTTCAGTGCTACGTGGCCTGTACGTGTGATTGTAACCTCAGTTTAGAAAATACAGTCGTAAAATATACAACAAGGAAACTGTTGGATTAGGACATCGTCGTTTTTAACATTGAGCTAATAAAAACTTATAAAAAGTAAAAATACAACTAGAACAGTAACTACATCTTAAGTACAGAACGAATACATTTGTTTTTGTTTTTACCAAGGAGAAAGTGGGGAAAATATTTCCCTCAAAATGTAATTTTTAAATGAACTGGAGGAATGATGAGTTATTGCTTTGACTCCCAGGGAAAATAAATGTTGGAAGATATGTACGTAAGAAAAAATTTTTTTTTCAAGGGAAAAGATGATTAGGAAGTTTTTCAAATACTCTGAAGGATGTCACAAAGAGAGCAGTGTGAATTACAATGTTACAACAAAGATATGAAGAAAAAAGCATCCAAAGTGCTCTGAAAAGCTCTGAAAAAGTGCAAATGCATTTTTACTATAAAGTCAATGCCATGCCGTTCTTGATTTCACGAGGACATCTTCAAGCTGTTGTTGCTGTTCAGGGGCTCAAAACCCTGCAGACTATAAACATGAACAGACAAATGTACTTTTGTAAACGGTTAATACACAACATCTAACACTGAGCAGTTAGAGAGGTGATATCTATTGAACTCCAAACATTCAAGATTTTTGATATCATTTGAATTATTAATTGCTTATTCATCCGAATGCAGCTGCTGTTTTTTATTTTTCTGGCTGACTCACACCAAAGATACATGAAATACAGAACAAACAGCTGCATGTGAATGAGCAGCGGGCCTCTATAATCCCTATGCAGAGTGCAGCTTGGAGAAAGGCAGGCCAGAGTGATGATGAGTCCATCTCCTGCGAATAAATTGGGGTTGACTTTGTAAGGGCATTGAAAGAAGGGAAAAGGAATAGAATGAGAATGTGCTGCTGCTACGCTGCAGGATTATATTCATGGTAGATGAGAGGCAATGGCAAGTGAAGGAGGCTGTAGAGCTTCATGAAACCCTTGTACAGGTGAAGGGCAGATGACCCCAAGTACTGACATCAATGTTAAAGAAGAGAAAAATCTTATCCAAATAGCAGAGACGCCCTGAGTTTCATTGCTGACCTGAGAAAGGAAAAATAAATGAACTGTGGGATCTTAGTTAATATCTTTATGCTGCCTTTTTTTATGATCCAAAGCAGAAGTTTGAAAAATAAAATGAGTCAAAAATAGCGTGTAGCGCGGTATGGCAACATTCTTGTTTTTTTTTTTTCCTGACAGCACACCTCTAAAGGCCATGCCATCTTTTTTTTTTTCGCCTTAAAAGGGTAAAGCCTGATTTGAATATTCATAAATGGCACTTCGTTTCGACCTCTGTTTGAATGCATTAATGAAACACAAAGTGTTTTTTAAACAAGTGCAGGAGTAACTGTAATAGGAAAGTGTGTGACTTTGTGTGTGTGTGTAGGGGTGGGGTGGGGGGTGCCATTAAATCTGAGAGAACAAAACATCCTTTTGGAGACACGACACTCTGAATGTTGGAACGAAGTTGAGCGTTTAAATTATTTAGACCTCCCACAGCAACAAATGGTGCTAATTAGCATCAGGCTGCTTCAGCATGATGAGATGAGCCAGTATCACACAGGTGCAATTGTCACTTTGTTTTGTTGAATAATGAAGGAGCTGACACCTACTTGCTTCAAGGGCTTGTTAGGATCTGTGCACGAAAGCCAAACTTGCTCTTTGAAGGCCACACATGCAAATATCAATGTAACGGCCACGACGGTACCTGGCGCTCGGCAAGCTGGGCTCTCAAGTGACTGACCAGGAACAACAAAAAGAAAAAAAAGAAAAGACAACAAAACGGTCTAAATAGCTTATTGTTTTATTCAAGTGGGAATATATTTGACCTCGCAATGATTTAACCCCTACAACGCTGGTGGCCCCGGGTCTAGCTGTATCCTATTTGTAATGAAAGTGTAACTGATGCCAGTTTGTGAAGGGTTCCTGGCAAATCCACAGCCGGGCCTCCCATACTGCTAAGACTATACTGCAGCTACAGCATATGTTGTGCATATGTCTATCCCAACACATTTGAAGGAAATCAGCCAATGTATTTTGCCGTGCCTGCACAAACCAAAGTTTCAATCAAACACAAGATATTTCCTTAACAACCAAGCCGACAACATTAAGGCTGTCATATAAATAAGTTGAGAGACATTATACCTCACAGTTAGATATCCAGGCGTGTCTGTAATCAGGCGCTGAAATCGGACTGCTTGTACATTAAATGTGCAGCAGTAGACATCTAAGCACCTGCACATTTTGGTGTATTTAAGAGTCATCTTTAGACAGTTAGACACCATATCAGAGGCAAACATAGCTGTCTTACTCTAAGAATTCAGCCCACAAGAATTTCTTTGCGGAGGAGAAAAATTGTTCTATTATGTGTTGATTTAGTTTTAGTTTAAGTCTATGTTTGTCTCATTTATTTCAATTTCACTGCTACTTTTAGCTACAATTTACAGATTGTCTGTTTAGAAGTACGTCATATTCAGCATGTACACAGACATTGTAAAGTGTATGTGGATTCATTGTTTGACGTCTCCTAATTGTTGCCTAGGAGACCTGGGTTTGAATCCAGGATGAGACCATTGTTTTTGTCCCATATCAGCAGGGACTGCCATGAATTAGATTAAGCACCTAAATTGTTTGGGTGCCTAAAACCTTACAAATGAAACGGGTAGAGTTAAGCAACATCACTGGGTTGGGTTCATGCACCCAACAATTTGTCTTGGGCTTGAAAAAAATGTCAATTTCACAGGAAAACGCTGGCATACCTCTCACAAAATGTCAGTGTTTGGCAAGCAGGGAGTTACATGGAGATCTTTTCTGTCAGACAAAGCAAACGGCAACATTTTTTTACACGGGAGAAAAAAAAACACTCTGCACATCCCTATCGCAAACAATGTGGATAACAAGATAAATCAGCCGGCGCCCAAACTGTTTCGGGACCTGATCTTAATTAATTGTGGTGATTAACATTAAATAAAATGCATTGGTTAGATTTAGGCAAAACAGGTACTGGAAAGATTTATGGTTCAAGGTGAAATATAGACTTTTAAAAATTGTATGCTCCTCTCAAAATGTCACTGTTTGGCAAGCTGGGAGTTAGACGTGGGACTTTTGTGTCAGGCACAGGAAATGGCAGCGCTTTCCTGTAGATTACCAACAATAGAGTAGAATACATCAAATACTCACTGTCACTCTATCTGTCTGGGCCAAATGTCTTCTGTGTCACAAGTTGACTGCTTTTTCCTTCTTGTTGTCTATCTGTAAACAACAAAATATACCAACTAATTTTGTTTCACACTAAGGCAAGGCCAGGGTGTGGCGGCACAGTTCTGCTGCTCGTGACTCTGGGGCCGTGGTATAAAAGCAGAGCCTCACCAGGCACAATAATGTCAGTACTCATGCACAGAAAAAAAACAAAAACTCATATCTATGCAATAACGATTCTCTGTGAGTGAGAGCGGTCGAAGCATTTTCTGTGTCTGACCACAAAGTAGAGAAACAACTGACTAACCCACTGAACTCCTGTCATGGCTCACAGCCAAAGCAAAATCCCCCCATGTCACACAGTCACTGTGCAGTCAGACAGAAACTTTCTTTTTCTTCCATATGGAGCACGTTGACGCGCTCACACACACACACACACACACACACACACACACACACACACACACACACACACTTCCTCCCGGTTGCAAATGGACCCACCCCGCTGACTCCATGTGGTCGACCTGGCTCATTGCAAAACACTTGCTGTTTTGGTTTAGTTGATAAAACTCAGCTCACGTTTACGAATCATTAATTATATCTCATAAGTTCATGATAAAAATGCATCTGGTTGATTGGGCATGACAAGAACTACTTACCCACTCTTATCTGGCTTTGACATGCATAAGAGTTTCGTGCAGTGTGGGGAACCCTGTCATGGTGTGTCTGTGGGTGTAGGAGGGTGACTGCAACGCAGTGAAGAAAAGCGCTCGGATGGAGATGCCGGGGGTCTGAGCGGAGCACACAGCTTGTTACCCAGACAAGAGGATGAGTGACCCACTGCATGGTGAGGGAGACAAGCTCCCTACAGGGGAGTGATGGCGGTGTGCACACGGACAGCATGATGAATGAGGGAGGAAAGCTGCAGGAGGCCATAAATCAATATCTCCTCTTTTCTTCTCTCTTTTAAGACGGATACTCCCTTACATGTCGTCTTGTCGTGTCTTATTTTGAAGATGATGGAGCCACAACCTGAACTAATAGCAATATCAGTGAACCCAACCGATGGGCAGCTGTTTTCCATTTTGCATCCCATTCCCCACGAAGCCCTTTGTGGGGAATACTGCAGCATTTTGACAAAAGCAAACCAGACAAATGAAGTCATCATCAGGGGGTCTTCTTGGGCTGTGTGTTCAACTACTCTACTACTCAATCCATTCGCCTGGCTCGGTGAATAATTTATCAAATGTTTTGTTGATGATTTTCGTACTATTTCTGCCCTCCTCTTTACAGTATAACTTATGGCTGAACATAGACAATATCACAGACTGCAATTATCCAAACAACATGAACGATTTATGTGAAGGGATTCACTTCACATTAAACATGGAAATCCCTCTCTTTAGACGTTACCATGAAGATGTTTCGCAACAACAACAGTACCTGAAAGATGAGTGTTATGTTCACCGAAATGATCCCCGATCCCCCCCACCTGCTTACAAACACTGCAAAATATGTCGTAATTTCATACAGTCTCTCATACAAGTCACTAACTGATGACATACACGCTTCACATGATTACCACACATCACTGTAAATGTTACCTTTTACTTTTTTGCTTGAAAAAAAAAAGATATTTTCTGACTTGCATGTAGATAATCACAAGCTTGAGATGCATTTTTTGCTCAACATTTTCACCTTTAGTGATTTATTCTAGTCGGCGATTCTCATTTTTATACTTTACACCACTGACACACGAATGATTCGTTTTTGGACTTAAAAACACACATTTTGAGGTTTGTAATTAACTGACATGATTAAGGACATGTAATACAAAACACATGGTTAGGGCTAGATAAATAAAGTTGCTTTGGATTACGCATTTTGTATTCATGCATCGTGGTACAGAGAGCAAACACATGAACGTTTGTCTGCAAGAAATAACAGCCTACACAAATGCCACCTTCTCCTTATCGTCTGCCTAAAATTGTTTCATTCCTACATTTTGGAAAAGTGGAAAAATACCTATTACATGCTTTGCTGTGAAGCTGGGCTGTGTGTTTTCTGGCCAATCTAAACATGATTAAGTTCGAGACTCCAGATTGCACTACTGATAAAAGTTAAAACATTGGGAAAATAAAACTGTGTCAAAGATGACGTACCGGATGTGACTGTTGTTTTTTCCATAGACCCTATAAAAGGTGGAACTTGTCACCCTGGTAACCAATCAGGCTACTCTGGCATACATACATTTAATGAGGATAATTGCTTAACACTTACAAGCCAATGGACAAGCTTGTCACTCACCGTGGTACATGCGTGTAATTTCAACACATTACATGCCTCCACTATGTAACGTAGTGTTAAACAGATAAAAACAAACCCTCTTAGTTGTGGTGACCTTGTCTGGACTGGTGGTCTGGAACAGGGTTCAGCATAGATCGTCTCACATTTAAGTTCCACATGTGGGTGGCCATGGCTGAGATGATCTCCAGTGTTCATATTCCTGGCTGAAGATTTGGGGTCTGATCTCCTGAAGTGCAGTAAATCAACAAATCTTCCACAAAATGCTCATCGGTGAGTGATTACAGAAAATTTGAAGTGAACATGAAAATAGCCAAGCAAAAGGACTATCTTTAGCGTTACCTCTGGTTTCATTTCAGCTCAGCATCGTCTCCTGTGCCGGTTTTGCTGATCTGTTTCTCTAACCTGTTTAAATGCGTGTACCTGCTTGTGTCTCAGTTGACTGCGATTCCTGAGTCAGAAAATAATTGATTCAGGATGAGTAGAGCTGCTAAACTTAGCCATGTGTCCCAAATCTGCATTTTCTTTGGCTTTTTGGACAAAGCCAAAGTTTATGGCAACCAAAGCCACACCTGGCCCATACCACACTCCCCGGTGCCATAACTCAACCATGACTGTCAAAACCAGCTCTGATTTGGCACAAATGTGTCCATGTAACACAGACCTGGAGTCACCCAGTGATAAAGCGGCAGAGAAGTGCAGACACATAATAAAGTCAAAAGAGACAAATACACCAAGAGGAGAAGGAAAAAGAGATAATAGTAGCCCATCATTGTCACATCCTTTGGCCATTATCTGAAAACTTGTTGCAAAAATGTTGTCCTTAGTCTGGCCGGCCATCCGGAGTCTTTAACACTGTTTTTTTTAAAAGAATTAATCTGGCTTCTTTAGATTTCACTTCGGTTTCCGGTACCAACAGATCCAGAAGACACTGCAGTACCTGTAGACACCACTGGATTGCTATGCAACCAATCAGACAACCAGATGAAAATCAACAAATGAGATGCAAAACTGCATGCAGTTCAGTGGGAACACTGGTGAGTGACTGTTTTTTGGATTTGCACTAAATTATGAGCACTTCTGCAGCCATCTTGGTTGTTTTGAACACTATAATGTCCTGGGTGATCTATTGCATGAAGCCAGCCCTTTCTGCGTTGCGATTGGGTTTGGACTGGTTAGAAATGGTTTCAATGAGATGAGTACCAGACTCACTTCACGGTAGACAATTATAGCAAAGTGAGAGAACATGGTCGACCTGGCTAAAAGACAACAAGGCTACACTGAATGAAAAAGCACACTGATTGGTAGCTCCTAAGAAGAAGTTTAGAAAGGCTGAGGCATGCATCCTTTTGTCTGACCAGCAGCAAAACAATGAGTTTCAGCGATTCCTAACTGTGTGGAAACTTAAATGATGTGCTGTGCTTACTGTGCATGAACTGCAGGCGCATAGCTTTTACAGTCATTAAAGAAATCAAAGCGATTGATTTAACATTCTGTTTTACACATGAAATACACAAGAATCTCAGATACAGTTTCCGCAATATAAACCATATGAGGGAAATCTATTTTAATTTGGGCACCAGATCCCTTTGAAATAAATGTTAAAGTACTGCCTCTCAGGCTTCGTCCACTTAGCAGACATTCGCTTTGGTGCTTCCTCTTTTTATTGACTTGTGTGTATCAAGACTTCCCATGAGTATCGAGCAAACAGAGTGGCCTGCTGAGAGCTGTCTCTCATCATCTCCTGGCTCTTTACTCTCCTCGACAGCATCTCCAGGCAAATATTTGACTTGAGATAAGTTTCACATTACCAGGAGATCAGACTTTGCTGGCAGAAATGGGACAAACCGCTTTTTTCGTTTCAAAGCTGGAAATGAGCGGGGACATTCATTGTTCAGTTTTGCAGATTTTTTTGATTGTTTTTGTTCTCCTCTGCTTTGAACAACAGAAGACAGTACAACTAGGCTGTACTAGATTGTGACATTTCTTCAGTGAGCACATAACACCACCATTGTTAGAAAAGTATTATTAAAACCACTGGCATTCAGAATACTCATAAAGCATAATTAATGATCCAAGCTGATTCTTTTTTATTTTATGACATGTGGGTCTGCAAATTTTAGTTCAGCTCTCAGTGGACAGTCACCTCACTGAAGCTCACAAAAGGGACAAAAATAAAAGTTGGGGTTGGCTCTGAAGTGGAGCTCCATTGAAGCGAGAGGAAAACAACAAAAGGATCAAATTGTTAATTAAGCCCAAGGTTGTTTGAGGAAGAGAAGTATAAGTTTTGACAAGCCTTAACAACTCATTAATTTAAATTTGAACATGAAAAAAGGAAAAAACCTCACACAAAAGCACTTCTCAGTGGAATAAGAGGGTTTACAAACAATGTGTCAACTGAAAATTGTTTATTTTAATCATAAATTATAAACACAAAGTAAAAACACATTTTAGCGTGAATCTTTAGCATTTTCAATACCGAGTTTAAAAAAAGAAAAGGCTTCTCACCAAATTGTGTGTTTATTTTTTGTCACCCAGATTGCTTTGTTTTTGAATTATAAATACCAACAATTAACTCAGAAAAGAGAAAAGAAAGAGGAAAGAAACAGAGCAGCAGAAGGTGCACTTGTGCTTCACAGCAGTCACCATAGTTTAACTTCTTCCATCTGCCGACCAACATCAGACACATCAACTGCAGGAGGGCTTTTGTCTCTCTCAAAGCAGATTGTGCTGTGAATCATTTTTACGCTCTTTTTTCCTTCCCAGTTCACGAGCTGGATGGATTTTAATACCTCTCTGTTTTTTGATTGATGTAAATCAGTGATAGTTACCGAAGAAACTTAGTCCACCTAAAAAGCCCAGTGGCTGGCAGAGTATTTATTTCAACACAATAGGTTGCAGCTGAGAGGAAAAGCCTCCACCGTCAGGCATACCTTTTTCTTTCTCCTCTGAAGAAAGCAGAAGCCCTCAGGATTGCAGGATGCATCTCATTAAGGCTGTTTCCCAATTGTCAATCAATTTTATGCACAACAGAACCAAACACTGCTCTAATTGTGTTTATATAAGATCTGCTTGGTATTACATTGGCAAACACCGCTGAACCTCCCACTTCCAATTCACTGAACAAGAAAATAGGGCCTCAGTTATGTTGGCAGGGGAGGAGATATCGGCCACTCCTGGGGAAATTTCACACCTCTATTGGACAGAAAATGTTACCATGAGCATTAATAGCAAAAGAGCATTTTATGCCTAATACTTTGAAGAGCTGTTATGTGAACAGTGTACGTTCATGGCCGCATGCAGCCAGTTTTGCTCACGCGAAAGGGAGGGAGGGAAGTTTATGGACCCGTTGCTGGAAGTGAGCTTTTAAAAAGACAATAATGTTTCAAGCCCGGTGGAGCATCTGGGATTTCACTATATGACCTCTGTTATGATCCCAGTAAAGAACATCCTAAAGAGGGGTCAGTGATACAGTGTTAAACTTCATACCAAATCAAAACTAATCGTTTATTTTCAAAGTTACAATGTTAAACAATCGGAAAGATCTATGAGGGGGAAAAATAGTTTTTTTTCTCCTCCTCTTAATATATAAAATACAGTAGAGATCACCCCGCCTGCCCGTCTGCCCGTCTGCCCGCCTGCCCGTCTGTCCGCCTGCCCGCCTGTCCGCCTGCCCGCCTGTCCGGCTGTCCGTCTGTCCGCCTGCCCGCCCGCCCGCCCGGCCGTCCGGCTGTCCGCCTGCCCGCCTGTTCGCCTGTCCGCCTGCCCGCCTGCCCGGCTGCCCGGCTGTCCGGCTGTCCGCCTGCCCGCCTGCCCGGCTGTCCGTCTGCCCGCCTGCCCGTCTGCCCGCATGCCCGCCTGCCCGCCTGTCCGTCTGCCCGCCTGCCCGGCTGTCCGCCTGCCCGCCCGCCCGCCCGCCCGCCTGCCCGTCTGTCCGCCTGCCCGTCTGTCCGCCTGTCTGTCTGCCCACCTGCCTGTCTGTCTGCCTGCCCGCCTGTCTGTCTGCCTGCCTGTCTTTCTGCCTGCCTGCCTATCTAATTTATTTTTAAGTTCAGCATTATTCTGTATTATGCTGTAAATCCCAGAAGGCTGCATTTTCTAGGGAACATTTCGATTGCTTTCCCAGAGACACCATAACAGTATTATTTAATATACAGTAAAATCACATACTATTTAACATATGTGCTTACATTGTCGTTTGCTGTCACTGTAGTATATTAGGCTTATAATATGTTGGACCTTACAGCTCATGTTCAATAATTCTGCTTCAAAGCATCTTTCTTGCTCAAAGTCCATTTGAACAATACAGACTCTTCCAGTGTTCCAGCTTCTATTTAAAAGCAAAAATTAATCACACTGGATGTTATCTCTCAATATTATAATTAAGTAAACAAAGCATTTCTTTTAAATAAATTAATAATGGCCAGTATGGAAAAAAGTCATCAAATCCAATACCACAATCTATTGCATCCATCAGTTTGGTGCATGTGCTGTTTTTCTCTCTCACTCTTTGTCAAAGCAGGAAGCAACACTCAAATTTGTCCATTTATATTTGCTGGAGGAAAAAAGAGATGCAAAAACGTAACAAACAACTGATTAATTCTAACAGTTTATTGAATTCTTCGTGATAAATCTATGGACCCAAACAACTTATTTTTTTAAAATAAACATTCAAATCACAGTTAGAATGACTAAACTGTTAAAAAACAAGGCTGTGTTCAGATGTCTGACCAACCTGTTTTGTTTCTCAAATTCAATTGTTTCACCACTGCTATTTGTGTCTGAGATTGGATTTGTGTGTGCAGACATCGGTTTAGGTTGCTGTGGTAACAACATAATGCATAAATAGCAATTTAGTTGGTGTGGCTTCACAATGAACGCTTCCTTCTAGCTTTGCTGCAAAGATGCACCCCAACCATCACCCCTGAAGAGCCAGCAGACTACTTGACATGCCATGTGTCTGCACACTGCCTTTCTCCACGTGTCACAGATCGGAACTCCAAGGTCCCAGCCGCCAGTAAACACACCACCTGATTAAGATCACCCGCACCTGGTTCCTCCTGCATTTATTCTGCTGACACTCGCCTCACCTCTGCCAGATCGTCTTTGTTTCTACACTGTTCGTTTCCAGCCCTTGTTCTCTTGCGTCTTAGTTCCTGGTTTTTGAATCCTGTTCTGCCTGACCTCGTCTCTGCCTAATCCCTATTGGATGTTTTTGATCTCCTGGTTTTTGAATCCTGTTCTGCCTGACCTCGTCTCTGCCTAATCCCTATTGGACGTTTTTGATCTCCTGGTTTTTGAATCCTGTTCTGCCTGACCTCGACTCTGCCGGTGCCCTCATTAGATCTTCCGCTTGGATCCTGACGGAGGACTTTGAGTTTCGGATCCAGGACGTGTCACGGATAACGTCAGCTGCTCGGATCCCTTGGGAGATTACCCCTGTGGACTGACCTCGAAATAAACATCTTAAGACTGTCTTGGTTCTGAGTCGTCTGTGGATCGTGACAGAACGATCTGGCCATATGGATCCCGCAAAGGATCAGGAGTGGAGAACTGGAGTGGAGTCGGCGCTTACCCAGCAGAGAGCTCAGATGGCCACTCTCGCCGATGGAATACAGCAGATCATGCAGAGGCTCGCAGATCCAACTCCTCCTCCACCCGTCCAGCAGCCTCCACCTGTACCCACCACGGACTATCCACAAACGCCTCGGGTCGACGCTCCGGAGAAGTATGGCGGTGAACCGGGTCAGTGCAGGGCCTTTTTGGTCCAATGCTCTTTGCTTTTCGAGCTACAGCCGTCCTCTTTCTCATCAGAGAGGGCTAAGGTGGCTTATGTCATCTCCCTGCTTAAGGGGAGAGCGAGACTGTGGGGAACCGCTGAATGGGAACGTTCCTCCCCAGTCTGTCAGACCTTTGAGAGCTTTTCGACGGAGTTGCGTTGCGTTTTCGACCCGGTCCGGCCAGAGAGAGAGGCAGCCCGAACCTTGTTCCACCTTAAACAAGGTAATCGCAGGATTACGGACTATGTTATCCAGTTTCGCACACTGGCAGCAGATAGCCGATGGAACGCTGCCGCCTTATGGGATGCCTTTTATCAGGGACTGTCCAACCATATAAAGGACAAACTAGCAGCACGAGAGACACCAAGAGACCTTAATGGGCTCATAGACCTCGCCAGTCGCATTGACTCTCGTTTCAGGGAACGACTACAGGAGAGAGGCTCCTGGGGGTATCCCAGAACCGCAACGGGCAGCGCAGTTCCTGTTCCTCTGGAGGCACCCGAACCCATGCAGATTGGAAGGTCCCGACTCACGTCAGACGAGCGTGAGGAGAGAAGGCGGAATCACCGGTGCTTCTACTGCGGTAAGGCGGGGCACATGGTAAGCACCTGTCCGGTGAAGGGACCAGACTCAATAGGAGTTGTAAGGAGACTATTGAGCCGATCCTTCACCGATTCATCTCCTTCACGACCAACCATCTATGCCACTATAGGAAACTCAGACCACAGGGTTCCAGTATTTATTGACTCTGGGGCAGATTCTAATTTCATGGACTTACAGTTATCCCAGCAATTGGGTCTGGGTCTATTTCATTTGGACAATCCCGTATCGGTGCGTGCTCTCGATGACCATGTAATACATAAGGTCAGACGGAGAACCGAACCAGTGCTTATGACTATGGAGGGGGGTCACCAGGAAAATATTCAGTTTTATGTTATCTCTTCACCGCAACTTCCGCTCATTCTAGGGCACACCTGGCTTCAGACCCATACATCAGCTGGCGAGAGGGCAAGATACTTGAGTGGAGCGTCAACTGTCTGACCACTTGTTTACGGGCCCCTCATGGAACTCCCTCTTCTCCTCCCACCGGCATAGCTGAAACCTACCCCAACCTTTCAGCAGTCCCTCCTCAGTACCATAACCTCAAGGAAGTGTTTAATCGGGATCGCGCCAGTTCGCTTCCCCGTCATCGGTCATTTGACTGTGCAATTGACCTGCTCCCAGGTACCACACCACCCCGGGGGCGGTTGTATTCCCTTTCGGAACCTGAACGAGCGGCTATGGACACATACATCAAGAACTCTCTAGCTGCTGGAATTATTCGTCCGTCGTCTTCGCCTGCTGGGGCGGGTTTTTTTTTTTCGTTTAGAAGAAGGATGGTTCTCTACGCCCTTGCATTGATTATAGAGGACTCAATGACATCACAGTCCAAAATAGATATCCCCTGCCTCTCATCTCCACTGCCCTGGATCAACTGCAGCAGGCTACTATTTTCACTAAGTTGGATCTCCGCAATGCCTATCATCTGGTTCGGATCAGAGAAGGGGATGAGTGGAAGACTGCGTTTAACACACCTACAGGTCATTATGAATATCTGGTCATGCCTTTCGGTTTAACCAATGCTCCAGCTGTTTTCCAGGGGATGGTGAACGAGGTTCTTTGGGACATGCTCAACACTTTTGTTTTCGTCTATCTGGACGATATCCTTATTTTTTCTCGGACTTTGGCAGAGCATGAGCATCATGTCAGGTCAGTCCTCCGACGTTTGTTGCAACACCAGTTATTTGTCAAAGCGGAGAAGTGCGAGTTCCAAAGTCTCCTTTCTCGGTTTCATCATCTCATCAGGTGGTTATGAGATGGATCCGGCAAAGATCTCAGCAGTCAAGGACTGGCCACGGCCGGAAACCCGCAAACAATTGCAACGCTTCCTGGGTTTTGCCAATTTTTACCGGCGGTTACAGTACCGTCACGGCACCACTCCATGCCTTGACATCTGTCAAGTCTCATTTTCGGTGGTCCCCCTGCAGCGGAAGAGGCTTTCTCTACCCTCAAACACCGTTTTGTCTCTGCCCCTGTTCTTCGCATGCCGGATCCTCAGCTACAGTTCATTGTGGAGGTGGATGCCTCTGCATCGGGGGTGGGGGCCATTCTGTCGCAACGGTATCCTGATGATTCTCGTGTTCACCCCTGTGCCTTTTATTCTAGGCTACTGTCCCCAGCGGAGAGGAACTACACCATAGGGGACAGGGAGCTCCTGGCGGTTAAAGTAGCCTTAGAGGAGTGGCGACACTGGCTGGAGGGTGCATCACAACCTTTCCTTGTTTGGACTGACCACAGGAACCTGGAATATTTGAAGTCTGCCAAAAGACTCAACCCTCGCCAAGCCAGGTGGGCCTTGTTTTTTTTAATCGATTTAACTTCTCTTTGGCGTATCGACCAGGCACCAAGAACGTCAAGCCGGATGCCCTGTCCAGGCAAAGGGATTCTCCGGGGCCATGTGAGACTGAGTCAGAGGACTACATTCTGCCTCCTTCCGTCAGGTTGTGTGCTGCCACTATCAAGGTAGAGGAGGAGGTGTTGCGTGTTCAACCAGTTGCTGCGCCAAGCAATTGTCCTACAGGGAGACTCTACGTGCCTCCACACCTGCGGTCCAAAGTTTTAGTTCTGTGTCATTCCTCCAAGTTTGCGTGTCATCCAGGGGTGTCCCGTACTGTCCATCTAGTGGCTCAGCGTTTTTGGTGGCCCTTGTTCCAGAAGGACGTCCGCCAGTTTGTTGCGGTGTGCTCCTGTGCCAAGACTTCCCGCCGTCGCCCCGCTGGTCTCCTTCACCCATTGTCCATTCCCCGTCGCCCTTGGTCCCACGTCTCTATGGACTTTGTTACAGGTCTTCCACCCTCAGATGGGAAGAGGGTGGTGCTGACTATCGTGGACAGGTTCTCCAAG
>CM026201.1:27250347-27252847 GCA_014839995.1 Xenentodon cancila
TCATCGACCCCTCTAAATTAGGATGATCCCATATTGTTGTTTGTTATTTTAGTTTTGAGTTTATAATTATTCAAAGGTTGTTTTTCGCACTACTCACCACAACGTTGCTTCCTGCCTTACCTTTTGATGAGGCATTTTTGCATCTCTTGATACATTATCACAAACAAGTAAATGGAGCCGTGCCAGCTCACCGCTGTTATTTACCAACCTGGGCGTTCTGTCGGGGCTTTTAATCATCGTCTCATCAAATTCTCTCTTCAAATAGCTTTGATGACTGAGCGGGAGAAGCCGAACCTCTGCTATAAAAGGGTAAACAATACTGTCCAGTGGTGTGAGCAGAAAAGCCCCGATTTTGAATCTTCTCAATCATCTTTAAAACAACTCAACATGCTGCTCCGGTCTTTTTTTTTTTCAATAGTATCAAAAGTATTTGAGAGAGCAAAAAACGCATGTTGACAGCAACTTCTCAATGTCACAAGCATGTGGATCGCATTTGTAACAAAGTCCAGAAAAGGATCTACTGTACTTCTTTAGAGGAGACTCAGACGTTTAGATATAGCTCCTTAGTCCCATAAATGAGGGCATCCTGCACTATTGAGTTCCAGCCTGGGTCTTTTGTCTGTCAGTCCAGCTAAGAGCTATAATACTGGAACTTCTGAGTATTTGCATCTAAATCTAAATAGGCAACTTGGTGGGAAATTTCTTCTCTGACAGTTGGACTAAACATGCCCTCAGGTTGGCTCAGAAGATCACTCTGGATTCATCTTTTACACAAGAAACACCAGCTCAGGTAATCTGGAAGAGACTTTAGGGCATCGAGCCTAAAGATTATTTTATTCATTACTCTATGTTTTGCTATATTTAACTGGTAGGTGCAAATAAGAACCCAAGACCACACACATACATACTCACCAGCTACCTCTGACAAATAAAGGAACGTGTCTTTTCCCCTGACTTTGACTTTGGAGTATTCATTTACTCCTGTGCCTATATATCATACATAACCTAGGCTGTATTCTTAAGTATGCTGTAATTAGTTGTTGTTTTTTTTTTTGTTTTTTTTTTTGCAGTTTTTATTATATGTGTTTAAATGTTGTTTGGGATTAAATGTTGAGCTTCTGATGCAAAACAATTTTCAGTGTTAACCCAAAGAAAAAGCAATGTTTTTCTGTTTTTGTACGCCTACATCAGGACAGGACGCTCTGCTGGAGCCCGTTCCAGCCGTCTCTGGGCAAAAGGTGTTGTTGGCGCTGGACAGGTTAACAGTTCCCTTTGCTCATCCACATCTATGGCTAGACAGGCATAAGAGGAAAAAAAGATGTATTTTATGTGCTTCCAAGGATGAAAAATAGTGTATGTGATGTAACTCACAGAAATAATATTTTTTTTCAAAGTGTAGAGAAAAAAAAAGTTAATGAAATTCATCAATTTTGACCTCATACATCCTGTTTCCACTACAAACCTGTAGGAAAAAACAGTAGCAACCCTGTAACGGGAACATGTAGAATCCCCCAAACCTTTACATCACTCTGTCCTTCTCCCTTTCCCTCATTGTTGTTCAACTGGAAATTCTCACTGATGGTCGTTCCAGCTGTGTCCATTAGTCTGCAGTCCACCACTCACCTTTGACACCGCAATCAAAACTGGGAATATTGCTCCGGAAGAAGACTGAAGCCAACGCTCAAGGCTCACCAGCACATCTCGGTTTTCAGTCAAACCTAATCTTGAAAATAGAACAAGTGTTTGAAAATCACCAACCATGAAAGTAGATACAGGCATTTTATCCATTAATAATTGACAGGTATCATGACATATGTGTGATTTTTTTATTTTTTTTTAAAGACAATATAACAATGTGTTTTCCTCGGAATACCCCTCCTGTCCGTCATCGTGTTTGGTGATCCACACTCCTTTTGTTGACCTTCTTTCCCCTTTCCTTGACACTTCCTCCATGTTACATGCATGACTGATGACACAAGGCAAAACAATTCTCTTTATAAGTGGCTCAAAATATAACAAATTAGAGAGGACAGACACAATAAATGATGTTATTTGCATTTGATTAAAGATGCTGAAAAAAAAGTCATCATAATCTGCAAACAAAAAAACAATCTATTTAACCTCACGTAAGTTTTCTCAATCTTTCTTTGCTCTGTAGGAACATCACATCTCAGCACCCATTTAATTACTATTTTCTTCATAAATGCAAAACAAAACTTTACTAATTTTCCAATTTTTCTTTGTGCGTGTCATCTTCCAAGAACTTAGTTACTTAGTGTAACTACCTCTGGTAGCTAACACATTCTCACTTGTGGTAATTCTATCGATATTTGGAAGCCTCTTCATGTTCTGTGAATTTACCACCATCATATTAAGCATAAGAACCTTCAGTTATTGACTTTGAACGTGTAGCTGTGCATCCGTCCACTCCCCTTAAAAGTAGAGGCACATAACTGGGTTGGTATTCTCGCTGACGTCAGGACATGTTTGTCCTTTCAGG